>OX637401.1:29329279-29864279 GCA_951799425.1 Ilex aquifolium
AATTATGGACAACATTATTATTGCCTTCTAAGATTTCACATAAAGACAGAAAATAGCTTACATGAGGCTTGCATAGTCACCAACTGCTTATTCTTATCTCTCTGTTTCTCTTTAACTTTCTCTCAGTCTCTTCTTTGTTTTCATTTTATACGGATAATCTTGTAAAATTACGATGTTTATATGTCAAATGTTTTTTTTTACTTTATTTTATTAACATGTTTCTTATATTACTTATAAAATAAATTTATACTTTATCACATAATAATCCTACTTTTGATTTAATATTTAAAGAAGTTCATAATTTTAAAAAAAAAAAATTACAAAATGAGTTTCAATATGTCTAAAATATATTCAAACATGTCTAAAGCATGTATGTAATATATTCAATCATTTTGTGTTAGCTTATACAAAAAAATATTAGGGTGAGCACAATAAAATTATTTTGAAAAACATTTAATAAAGTGACATATGTATATCAATAAAAAAAAAATCAAATTTTGAGGGTGGGCCTAGGCCCCCTTGGCCCTAGTGTCCCTCCGTCACTGGTCACAGAACGGTGACTTGATAAATATAAATAAGCAGTCTGAGACGTCTCGAAGTCAATCACGTGTTAAGTGAGACTCGTGACTTATAACAAACGTGTATCCGTCTTGGACGGATACACGTTTGTCAGAAATAACTTGACATTGTGAACTATTATGAGACAGTTGGTCAAATAATGTGGCCCTTTAAGTCTACAGATTAGGTTTGCTTTGTAAGATGAAAATGTTGGTTCCAGCTGCAAGAAAAGGGACATATTAGTCACTTAAAGTTAACTGTAACTCTGATAAAATCAACGTTCAACAATAGAAAAGGGAAAATTGTGTTGGTTGTTGATGGGGTAAAAAATCGAGGAGTATGAAGTGGATGGGCTGGATAAGCTCTAGGTGAGGTTTGTGAGTGTGTGAAAAAATGAGTGAGAATGCACAAGAAAATGAGTAATTCACCTAACTGAAGAGTTATGTCAATCTACTGTAATGAAAACTCTTGTTTCTTAGTGGTGTATTGCTTGAGGAGGAAGAAGAGTACAATAGGATTTTTCCCTTACTTGAGGCAGCCTCCCCCTGCCCCCAATTTTTAAACAATGATCATTGTTTTTTATAACAAATTTGTCAAAAAATAATTGAAAAAGATTCAGTGTGACATTATCTTTTAGAAGCGGTGATTTCTTGTTCAAGGTAGAGTTTGATGGTGAAACTATCCCTTCTGGTAGTTTCTATATTATTTGCCTTCTTCTGGAATCCCATTGCTGACTTTGATTGGGGCTAACTTGAACTTACTTGACCTGGTCTGGCCGAGCTGACTTGGCTTGACCTGAACTGGTCTGAATGAGTTGGCAGACTTGACCTGCTTGGCTTATGCCGGCCTAACTTGACTTGCTCGGCACATTCTAACTTGACTTGACCTGAACTGGTCTAAATGAGTTGGCTGACTTGACCTGCTTAGCTTATGCCGGCCTAACCTGACTTGCTCGGCACATACTAACTTGACCTGACATGTCCAAGCTTATATTTTTTTGGTATCATCAGTTATAATATTAAAATTGAGCCTCTCTGCTATTGTGTATAGCATAGGGAGGGAGAGGAATAACATATTAGTTTAAAGATAGCATATCTCTCATTAAGCTCATAAGGCATACCAACAGAGAGAATTCGATTAAATAGAAATGATTTATAAAATTCCATTTGGCATTTGAAATGGTTTATAAAATTAAAAGGTGTTGGTACTGTGGGTAAAAATTTTAATTGAAGTTATTCTAGTCACAAGTGAAAAGTAATTTATACTTTCTTTTTGCTTAAAATCCTTATCTACTAATCGGGCTTTAAAATTTTGTACAGAATTATCATAACAATATTTTCTTTTGAAAACCCATTTACATCTCATAGGTTTAGAACCTTAGGATAAATCCACTAATTTCCAAGTGTTAGTACATAATTGAATCTATTTCATTGATGTGAATTTAATAAAATTATAGATTATTTTTGCATTAATTTAAGTAAGAGCAATTAAGTAAAATGGAAGTTCTAGTCAAGGTAATTTAGTAAAATTACGTATTCTATTAGGAAATAAAAACTGACAGTGGTATGCAGTGATATTTGAAAAACCAGAGAGGATGTCAGTAAAATATGACTTAAATCCAATAAGTGTCAATGAAATTTACTCTTTTATTTTTAGTTATAAGTATTTTTTGAACTTATGCCTTTATAACGTAAACTCTAAATTTTCTTTTTAATATGAAACGATAGCAATGTATTTATTAAATCACGAAACAAGCATATCATCACGGAGGTAGGGTGTCAGAAAATCAGGGTTCTCCTCCCTCCATAATGACGAGTCATTACATTGTAAGGCATAATAAGCCAAAACATCAACAGTGTAATTCGCTAACTGTTTAATCTAAATTAAACATACGTGATCATTATCCGTAAATCATACACACCGAATATACCAAAATATATGAAAATCAAATCTAAGAGGTGAAATAAATAATCTTGAAGTAGTTCCATCCACACTACCCTAACCCCTACTATCCTGAAAGAGTAGATTACACAACAAAGAAGCAAAGAAGATTGATTATAAGGCCTTGGAGGAAATCATAACTTTCCAAAACAGGAGGTGGGTGCATTCATCATCACCCACAAAACCCCACACAGATAATTTCTCCTTTGTATCTGTTGTTGGCCTGCAAATTCATGATGCAGCAACAAAAACATGCTTCCATGCCCCTTGTAGTGGCTTCTCCATTCTTTTGGCACATCATGATGATGTCATTTTTGACATCACAAGTTACTAACATGTCCATGACCCAATGGCTTCATCTGGAACCTCAAAATTGGTGGTTAATCTCAGCTCGATTTAAATTCAGACAATACTAGGGTTGAGATATTAAATTTTCATGACACAATTTGAGCCTAATTTAGGTAGTAAATTTGGTTTCGACTTGAATTTGAGTAAGAGTTATGTAACTCGAGAATCAATTTCGATTTCAACCCGAGTTGACACCCAAATTGAATATAAATGTGAATTAAAAAATATATAATTTGAGCTATTGACAGGTGTGCCAACTCAATGGAGTTGCATCTCTGTTTGGTAACCTTTATCCAAAAGAACCAACTGGAAGTAACTTAACTGGGCATACACATTATGGCATTAGTAAGTGTATATATATATTTACACACACTGATGATGGGTGGGGTTGAAATGTTTCTGTCGGGGGGAGGATTGATGGTCTGATGGTAATGGTGATAGTGTGGTGATGATCATGAGTGCGCCTGGCTTGGCACGCCCGTTTCATCTTTTGAGCAAGAGAATAGAATACCAATCATGATTCTCATTGCACGCCCCTCTCTCTCTCTCTCTCTCTCTCTCTCTCTCTCTCTCTCTCTCTCTCTCCCCAAAACCCAAGGTTTGCACAAGTTTCTGAAGAAAAGAATATAACCCCGATTTTCGGTATTTGTCACAACCTCAATCATCATCTTTTATCCTTTCTTCCTCCAAAATCTCTGTCGAATATGATTTCTTCCTTTCTCTGTCGACTATGGTTTTTTTTTTTTTTTTTCTGGTTGTGTGATGCATCATCAGTCCATTCCCATTATCAACTCACATGCCTATGTTTTCATCATATGCATAACATATAAATACCCAGGTGTCAAAAGTTTATTGGCTCATCCCGTATAAATATTATTTCGTGATATCGCTATTCAACAATAAAATATCATATGAATAAAATAAACTTCATTTTTTTACATAGACTAGCTATTAAATTACATTGCAGAATGATTATTGAAGTTTGAGGAGTTCACTTACGTACTATGTTTTTACTAATATTAAATAGTGATATCACATAACGGTAGTGACACGTTAAATTACTACCGGTCACGACCATTTATAAGTACTTGTCTCACCATTTGTATAATATTACAACTCGCAATTTGAATTGCACATTTATAAAATCACAATAACGATTAAACTTAATTCAATTTTTAATCAATTTCATTTAACAGTACAAAATTCATTACAAACATATTTTTTTGCCTAAAAACATCATCTTCTCTATACAACTCTCAATGCTAGATAACTTAATCAGACATTCTCCTATCCTAGACAACCCCAATAATCTACACATACCTTCTTCTTTTTTTTCATGCTTTTCTCTTATTTTCTTTAAGAACACTTCAATTTTATAAGTTGCCTAATAAAAAAAATGAAAAAATAAATTGTTATTTAAAAGATAAATATTGCATAATCATGCTCAATTTTTGGTATATATATAATCCTTTGACAACTAAGACAATCCATGCGGCCAAAACTTTTAGAGTGGTACAGTGGTCAAACATGTTTTCTTGTAAATAAAAAGTCTTAGGTTTAATAATTTTCATACCCCTAAGGATCAACCATCATTATTCTTAAGGGACATGTCCTTCAATTAATCCGAGTTACGGTGATTGGCCAAAACTCGAAAGAATAGTCGACACAAACCTGAATACTTTGAAAAAAAAACCATGCGGCCAAATCACCTTAGAAATCTCAACTTTGGTCTTTTACACTTTTTAATATTTATCCTTCCTATTAGTTGCGAAAATCCATGAGGATTGTATCTGCCTCTTTTCAGACTTGAGTATTGAACCCCACCCACTTTTACTAGATATCCAACACTTCCATACCCAACTTCAATCATGCTCCTTTTCGATTTCCATGCCACCTTCCCTTCTTATATTATGTGCACTAAGCCTCACTTCTCTCCATCCCTTAGCATCATCTCTCTCTCTCTCTCTCTCTCTCTCTCTCTCTCTGTGAGTATAGGAAAATGGGTGACTTATCTTTCTCGAATGGGATTAGCAATGGGAATGGCTTTCATGGCAATGGCCATTCAGTGGGAGGAGCACAAAGAAAGAGCTGTTGGTATGAAGAAGAAATTGAAGAGAACTTGAGATGGTGCTTTGCTCTCAATAGGTATTCCTAACACATGCACACACACATATTTAACTCTGTTCAATTCAGGGACTTTCACCATTTCATAGTGTTACGGAAATCCATTTAGCTTTACCTGTATGTTCGCATTAATATAATAAACGTGTTTTCGAGGGCGGTATCGAGGGCGGAAATGCTACGTGCACCAAAATTTGCTTAAAAATGATGAGTCACTAGATGATAGTAGACGCACTAGTCTAACAGTTCACATCTTTTGGTGCACGTAGCATTGCTCATTTTCTAAAGTTATGGAAGGCTCATGAACAAAATCATTAAAAGACTTTATTAAGGCAGAAGAAGCTACGCTTTTCAATGTGTTGAGAAAAAACAAAAGTTTTAAGCTGTCTGCTAGTTGTTTTCCAGATTTTGGGTACCCTTTTTTTCTCAGAATCTATGGCTTGTATTATAATAGTATATTGGCTAAGCTTTCACAGTCTAGAAATTCCCTCAAAAAGTGGGGAAGTTTCTGTAGTGATTTTCCAAAAGTCTTGTCTATAAAAAGTCAGACCAGATAAGATAAATGTAATTAAAACCAAGTTGGCCTTGATTACATAGTTCAACAAGATAAAAAAAGTGAAGTTGTGTATACGAGGCTATCGTGATTGTTGGGTACGAATAGTATTAGATGTGTATAGTTTTATCCCTAGATTATCTTAGTGACTCGCACTTCAAACACTCGTATTAGAGTTTGACAATCTTACCATTGTACAGAAATATCTTTGTGATTCGAACTTATGACGCACAAAATACAATTAACAATCTTATTGTTGTATCAAGACCCGCTTACTCTCCGTCCAACAACGTGATGAAACATAATTTTATTTTTCCATTTTTTTCTGCAGCATTTTGCACACAGGAGCTACTCAATTCCAGGACATTCAACTTCTGGACACAAAGCCCTTTGGAAAGGTCTGTCATTTACTTGCAGATACATTTAATCAAACTCTCTCCGATACCCTCTTCTTTGTTTAGTGTTAAATCTCTCTGGGTTTTCTCTTTTTTTTTTGCCACAGGCTCTAGTCATTGATGGAAAACTTCAAAGTGCAGAGATAGATGAATTCATCTACCATGAATCTCTTGTCCACCCAGCACTTCTTCACAACCCAAAGTACTTTTTCTGAACTATCTATCAGGATTTTTGTGTGTTTGAGAATTTTCAAGTATTTTGATCTTTGTTATCTGATGCTTTTGTGCATATGCACTTTCAGTCCCAAGAGCATCTTTATCATGGGGGGAGGTGAGGGTTCTACTGCAAGAGAATTACTGCGGCACAACACTGTAGAGAAGGTCGTCATGTGTGACATTGATGAGGTGATATATAGTTCATTTGCTTACATTTGTGTCGGAGTGAGATATTTTCTAATATATTTTTTCTTCAATTCCCTCGGACTACCTACTATGCATTCAAGTGGGACCACTTATTATATACAAGTCGGTCTCTCACTTATTAATGGTAGATGATCTGTCAAGAAGAAAATTGAAGAGAAAATGTATCGGAGGGGATCTAGATTCATTTGTATCCTCTCTACTCCATTCTCGTTCTTTTTATTGAGGTTGGTGGCCTCAGAAACTTAAAGGTTTCATCAGCATTTGGAAGAGAACAGAATTAGTGCTATGTATTTTGAATACTGCAACATTGGATAGCATGTTTAATGATCACAAAAGTAAACGAAGTAGTTTTGCTATCCTTTACTGGTGGCACCCCACTAGCATTATCCTTACAAAAATAGTTTTTCCCTCTCATTTTAACTTCTTTAAAAAAGGGTCATTACCCAGTTTCCTCCCCATTAATCGAGCGAGTTGGAAATGGAATGGTGGACATGGTACATACATAGCGATTACCATTTATTTAACTTTTATAAAGGCGAACTCGAATTTGCTTTTACTGCTTTCCCAAACACATTCTTTTTGTTTCTTCATCCTCATTAACTTGAGTAAAATGTGAACTCAAATTTACTTTTGCTGCTTTTCCTACAACTCTTCCGCCTTGTATGACTTCTAGCAATTAAGAAGATGACAAGAATAGTGGAGCTAATTAATTATATTTAGCAAGTGGTAAATTGGCGTTTCGCGTGCCTATTTCACTCATGATAAAAAAAGGGAAAAACAAAGCAAAAATTAGTGTGGACCAAGAAACCAGGGCCAATTTTATTGTTCCGCTTAGTTTGACTTTGGCTTGACAATTCTAGACACGATCCGCTAACTTGGACTAAAACATGGTGACATTTGCCCTAAATTGTCTATCTGCTATGGTGCAGGAGGTGGTGGATTTTTGCAAGTCCTACTTGGTGGTTAACAGTGAAGCTTTCTGTGATCCAAGACTTGAGCTCATTATAAATGATGCCAGGTTCATTACCCTGTTCACAGCCTAATGTTGTTCTGGTTGTAGTTGATTTGATTCTGTGCTCAATTAATGTAATGTTCTGGTGTGTGACAGAGCTGAGCTTGAAAGGAGAGAAGAGTGTTATGATGTGATCATAGGGGACTTGGCAGACCCAATCGAAGGAGGCCCGTGTTACCAGCTCTACACCAAATCCTTTTATGAATTCACTGTCAAACCAAGACTTAATCAAGATGGCGTTTTCGTGACACAGGTACATATGTGTGTATGTGTGTGTGCTTGCGTGTCTGTATTTTGCATGAATATATCCAGAATTGTATGAAGGCTGAAGAGATGAGATTCAAGGAGTTCATTTGTTTACCCACTGCAGGCAGGACCAGCTGGTGTTTTCAGCCACACAGAAGTTTTTTCTTGCATCTACAATACTTTGAGGCAGGTTTTCAAATGTAAGTATCATCAGAAATCATGAGAAAAGCCAAAGGAAATCCTGCATTTACCAACTCTTTTTTTGATTTTCTCCAATAATTTATCTCAATTCTGGTCGTGTGCAGATGTTGTAGCATACTCGGCTCATATACCTTCCTATGCGGACATTTGGGGATGGGTCATGGTATAATAACTTCCTGATTCTGTTCAACTTTATTTAGAATTTTCCAATTACTCTGTTTTGGGAGAAAAAAATAAATACTCGTTACAAAAACTTACAATATACCGATTTATGATTAAGGAATATGAGGTCCATTGTGTATAGATGTGACGTTCCTAAAGTCCCTATTACTGTTCTAATTCAATGGTAGGAGCATAGCATGTTAATCTACTACAGACCATACTGGTCCGATTAATGCATTTGCTCGTGATATGTTTTACATCTAAGGAAACCAAACATAAACATCCTCATAAATGGCAGGCGTCAGATTCACCATTTCTGCTGAATGCCGATGAAATGGACTTGAGAATGAAACAGAGGATTAAAGGAGAAAACAGATTCCTAGATGGCAAAACCTTCACATCAGCCTCTACCTTGAGCAAAGCTGTTCGGAAATCGTAAGGGCCTATCGCATTTTCATCATCATCTCTATGCATTATAAGTTCTCTGTCAAATGTTTGTGCTATTACTGATTTGTAATGGGGGTATTGACAGACTGGACACTGAGACACATGTTTACACAGAAGGCAATGCAAGGTTCATATATGGTCATGGCACTGCCTACAAACACAACAATGTCTGAGAATCGGAACATAAAGGAGCCCTTACTGGAAGCACAGAGACACAGAAGAGTGCAACTCCGAAACAATCTTGCCCTTGTTTTATGCTTACTCAGTTTTCTACTGTATTTTCCTTTTTCTTTCAGTTTTCTTTTTGCTTATGCACTTACCTGAAAGGAATGATATAATGACAGTCTATCTTTGTTTGTGTTCAAGACTAGATTTCCCCTGTTAATTGTACAATTTGAAACAGAATCTGGAAGCTAATACGCTCTTCATAAGCCTGTATTACCCACCCTTGGACTAGGAAATAACATAATGCCAATTGTAGTCCCGATGTAAGGAATAGCCATTTACACGAAAAACGCGGTCAATACAACCAAAACATCACTTTACAACCCAAGTCAATTCGTGAGGTTTTCTAAATCCACCAGTGATATACACAAGAAATACACGCAGGATCATCATACTTGCCGACCATCAATGAACTGATGGGATTAACCAATCAAAATTATTCCACAATATGCATCTAAGAAGTCATTTCTACAGGTGTTATCTCTACTATTCCAGTTTCTCTCTTAACTGCTTCTAAATGTTCTTATAGGAACAGTGGCATATGCTCCTTTCAAGAAGATCTAAGATCAAATCTTACCAATCCCTTAATATCCAATGATAATGGTAAATGATCTAAGAGACTCTATATCTCCTAGATTTTTTTTTTTTTAAAAAAAAGGAAGATTTGTGATCATACATACAATAAACAAGCCATCTTATGTTTGTAATATAACTCCTTGAGAACAGAAATACAAGTACAACAAAAGACACATTGATGAGTAATCACATAACCACACATACACAATGTCTCTAAAACACCCTTCACCTTACAAGTCAAAGACTGCCTTGCCAGTGAACTTGACCTCAATTGGACTAACATTCTTCCCAATGGACCTCATGTTCACCCCAACCCCTTGACGCCCAGGGTTCACCTTCTCCGGGTACACCCCATCCTTAGGGTGCAAATACTGCACCTCACCATTAGGGAACACCCTGTAAAATTGGTACTTAATCTTGTACTTAGACCTTAGCCTAGTCCCAAGTGCCAAGCACTGCTCTTTCCTAGCCAGTTTGAGTAGGTTAGGACCCTCCCTCATTATGGCTGCACCACCAGTGGGCATTTCAAAGATTTGTTCTTTAGGAGACTCCCAAGTGATCACATAAAACTCTTCCACTTGTGCCTTTCGGAGTAACCCTCCAGTGCTGCCACCAAATATTGGTGATGGGGTGGTTGGATCTAATTGCGGCGGGGTGAAGCCCACCGGAGCCTCCTTTGTGGCTGTCTCCTCCACCGATGCCCGAATAGGGCGCGGTGGTGCGGCAGACTTGAGTGGCTTAGGAGTGGTGAATGAGGCAAGTGATGATTGTTTCCATGGTGCAACGACTCGGTCACCGGATTTTGGGGTGGAGAGAGATGGGGTGAAGAGGGAAGCTTGGGTTGCCATGGCCATGGTGGTGGGAGTGTAGAGAGAGAATATCACTTGTGGAAGTGGGTTTGTTTTGTAGGATCAGTTTCATGAGGAGGAGGTTTTGTGCAGTGAGTTTGTGGGATATTAGATGGGTGGTGGGCATGTGGGTGGTGTTAGAAATTGGATAAGGTGATATGGCTTCGACCAATGGGAGTCCATATTGTGATTTGGATAGGAAGTCTTACCCACACCTCTCCTTCATTTTCTTCATTTGGGTATTGGTGAATATCCAGAGTTGGCATTGGCTGGGTGGACCCGACGCACCAGTCAAGAGCCTGTTCCTGTCTGTGGGTCTTTAATAGGTAGGATTGGGCTAGCCCAAGGAAATAGCGGCCTGTGGTTAGTTTTAATGGGTTTATAGTAAGGGTAAAACTTGTATGGGCTAACTGAATTCCACCCAAAAAATTCAATTCGAGAAATACTTAGGTTAAGATGTCACGTTAGCAGATTTAGCCAAACTCATACCTGATTGTAGAACTTGGGTTTAACCCGTTTTCTCTTTTTTGTATTTTTAGTAGGTTTTATACTTTATATACAAAAGGGGATGAATCAGGTCAACCTCACCCCTCTTTCTCTCTATCAAACATACATAAGGGGATGCATCCATATTTTGAATATATTTTACTAACCTCATACGCTGCAGTTAAAAAAACTCAAGAAGATAATAATTTTCTCTCCCTCCTCAACGTTGTACCTCTCTCTGCTCCACAGTTAATATCAGCATTACTAGGGATCTTCTTTCTCTTTCTCTCACTATTTCATTCTCAAAACCAAAGAAATCTATAAATTCGCCTAATCTTTTCTATTTATCTATCGCTTTCATTTCTATTTCTCCTGATCTGAACCCTTACCTATTTTTTGGCCATTTCTTTCAGAAATGTCTAGAGGCTATGTAGACTTCATAAGTGTCTAGAGGTTGTGTAGCTAAGCGAGAATCATGGTAGAAGAAAGTGAGAAAGCCCAAAATGCTTGTTGCTTGAGTTTAAAACTATAGTTTATGTCTCTGAAATCAGCTAAAGCTTTTAGACAAAGAAAACATATCAATAAAAAGCACAAGAAAATTGGAAAACAAAGGAAAGATGGATCTTCTAGCAATCTATGACATTGAATTGGTTGTATTTGACAGGTTTGTGTCTATTGAATAGGGTGAGAAAGCATTACTGGAATTGGAACCCTACTTAGTAACTCGAGTTCAACCTGGTTTATATAACCTATATTCAACTTGAGTTTTAAAATTCAAGGGCAGGTTCAGCTCAGGTTGAGAGGGTTGGGTTGGGTTGGGTTAGGCTTGGGTTGAGACTTTTGTGCCTCGGGTCGAGCCCAGGTAGCACCCTTAACCGGTTCAACTCCCTCAAGTTGCATTCCTAGCTCTTAGCGACATTTTCATTTATTATATTTGTAATAAGCAATAAGTAATAGCGGACCCCTATGATGCATGAAAATTGCACTCTTCACTCTCTCCCTCTCCAACCCACCATATTTCCATCCTATGGGGTTGCTTAATAGTTTCTCATTATGTAACGCTTTACAATGAAAATGAATATGAAAAATGAAGATAGTGTTACAATACAACTAAGTAACTATAATAACTTTAAATAGATATGAATAATTGGATATTATTATGAGAAGAAGATGGAAAGTTACATGACATATAGGATAACTAGTTATTACACGTGCCTGAAAGCATAGGGTAATAAAAAAAAATTGTCAATAATAAACATATTTGTATTTATACCAAAAATCAAATCATAAACATAGAGAGAAAAAAAAAATTAAACCCCAGTTGTAATAGGGGTGAGTAGTGGTAGTGGTGGTAGACGGCAGTAAGCAGCAATGGTGGTGGTGGTAGGAAACGGTGATGGTTGTGGTGGGTGGCGACAATCGTGGTGATGGTGGCAACCGTGGGTAGCAACGGTGATGGTGGTGGTTGATTTTGGGTGACGATTGTGGTAGTGGTAGTGATGGTGGTTAGTAATGCTGGTGATGGGCAACGACGAGTTCTTCTGGGCAATAGTGTGATGAGTGGTGGCGAATGACGGTGGTGGTGATAGTGGTAAGTGTGGTGGGTGTGGATGACAGTGGGTGGCGGTAGTGGTGGACCATGACGGTGGCGACAATGGTGGTGGTGGTGGGGTGACAGTGGCGATGGTGGTGATGGTGGCGACGGTGATAGTAGGGGGTGATGGTGGAACAGTGGAGGTGGTGGTTGTAGGGGTAATAATGGGATAGTAACGGTGGTGGTAGGGTGGCGGCAACGGTGGGGGTTGTTGTGGCAAAGGTGGTGGTGGGATGGCGACAGTGGGGGTGGGGGTGGCGGTGGCGGTGGCGGTGATGATAGTGGGGATTGTTGTGGTGATGGGTTGGCGGCGGTGGTGGGACTGTTTCAAATACTATTTTTTTTTTAAGTACTTATGAGAAGTTATAAAGTACTTTTAAAAGTCACCCAAACACACCCTTAAGAGTCTATTCCCTATTAAATTTAAGGTATTAATATTAGTCGTCGGATTAACTTTAAAGTAAAATTTAAAAAAATCTCAACTGCGAAAAACAAAAGTCATTTTATTTATCTTTTGAGATTTAAATTGTATTATACTTTATTATATAGATAGACGGTGAGATAAGTTATAAAAAGAGCCAAATGAATTGGCATGATTGGAAGAGATCATATACTACTATAAAAGCAACTCCAAATGGAGTTGTCATTTTGGGGTGTCAAATCAGTCATTTGTAACCTTGAACAGTGTTTTGGCACTCCTGAATTATAAATCTGCTCCAATGGCAGGTGCCAAAATGGGGTGCTATTTTCATATTTTTATTCATCAATCTATATGAATCGTTGGATCTATATTCATTTAACGGATCTATATTCATCAACTCATTTGTAACCTCTCCCTTTCTCTCTTCAGAGTTGCCAAAAATACCATCCCAAGACTCTTGATGCCATTTTCCAACCTCATATGCCACCCCCTTTGGAGTAAAAATTTTTGAATTTGGGGTGGCATATGGGATATGCCACCCTCCTTGGAGTTGCTATAACATGTCAATAAAAGTGAAAAAAAATTGTTTGACTATTATGTCCCTATTAAAGGCATAAAAGATTCCTATATCCTAATGCATTTAATTATTTGATATTAATTAAATATTCAAATGACCTTTCATAATATTTTCATTTATTATCCCATGTGTTGTACATTTACTTATGTGGTAAGTTAATGAATCTTTATCTCTCCCATTTGTATATCTTTGATTTATTCTATAAAGTTAATTTTATCTTTGGAATACCAAAGTGTATTTCAAATATTAGTCGTTACTATAATTACTTAAGTTTTAGGCCTTAAAAATTCGAGTAAGAATCTATTTTATGTCTATCTATCTATCTATACTATAAAAAAATGTCAACTATGTTTAAAAATTTTTGATTTCCTATTCTACCGTTATGTATTCTTGTAAGGTCAATTAAGTTATTTCTCTCTCATTTATCCTTTTTAACCTTTAATCTTCCAATAATATTCAAGTAATTAATTAGTAGATTTATCTATATCTATATCTATATCTATACTACTATAAAATGTCAAAATACATGAAAATCTTTATTTGGACACTTTTATCCTCTAAAATTTTGAAATGTCAAGATTACCATTGGAATTGGAATACCAAACACTTGTAATGTTGATGATATTAAATGGTCATTAAATATTTCACAATGAGCATTATTGTATTTGTTTAGTTTATCCCTAATTTAAGAATAATTTTATGTGTACTAAATTTGTGCACCAAAACTTACACCAAATCAACTGCAGTTATTAAATCACTGATAGGACCCACTGATCAAACAACAAGTGATTTTGTGCAAATTTTGGTGCATGTTTTTGGTGCACACAGTATTGCTATTACCAAACCTCACTACCGGATATTATATGGAGAAGACCACCCCCTTTATCTGTCTCTCTTTCTCCCCTCCATTAATGGTAATATTAATTAGTATTTCATTCTCCATTATGCATCCTTCATTTCTCTCTCTGTGTCTCTCTCTCTCTCTCTCTTCTATCGCATAAGCAGTTTTTTTTGGCTCAACAAATTCTCAAAGAAAATTTATTTTGCAATGAATGTCAATATAAATTAGAAGTTGGATCATGTCATGCCTTTCCCATTCCCAACCGTTTCAAGTACTATTGTACACAAATCTGAAAACGTGACTCACCGATTGAAACGTTTCTAACCCCCCCCCCCCCCCCCCCCTCTCTCTCTCTCTCTCTCTCTCTCTCTCTCTCTTTGCATTATGAAAGCCTAAACAGGTACTGTTTCTCTCATTACTTGAACTGTATATATGTTCTACACATGCTTGCTTTGAGCTTTTGCATTTTCTTCCAACGTTAGAACATTGTTCATTAGTTGTTTAATTATAAGTTTTTATGAAATTCTTGTATTAATAAAAACAGAATATGTACCAATTCCATGTCAATTGTGCAGCCTGTAAAGAAATCCCAATTCTTGAACTTGCATGATAGTAGATTTATAAATTTTTCAAACTCAGTGATATTTTGCTTTTAGGACAAGCATAATTTTTTATGGAGAATTTGAAATAGTTTACTCTATCGCAATTGACATAACTGTTGGCGTGAGTCCTGCAATTAGCCAGCTATGGAAATCTTAGATTTAGGAATCCCTTCATTCAAGGATCAAACATGATTGTAGCCGTAAATATTGTATAGACATAGAATAGCTTCCTAAAATAGTTTCTTGTATCTCTATATCTTGTACTCAGTTTTATGGAATTGATATGAAAGAAAAGTTACGTTTGACATGGTATCAGAGCATGATCTTGGGTTCCCTGTTTTTTTATCAGGCAGGGGTCAAGATTTTGCTCGGCCGTCATGGCTGACTCCACCGAAAACATCCTTGATAATCTAACATCAAAAATGACAGAGGTTTTGTCAAGGGTCCAGACCTCTTCCTCTCCCATCACTGATTCCCCGATGGTTCCAATCAGCATCAAGTTGGATGGTTCCAACTATGGATTATGGTCCTAGGTTGTTGAAATGTACATCTCAGGAAAAGACAAACTGGGATACATCAATGGAGACTACCCCCAACCACCAGAAACCGACCCCTCATTCCGTAAGTGGCGCACTGAGAATGCCATGGTGAAAGGCTGGTTGATCAACTCCATGGACTATTCCTTGGTCGTGAACTTTATTCGCTACCCAACGGCTAAGCAGGTATGGGATTCTGCTGCCACAACATACTTCGATGGGACTGACACCTCGCAGGTATACTAGCTCAGACGTCGTGTATCTCGAATGAAACAAGCAGGCCGATCTATAGAAAAATACTATAACGATCTACAGGGTTTGTGGCGAGAGATCGATTTTCGTCGACCGAATGCAATGAAATGTGCAATTGACATACAAAGCTACAACTCCATTTTACAGGAGGAGCGAGTATACGCTTTTCTTGATGGACTAGATGATCGATTGGATCATGTTCGGAGCGATGTTATTCGCCTGCAGCCTTTCCCTTCAATTGAGCAGGCATATGCTCACGTTCGAAGGGAAGATCCCCGACAATCTGTGATGATATCGGGAGCAGAAGCAGTGACTAGTGGTGCTGTTATGGCCATCAAAGGCGTGAAATCTGGCCAGTCACAAAAGTCTGGGTCCTCCTCACGATTCAAAGGTCATTCTGATGGGAACAAGTGCACTCACTGTGGGAGTACAAAACATACTCGGGAAACCTGTTTCAAATTACATGGCTACCCAGACTGGTGGCACGAATTACAAGCCCGAAAGAAACAATATGCTCCTGCAACTGAAGACGTCCCAGGTCGAGCAGCGGTGGCCACGGCTGAATCTCAATTCTCTCTTATTCCCATGGCTGAACTTTCTACCTCCACCCCAGATCAAGGTAATTGTGGTCAAGTTTTTTGCAGCTCTACTACTCGGAATGATGGTGCTTGGATTATTGACTCCGGAGCGACGGATCATATGACATTTGATCCAAATGACTTCTCCAACACAACTCAGCCATGGAGGACTTGCATTGCTAATGCCAATGGGGCCACTTACCCAGTCACAGGGGCTGGAACCGTGCCCCTGTCTCCCTCTCTCTCTCTAGCTCACACACTTCTTGTTCCATCTCTCTCCAACAAGTTGATGTCTGTAAGTCAAGTTACTGAAGAACTTAATTGTGTTGTGCTGATATACTCTACTTTTTGTCTCCTTCAGGATGTTCTCAGCAAGGAGATCATTGGGCGTGGTACTGAGAGGGGGGGACTGTACTACCTTGATGACTTCAGCCTAGACAAAGCAAATCACACGCACCATCAAACCAGTGGCCATGAACGGCAGATTTGGCTATAGCATAGGGGCTTGGGGCACCCATCATTTGGCTATCTTCGACATCTATTCTCATCTTTATTTTCCCGTTTGCAGAATGTGAGCTTTCAATGTGATACATGTATCAAGGCTAAAAGCCAACGAGTTTCTTATCCAGTTAGCTTGAATAAAACTAATTCTCCATTTGCATTGATACACCCCGATGTATGGGGACCATCCCCGATACCTACTTCCTCTGGTCATCGTTGGTTTGTAATTTTTGTTGATGATTGTACTCGAATGACATGGCTCTATCAGCTAAAAACCAAAGACGAAGTTTTCACCATTTTTCAAGCATTTCATGTCATGGTTCAGACTCAATTCTCTTCCAAGATAAAAATTCTTCGTTCCGATAATGGTGGCGAATTCATTGACCGAAGATTTCAGGCCTATTTCCAACAACATGGCCTCCTCCATGAGACCTCATGCTCTCAAACACCACAACAAAATGGTGTCGCCGAGAGGAAAAATCGGCATATTTTGGAAACAGCCCGTGCACTACTCCTTGGAGCACTGGTGCCGAGTTGCCATTGGGGGGATGTTGTGGCTACTGCCGTGTACTTAATCAACCGTATGCCATCTAAAATTTTACACTTTAAAACTCCCTTACAAATCCTCTCTACTCATATAACCCTTCCTTCAATATTGATGCTTCCTCCTAGAATTTTCGGGTGTGTTGCTTTTGTCCACCTCCACAAGAATCAACGTACCAAACTGGACCCATGTGCCGTTCGGTGCTTATTTGTGGGATATGGTTTACATAAAAAAGGCTTCCGGTGCTATGACCCCACTACCAACCGAACCTATATCACCATGGATGTTACATTTCTTGAGTCTGAGAATTTATATCCTTCACTGGTACCCAATTCTTCCCTTCAGGAGGAGACTCAAGTAGAAGAGATGAATTGGTTGATGGCCCCCGTGGGTGAGCATGAAACTGGAAATAGAGAGGTTGAACCGCATGAGGGACCACCAGAGATTGAATATGTCGAATTGAGGAATGAAGAAGCCGAAGAACCTGGAAATGAAGAAGCAGAAAATTCAGAGTACCCAGAAGCAGAAAATACAGAGTACACTCAGTCCCCTCATTCCTCAGTACCCGAAGACCCTCCTCCTCCTGAGAATGTCCCTGAGGTAAGTACTCCTGCTGCACCTTTACATGCTAATATGTTGGATTCCTCTACTGGTTATGTGTTGCCTTTTAGACACAATCGTGGGAAACCACCGAACAGATACAGCCCAGATGAAGAAGGAAGGAAGTCCAAGTACCCAATTGCAAATTATGTATCTACTCAAGGTCTGTCCAAGCCGCTCAAGACTTTCACTCAAACACTATCCTCCTGCCATATTCCCAGTAGTGTTGAAGAGGCGTTATCTGATCCAGAGTGGGCGCGAGCAATGCAAGAAGAACTAGAAGCCTTAAAGAAAAATAATACCTGGAAGTTGGTCCCATTACCGGAAAGAAAAAAAATAGTGGGATACAAATGGGTGTTCTCTATAAAATACAAGGCTGATGGATCAATTGACCGATACAAGGCGAGACTTGTGGCGAAGGGTTTTACCCAAACGTATGGCATAGACTACTCATAAACCTTCTCACCAGTAGCTAAACTAAATACCGTTAGAGTCTTACTATCTCTTGCCGCAAATTTGGACTGGCCACTGCATCAACTCGACGTGAAGAATGTTTTCCTTCACGGCAACCTTGACGAGGAGGTATATATGGATATTCCGCCAGGATATACAGGATCGGCTGGGAAAAAAATTGTTTGTAAATTGGAGAGGGCATTGTATGGACTAAAACAGTCACCGCGAGCATGGTTTGGCCGACTTAGTTCAGTTATGAGGAAGTATGGCTATCGCCAAAGTAACTCTGACCATACTCTCTTCCTGAAACACCAACAAAGCAAGGTGACAACATTAATAGTCTATGTGGATGATATGATAATTACGGGGGATGACGCTGATGAGATCGTGAAGCTACAAGAACAATTGTCTACTGAATTTGAAATGAAGAACTTGGGAGGGCTTAAGTATTTTCTGGAATAGAGGTGGCGAGGTCAAGAAAAGGCATATTCCTCTCTCAACGAAAATACGTACTAGATTTATTGACAGAAGTGGGATTACTAGAGTGTAAACCTGTGGATACGCCAATTGTGCAGAACCATAGGCTTGGAGAATATTCGGATCAGGTGCCAGCCGATAAGGTGAGGTATCAAAGACTAGTGGGGAAGCTCATTTACCTATCTCACACTCGTCCAGACATTGCTTACGCCGTAAGTGTGGTAAGCCAATTTATGCATAATCCGAGTGAAGACCATATGGGTGCTGTAATTCGAATTCTCCGATATCTAAAGTCATCACCAGGAAAAGGACTATTGCTCTCCAAATCTGAATATTGAAGGGTACACTGATGCGGATTGGGCTGGAAATATCTTGGATAGAAAGTCTACTTTAGGCTATTTTACATTTGTGGGAGGAAACTTAGTTACATGGAGGAGTAAAAAGCAGAAGGTGGTAGCATCATCCAGCGCTGAAGCTGAGTTCCGAGGCATGGCGAAAGGATTATGTGAGCTTCTTTGGCTTAGAGGTTTGCTAACAAAGGTCGGCTTTCCTCCTGACTCTGCAATGAATTTATTCTGTGATAACAAAGCTGCCATCGACATATCTCACAACCCAATTCAACACGACCGCACCAAGCACGTGGAGATAGACCGACATTTCATCAAACAGAACCTGGAAGAGAAGATCATTCAGTTCCCTTTCATTAAATCGGAAGATCAGTTAGCTGACATTCTTACCAAGGCAGTTTCCAGTAGAAACTTCAATGACTCACTTGACAAGTTAGGTGTTAGAGATATCTACACACCAACTTGAGGGGGAGTGTTGGCGTGAGTCCTGCAATTAGCCAGCTATGGAAATCTTAGATTTAGGAATCCCTTCATTCAAGGATCAAACATGATTGTAGCCGTAAATATTGTATAGACATAGAATAGCTTCCTAAAATAGTTTCTTGTATCTCTATACCTTGTACTCAGTTTTATGGAATTGATATGAAAGAAAAGTTACGTTTGACAATAACTACTTATGCAACATACACCATTTCTTTACTATTCAAGTATTTTTTATTAAGTACATTGATGAAAAAGGTAATATGATATTTACAAATTTCTTATAATTAACTTTCTATAACTACATGTTGATTTATAATTATCATTATATTTGAATGTTGAGTTCAAGAGATAATTAGGTTTTGCTGAATAATTAACTTTTTGAGCAACATTCATTCAGGCAACAATTTGGTTGAAATGGGAAATGAGACAATCAAGAAAGATGATCGGGCCATTTTGCTGGAAGGAGACCACCCAAAATACACATCTACAAAATTGGCTACTACTTCCATCAAAGTAAACTTGAGTATGTTGATTTTTTTGTTGGATTTGAGCATTGTGATGGAATATTTTTACTATATTATGTTCATAGAAATATTTCTGACTCCATGCATCTCTTGATGTTGTAGGTTTTTGACAATGGACAGCTCCTTTTTGCTAGAAAAACAAGCAATTTTGGCAGTAATGGAAGTCATATCATTTCGCCCATGACAACTACATATAGTTGACCATCTCATACATTTACATTTAATATAGGTATGAATTCAAAGGAATTTTATTCTACTTTCTCAAATGTGAGCGAACAAATATGTCAATAGATTTCACAAAGGTGCATTATTCTTTTGTGTTTTCCTTAATTTTGTTGTGATATCAAGTATGTGCTATGCATTTAAGTATTGACCTTGAGTGAAGTATTAAACTTCTTTAATTGAAAAAAGGGTCCGTGTAATTGGAGTTGTTCACAATGAGGATGAACTACTCCAAGGCATTAGTAATTCATACATGACTTAGCTACTTCAAACATATAAGTTATGTTCTTTCAGGACAAACCATTTAGCATTCTGTGAAACCCTTGAGTTGGTTCAAGCAAATAAAGCTTCATTTAAGGACAATGATGTCATAGATGATCGTTTATTATTATTGCATTTTTTGATTGAATTTATCAACGGGGTTGGATTGTGCTATGTTATCTTCTGTATGCTAACAATATTGTTCATTGAGGAAAAGTTTAGGTGACACTGTTATTTTAGTTTATTTATTTATAATTTTCAAATCTGATTTTTTTTTTACCCTTCAAATCTGATTTTTATGTGAAATTTGGCTAGAAATTCCTCTTTTTTGAGGTAAATACAATTGGCAGTAAAAAAAATAGTATGAAATAATTATAAATAAAAACATCAAGTAATTTTTGACTCATGATAGTATTTGGTTAAATGGGGTCCAATAAAAGATGACTGATTCAGGTCTAATATTTACATTTGTCAGAGGTAATATTGATCATTTTATTGTGAAAGTGTGATATTTATGTTGATTTAATTGAAGATTAAGGCTATGAGAATGAAAGATGAGTTGTGTTGTTTTGCAGGCTAATAGTGCAAAAATTGGAGTGAAGTTATGAGAAGAAAGGAAGCATAGCTCAGGACGGATCACACTAGAACACGCGTTCGGACGGATGAAGTGTACGCGTCCGGACGCGATTGGCAGAAAGTTGATAAACGGAGGAAGGACCATTCTGGAAGTTGCGTCCGGACGGTTGAGAGATGCGCTTCCGGACGCGTGTCAAGCTTCTGCTGCCGAATTTAGAATCCTAGTGGGATGCAATCTCTTTAGAATGTAATTTATAAATACGAACCTAGGACCTTGTAAAATGGAGTTCTTTTTCATTAGTCTATTTCTGCATCTTTTTACCATGTCTGGCTAGAAGGCTAAGCTAGGGCTAGGGGAAAACCTCTCAACGGAGTACGGTATTTTTATTGACTCTTGTACTTAAGGATTTATGTTATTGTGTTAATTTAATTCCTAATCTTTTAGCAAAGTGTTTATGTTGTATAAACTCTTGAGTTGTTGTGCCACGTACATCGATTGCTTGACTTTCCCTGCGTATAAATCACTGGTTATTCCACGCTGGAAGGATTAACATTATTTCATAGAATAATATGATTGAATGATTATTCAGGTTCCTGGTAGTTATTTGATTATAACCTTTGGATTTATCACTTGATTTGTTAGTTGGATTAACTGACATTTAATTCCTCTTTCAAGTCAAGCTTTGAGTCTTTAACTATTACTGTATGAAGTTGAGAGAGAGTACCTGATGCTCTAGTATTTATTTTATTACTGTTTTAATTACCAAAATCACTTTTCCCAAATCAACAACTTTCCAAACAATTCTTTTTCCTTTCAAATTACTTTTATTGTTTGTGTGATTGTTCCTTGTTACAATTCCTCGTGGGATCGACCTCGGACTTCCGAGATTATATTACTTTGCTCAACCTGCGCTTGGGTTTACACTTTTAAAGTTGAAGCAAGTTTTTGGCGCCGTTGCCGGGGAACTTGAAGGACAAGGAGCCATCACATCATTGAGGTTTGCGGTATTTGCGAGTCTTCGGAAATCCGGTAACTTCGTTCTAATTTTTAGTTTATTTATTTTAGTTATTTTAGTTAAATTTAAAATTCATTTAGGTTAGTTATTTGTTTTATGAGCTTTTGGCATCGTGATTTAAGTGGACGTTTAACAAGAGAAGATTCAGATACTCTGTTTGGAAATTTATTTGATTTATCTGTGTCGAATCACTTCTTGCACACAATGGCTGCTAATCCTAATGACCATAGGCAGAATGATCTTCCCGAACGAGAGGATCATGTTGATAGAATAAGTAATCATGATGAGAATGAGGTGGATAATGTTAATCAGGGTAGGACTTTGCGTGAGTATCTACAACCTGTACTTCTCACTAAACCGTCATGCATAATTTTTCCATTGAATGCCATTAATTTTGTTTTCAAACCTGGCATGATTCAATTACTTCCAAAATTCCTGGGTATAGGTGAGGAAAACTCATATTTGCACATCAGAGAATTTGGGGATGTATGTGCTACGTTCCATGATCAGAATGTGGCAATGGATATAGTCAGGCTGAAGTTATTTCCTTTTTCATTAAAGGAAAAAGCTAAAACTTGGTTATATTCGTTGAGATCTAGGTCTATAGGAACATGGCAAGAGATGCAGAAACAATTTTTAAAGAAATTTTTTCCCACACATCGCACAAATTCTTTGAAAATACAAATAATGAATTTTTCTCAAAAGGAGTCAGAAAATTTTTATCAAAGTTGGGAAAGATTTAAAGACCTTCTTGCATCTTGCCCACATCATGGTTATGAAAGCTGGCGCATAATAAGTTTCTTTTATGAGGGTTTAGGCCCACAACTGCGTCAATTTATTGAAATGATGTGTAACGGGGATTTTATGAATAAGGAACCAGATGATGCTTTTGACTATTTAGACCAATTAGCCGAGAATGCACAATCTTGGGATACTACATCCCATGAACCATCTAAGGGTAAAATTGCACAATCATCATCTTCTAGTGGGGGTAAATACCAGTTGAGGGAGGAGGATGACCTAGGAGCTAGGATTGCCACCTTAACAAGACGGGTAGAGGCTATGGAGTACAAAAAGGTTAACCAGGTTGACACAATTCAGGTTGAGGAGATATGCAGTATCTGTGAAATTCCTGGACATCCTGTGACGGAGTGTCCATCATTACCTGCATTAAAAGAAGTGTATGACCAAGCAAATGCTGTAAACACTTTTTCAAAGCCTTACAATAATCCATACTCGAACACATACAATCCGGGGTGGAAGAATTATCCAAATTTTGGTTGGAGGAATGACAATCATGCATCACAACCACCCCAACAAAACTCTTCAAATGTTGCACCTTACATTCCACGCCCAAAAAGAGACATTGAGGAGGTGTTGTCACAATTCATGCAGAATCAGCAAACATACAATAGACAAACAACTCAGGCTATTGAGGATATGAGGAGTGCAATCACTAAATTGACCATTGACCCTTGCCATCAGGAAAAAGGTAGGCTTCCAGCACAACCACAACCGAACCCACAGGGTCAATTTGTTGTGAATGAGACTTGCACTTCTGAGACTGTCCACGAGCACGTAAAGTCTATCACTACACTCCGCAGCGGGAAAGAAATCAATAAAACCATTCCTTTGGAAACTCAAGATTCTGAAAAGATTTCTCAACCCACGGAGAGTGATGATAAGATTAGCCTGCCTGAAATTAATAAGTTTGAAAAGTATGTTCCACCTGCACCATTCCCACAGAGATTGCTTACTTCTACTAGGCCTGTTGTGTATAATGATATGTTAGAGATTTTTAAGCAGGTGAAAATTAATATTCCCTTGTTGGATGCCATTAAACAAATACCTTCTTATGCAAAATTTTTGAAAGAGTTATGCACTGTTAAAAGGAAATTAAATGTGCAAAAGAAGGCATTTTTGACTGAGCAAGTGTCCTCCATCATACAGCACAGAACTCCACCAAAGTATAAAGACCCAGGTTGTCCTACTATTTCTTGTGTTATAGGCAACCACAAAATTGAACAAGCATTACTGGATTTAGGAGCTAGTGTGAATTTGCTTCCTTATTCAGTATATGAACAATTAGGGTTGGGGGAGTTAAAACCCACTTCGGTTACACTTCAATTAGCTGATCGATCAGTAAAGATACCGAGGGGTATGTTGGAGGATGTTTTAGTACAAGTTGATAAATTTTATTTTCCCGTAGATTTCATAATTTTGGACACTCAACCTGTATTAAATACTAGTGCTCAAATTCCCGTCATTTTAGGCAGACCATTCCTAGCCACTTCAAATGCTCTAATTAATTGCAGGAATGGTGTGATGAAATTGACCTTTGGGAATATGACATTAGAGCTCAACATTTTTAATGTGTGCAAACAACCTGGGAATGTTGATGAAGATGTGCATGAAGTTAATATGATTGAATCTATTGTTCCAAGCAGAGTATATGATTCTTCCTTGTTTGATCCACTTGAAACATGTTTGCTTGAACAATATTCTGAGTTAGAGATAGATGAAAAGAATGCTGACATTTCTGTTTCAACTGATATGTTAAACTCTTTGCAGGTACTTGAAATGAGAGAGTTGAGACAGAGATTTGAGGAGCTCCCACCAAGAACTGATCCACCAATACCATCCAAGGATAAAGCTCCCAAGCTAGACCTCAAGCAATTACCGGTGGATTTGAAGTATGCATTTTTAGGAGATGATAAAACTTATCCGGTAATAATTTCTTCTCAATTGAATTCAGCAGAGGAAGGTATGTTGTTACACCTTCTTAAGGAACATAAGAATGCAATTGGTTGGACTTTAGCTGATATAAAAGGAATTAGCCCTTTGGTTTGCACCCACAAGATTTATTTGGAGGATAATGCTAAAACATCTAGGGAGATGCAACGTAGGCTAAATCCACATATGAAAGAAGTTGTGAAAAAAGAGGTGTTGAAACTGTTAGATGTAGGAATTATCTACCCTATTGCAGACAGCAAATGGGTAAGTCCCACACAGGTAGTTCCTAAGAAATCTGGAGTCACTGTAGTTGCTAATGAGAATAATGAATTTGTGCCAACTAGGACAGTTACTGGTTGGAGAATGTGCATAGACTACAGGAGACTTAATGTTGTTACTAGAAAAGATCACTTCACTTTGCCGTTTATGGATCAAATTTTAGAAAGGGTAGCGTCACACTTGTACTATTGTTTTTTAGATGGTTATTCGGGATATAACCAGATTGAAATTGCCCTAGAAGACCAAGAGAAGACCACATTTACTTGCCCTTTTGGCACCTTTGCTTATAGAAGGATGTCTTTTGGACTATGCAATGCACCTGCGACTTTTCAAAGGTGTATGCTTAGTATTTTCAGTGATATGGTTGAGCGTTTTCTTGAAGTCTTTATGGATGATTTTACTGTTTTTGGTGATTCCTATAATGACTGCTTAGCTAATCTGGAGAAGGTACTTATAAGATGTGAAGAAAAGAACCTTGTACTTAACTGGGAAAAATGCCACTTCATGGTTAGAAAGGGAATTGTTCTTGGTCACATTGTCTCTTCTGAGGGAATTCAGGTAGATAAGGCCAAAATTGAATTAATTGCTAATTTACCTAGTCCGAAAGCACTTAAGGATGTTAGATCTTTCTTGGGTCATGCTGGTTTTTATAGGAGATTTATAAAAGATTTTAGTTCCATATCTAGACCACTCTGTAATCTCCTAGGGAAAGACACACCTTTTGAGTGGGATAATGCATGCCAAGAAGCTTTTGATAAGTTAAAGGGCATGCTTGTCACCGCTCCAATCATGCAACCCCCAGATTGGAGTAGTCCTTTCGAAATCATGTGTGATGTCAGTGACTATGCTGTAGGGGCGGTTTTAGGACAAAGGAATGACAAAAAGCCTCATGTCATCTACTATGCCAGTAGAACTTTAAATAGTGCCCAGATGAACTATTCTACAACAGAAAAAGAATTACTGGCTGTAGTATTTGCACTAGACAAATTCAGGTCGTACTTAGTAGGTTTCCCCATTATTATCTTCACAGACCATGCAGCTCTCAAATACTTATTAACTAAGAAAGATGCAAAACCGAGACTGTTGAGGTGGATCCTATTACTGCAAGAATTTGATATCACTATTAAGGATAAAAAAGGAGTAGAAAATGTAGTGGCTGACCATTTGTCTAGACTTGTGAGTGATGTGCCCATTGAGACAGTGCCGATCAAAGATACTTTCCCGGATGAACAGTTATTGGCAGTTTCTTCATTACCATGGTTTGCTGACATTGTGAATTTTCTTGTTACAGGTAACATGCCACCGGCTTGGACTGCTTTGGATAAGAGGAAATTTTTAGTCGAAGTAAAAAGTTTCTTCTGGGATGACCCATACCTTTTCAAATATTGTCCAGATCAGATTATCCGGAGATGTGTACCCGATGATGAGGTAAGTAGCATTCTATCTTTTTGTCATGCGGGAGCTTGTGGAGGCCATTTTTCTATGAAAAAGACCGCTGCAAAAGTTTTGCAGTGCGGATTTTATTGGCCTACAATTTTTAAGGATGCTCATAATTTTTGTAAAGTGTGTGAGCGATGTCAAAAACTGGGGGGATTAACCCGTAGGAACATGATGCCCCTAAACCCGATTTTGATCATAGAAATTTTTGACTGCTGGGGAATAGATTTCATGGGTCCTTTCCCTCCATCTTTCGGGTATATGTACATTTTAGTGGGAGTAGATTATGTCTCTAAGTGGGTTGAAGCTATACCATGTCGGACAAATGATCATAAAGTTGTTTTGAAATTTTTAAAAGAAAATATTTTGTCCAGATTTGGTATACCTCGAGCCATTATCAGTGATGGGGGATTGCATTTTTGTAATAGACCTTTTGAAAATTTGATGAAGAAATATGGTGTAACACATAAAGTTGCAACTCCCTATCACCCACAGACAAGTGGTCAAGCAGAGCTTGCCAATCGGGAAATTTCTTACATTTTGGAAAAGACGGTGAACCCAGATCGTAAAGATTGGTCATTACGACTAATCGATGCATTATGGGCATACCGGACTGCATATAAAACCCCGATTGGTATGTCTCCGTACAGATTGATTTATGGAAAAACTTATCACTTTCCCGTGGAATTAGAACATAAGGCATACTGGGCCATTAAGATGTTCAATTTTAATTTTGACAAAGCTGGTGCCTTACGAAAGTTGCAATTAAATGAGCTTGAGGAGATTAGGAATGAGGCATATAAGAACTCTAGAATCAGTAAAGAACGCATGAAGGTGTTTCATGATAAGAATATTGTGCGTAAAACTTTTACACCTGCACAGAAAGTTCTTCTTTATAATTCTAGACTTCACATCTTCAAAGGAAAGCTTCGAACCAGATGGAGTGGTCCATACATTGTTAAGGAGGTATTCCCCTATGGAACAGTGGAGATTGAAAACCCAAGTAATGGGAATATTTTAAGGTTAATGGGCAAAGATTGAAACCATTCTTAGAGGAGGGTATTGTGGAAGTGGAATCCATCGAATTGGTGGATCCTCACTATGAATGATTCATCTCTAACCATTTTCTGTATATTGTTGTATATTAGTGTATGTTGTTTTCTCTTTAATTTTCTAAAGATGCATGAGCACACTTTATGCGCATCCAGTATGTCCTTCTATCCCTTATTTAATCTTATTCATACATTGAGGACAATGCAAATTTTTGAGTGGGAGGGTGGAGCATTCACTTGATAATAATACAATGTATATTGTATTTTTAATTTGAGCTGTGTGCACATGCAACTGTGTTTATTGTGTTTATTTTGATAGAGCAAAACTCACTGGAACACGCGTCCGGACGGGATCCAAAAGCCTGAACTCTCTGGACTTCGCGTCCGGACGGAATACCAACACGCGTCCGGACGGGAAAGCCAAACGTTTGAAATTCAGAGTACGCGTCCGGACGGGATAACTCCATGCGTCCGGACGCGTGATCTTTAAGGCTAATTAAGGCGGCAGTTAAGGCGCGTCCGGACGGTTTAACCCCATGCGTCCGGATGCGTGTGAAAAATTATAAATACTGATTGCCCGATCAGAATTTCTTGCACTGCAAGCTTTTAAAAACCAGAATACACTTCTTCTTCTTCTCCTATATCAGTTTTTCTCATTTTCCATGGCACCACCTAGAGCTTCTAGTTCAAAGAGACCCCGAATAAATACTCAGGAGGAGGAGGAGGATACCACCTTCGACCCCGTTCGTTTCCAAATTTTGGATGCACGGGTAAGATTTTTCAAATATTACGCCCAAAAACCTGTAGTCTGTGAGAGAAAAATTGAATACGAGGACTTCGCTCGATTGGGAGTCCGAGATATCATCACCGCTAGACGGTGGGCAGGTTTCATGGGTAAGGAGTGGGTGTGTATCCCCATTTTGGCAAGGGAGTTCTACAGCAACGCTGATGACCTCGGGAATGGTCAGCTGACCACCTATGTCCGAGGTAAGCACATCAGTGTAGATGCCACAGCCATTGCCAGACTGATCGGGATGACGCAGGCTCGGGTGCCCAACCCGGAGTATCCCCAGGTATATCCTGGGAATGAGGTTGGACGAGAGTTACTGGGGGATGGTGATTTTATTTGGACGGACAACCTCAAATATCTTCAGCAAGGGGACTTGACCAGTAAGTATAAAATACTGAACTTAATCTCAGTGTCAAACATCATTCCTCTACTGAGAAATAATCACATCTATCCGGACCGAGCTCGCTTGTTGTATGCGATGGGCACCGGAAAGACCATTGACCTCCCATCATTGATTTGTTTGGAGATGAGACGAGCCATCGTTGATCCGAAAAAACCATCTCTTCCTTTTGCTGGTTTGGCCACTGCGATATGCGAGCAGACAGGAGTGGTAGTGACGCCACTATGGAGCGGGCAAAGAAAGTGGTGGCACTCAACTCTGGCACTCTTTTGAAAAGTCAGAGTGTAGCCAGGCCAGTGCCAGGGGAGAGGGGTCCAAGTCAGGGGGAAGCTGCAGCTGAGGGTGATGTGCCGATAGAGGACTGGGATCAGTTCCTCAATATCGATGAGGACTTTGAGGTACCAGTGGATGAGGACACTGATCCCAGGACTGACAGGCAGATTTTGTTTGAACTGCTGAGAGGGCAGAGGGAGATGAGGAAGGAGATGAGAGAATTAAGGGCGCAAATGAGGGGGCTAGGGCAGAGTTCTCACGGTCAGGCAGGCCCTTCATCTTAGGATTATTTCTTCTAGGTCCCGGTGTTTGAAAGTTGTTTCTTTTTATTTTCTTTACTGTATTTGTGAAATCAAAGCCTATCTTGGGTAGTTTTTGTTAGGCTTGATTTCTTTTATCTTTTGAATATGCATTGTACTTGAATTCTCAGTATGATATAAAATGCATATTTTGTTTGGTGTGTTATCAAATATCTAAATAACGTTGTTATGAATAAGTTAATACCACAATATTGAAATAATTTGTTCAACTTTAGATTTGCAATTGTTTAAGCATTATATAGAACTTTATTCTATATTTTTGTATTTCATATCATGTTCTTATAAAAACTCAAAATTTGTGCACTTTAGACTTTACCAAGTTGAAAATTTATTAGGTATTTTACCTTGAGAACTTGAAACATATAGTGGAGATGCATAAAAACCCTAGTGAGTTTTGATCCAATCTTTCTTGAAGGGTTATTTACATTTACTCAATAAAAAATATTTTTATTCAGCTATTCTCCTTCAATAGTCTCATTATTTTTGTTTTGGTTAACACCAATATTGTGAATGATTGCTTGACTTTGAATTATGTGCATGGGAAGTGTGTTATCAAAAGCTCTTGAGATATGATTTTAGGCCATCTTTGATTATTTGAGCCTAAACCTTATTCTTTGAATATTATTATCCCTAGAAGCCATGATTGAGCCTTTGAAGCAAAAATTTATTTCTTATACCCAACATATAATAACCAAGCCAATGAAAAAAATAATATCTTTTACCATTGGTTATCCTGAGATTGAATTTTTATTGTTTATGTAATTTGGGAGATGTTGGTTAAGAAAAGAAAAGAAAAAAAAAAGAGTTTTACATACTTGTGAATATTTGCATTAGATGTCTTGCTGAAAAAAAAAAAAAAAAAAGTTGAAAAAAAAAAAAAGAAAGACAATATGTCTAGCAGTGAAAAAAAACAGATTGAAAAAAAAAAAAAAAAAAAAGAGAAAAAATAGCAAGCATGTGTTTGAAAAGAAAAAAAATATGAGCAAGTGATGTAAATTGTGCTTCTAAAGGATGGAGAGTGAAAGGCTATGGAAAGAAGTTTGGTTGTGTAATGTACATGTTCTCTCGGGATAGTCTTTTGAATTCCTGAATATCTTTCGTTTCAAAACCCTAATCCCAAGGCCCTATTACAACCTTAAATAAAGACCTATTTGATCTCAAGAGTGTATTGATGGATGCATGACTTGTGTGAATAAAGAAGAAAATGGTGATTATTTATTTATTGTGTGTTGATTTCCTTTCATGAGATTATGTCAAATCAATTTCTTTTGGATTACAATTATTTTAATGGAACATGTGAGCATTATTTTGTTTTGACTTAAATATCTTCTTCTCACATGTGATACTTGAGTGTATAGTCACTATAATCTGAGAGAATTGTTCATGAGTGAATTATCTAGTGAGATTTGGCATTGAGACGAATAGTTGATAGTTGTAGAGGTGATTACCAGATAAATTATTGACTTGGTATAGTTAACTCACACTATACACGAGTTTATATGAGAATATGATAAGTGCATACAGTTATATACCGCATAGATCTATATGTTGTTTTGCATATGCTTATAAAAAGTTTGTGTCTTAGAATTTCAATAATGTGGTAGCAACTTATATTGTACAAATGTTATTCAGATGTTTGAGCACAAAGTGATGTTTGTGGGTATCATCTCTGGAAACCCTCACGAGACTATACTCGTCCACTAGGGGAAACCTAGGGGTTTAAAGGCTTGTTGCATATGCTAAATGCAATCGTGAATCCTACGAGAGTGGTTTTGTTTTGTTTGTAGTTAGTATTATATGTTTATTTGCTTGCCTTACTAGGGACTAGCAAGGTCTAAGTGGGGGGGTGTGATTCAGGTCTAATATTTACATTTGTCAGAGGTAATATTGATCATTTTATTGTGAAAGTGTGATATTTATGTTGATTTAATTGAAGATTAAGGCTATGAGAATGAAAGATGAGTTGTGTTGTTTTGCAGGCTAATAGTGCAAAAATTGGAGTGAAGTTATGAGAAGAAAGGAAGCATAGCTCAGGACGAATCACACTGGAACACGCGTCCGGACGGATGAAGTGTACGCGTCCGGACGCGATTGGCAGAAAGTTGATAAACGGAGGAAGGACCATTCTGGAAGTTGCGTCCGGACGGTTGAGAGATGCGCGTCCGGACGCGTGTCAAGCTTCTGCTGCCGAATTTAGAATCCTAGTGGGATGCAATCTCTTTAGAATGTAATTTATAAATACGAACCTAGGACCTTGTAAAAGGGAGTTCTTTTTCATTAGTCTATTTATGCATCTTTTTACCATGTCTGGCTAGAAGGCTAAGCTAGGGCTAGGGGAAAACCTCTCAACGGAGTACGGTATTTTTATTGACTCTTGTACTTAAGGATTTATGTTATTGTGTTAATTTAATTCCTAATCTTTTAGCAAAGTGTTTATGCTGTATAAACTCTTGAGTTGTTGTGCCACGTACATCGATTGCTTGACTTTCCCTGCGTATAAATCACTGGTTATTCCACGCTAGAAGGATTAACATTATTTCATAGAATAATATGATTGAATGATTATTCAGGTTCCTGGTAGTTATTTGATTATAACCTTTGGATTTATCACTTGATTTGTTAGTTGGATTAACTGACATTTAATTCCTCTTTCAAGTCAAGCTTTGAGTCTTTAACTATTACTGTATGAAGTTGAGAGAGAGTACCTGATGCTCTAGTATTTATTTTATTACTGTTTTAATTACCAAAATCACTTTTCCCAAATCAACAACTTTCCAAACAATTCTTTTTCCTTTCAAATTACTTTTATTGTTTGTGCGATTGTTCCTTGTTACAATTCCTCGTGGGATCGACCTCGGACTTCCGAGATTATATTATTTTGCTCAACCTGCGCTTGGGTTTACACTTTTAAAGTTGAAGCAATGACTTCTAGAGGGAGAGCTGTAATTCAAGAAATTAATTATATTTATTTTGCATAGATAACTGCCTCTAATAATTACATTTAAAGATCAAGAATATCCATTGAAAGTAACAAACTCACATACACTTTGACCCAAGACTACTACAATAATTAAATGGAACCAACTGGAGTAGCCCAGTTGGCCAGGACCTCTGCCTTTTCAGTGGGAGGTCAGGGGTTTGAAGTCTTCTGGACGCAAAAAAACATAGTTATTTGGTAGGACAAGACCTCAATTGTTTGGACGAATCGTATCTAAGTCTCTGGTGTGGGTCTTGAATCTTTGACAAAACGCAAGTCCTAATTTAAATGGTGTATGAGTTGAGGAACCGGTTCATACACCCAGGTTTTGCCTTTAGTTTTACTCAGAATCACGAGCCTGAGCGAAATAAGCGTGTCTCTACTTGTTTAGGACAGGCCATGAGATTTCCCCGTATCCGAAGAGACTCCTACAATGGAGGACAACCATGCAGTTTCAAATCCTAGTGACTCATTTAAATCAAGATCAAGTACTCCCAAATTAAATATTTTACTTGATGTTTGATCGAACACCCATTTTATGCAGTGTTCAAAAATTAATTTACAAGTGATAGAATTTTTTACTTATGTTGCGATATTGCGTGAGAAAGAAGGGCTTCTGACTTATGTAAGGTGTTGAGAGAGAGAGAGAGAGAGAGAGAGAGAGAGAAAAAGGAGGAATTTCGGGAAATATAGAGGGGTGATTGGGGAGTGAGGAAAAGAGAGAGATATGTATGTGAGGGGGAAGTAGTTCGCGAGAGAGAAAGAGAGGAGACGGGAAGGAAGAGAAACCTCGGAAGTGGGAAAACAAGACTAGATGAGGAGAGATAAGGGTGTAGATGAGAGATATGAGATATTCGAAAGGAAAATGTTATTAGAATTTAAAAAAAAAATCTAATTTGTTGATTTAATGATGTAGTATTGATGTGATCTAATAATACATCAAATTAAGAGTCCAAATGACATGACAATATATTATTTGGAGTCTTTATTGGGGCCCAAATGACATGACATCAAATAAAGAAGCCCAAGTCATCTGTCATGTCATTTAAACTCTTAATTTGATCCTAAAATTTGGTCAGCGTAGCATTACTGCTAATAATATTGTTGTAGATGTAACTCTTGGACTTCTTTATTGGAACTCCATTACTTGACTTTTAACATATTATTAAGTCAATTTTTTAAATCAAAATAGCATTACTTTATTTGAAACCGCGAGTTCAAAATTCTTTAGGCGGTGTCAAAACTCTGTGGGAGAGAAAATATATTTTAGAGAATCGATTTTGTCAATAGGAGTAACGTGAATTTTATTCAAAGAGCAATGTTATTTGGATTTAAAATATTGACTTCATTAATCATTGTTATTGATTTAACTGTGGATCACAATATGACATATTGCCTATTTATAATTATGATGGATCAAATCAACAAATCAAGTCAATATTTTAATTTTAAATAATATTTTTCTTATTCAAAAAGGTAAATTTTATTTTATCCCCTGAAAGATATGAAAATTCTAAGTTTGCCTCCAGATGAGTAATTTTTTCACATTGTCCCTTCAAATAAATAAAAACGTTATAATCTAGTCTATCGTCTTATTTCTGTTTGGTCGTCCGTCTGTTTTGTAATTCTTGATTTGTTAATTTAGTACAAAACAGACAAAAGACCGAACAAAAATAAGACAGTGGACCATATTATAATGTTTTTATTTTTTTATAAGAAAATTAATCATTCAGCAGACAAATTGAGAATTTTCGGGGGCAAAATGAGATTTTCCCTATTCAAAATCCGTTCTACTACTCTAGTCTTGGATGTGGACAAAATAGCATACGACGAACAGACCCAACTCACAAGTCATCTGGTCGAACTAGGCCGGAAAATGCTCCGAGATACAAAGAACAAATCAAGAACAAGAGGTAAAAAGAAAGAGAAGTCGCCGGAGATATGTACCAGGTGAACGTCAAACTCAATGAAATCAATGCGATACTTTCCAAGATTGGGGACGTGGGAAACATGAACGGCGACCTTGAGAGCGCCATTGTAAATAGATTATGAGAATAGGAACTTGGTCGACGAAGAGAGAGAGAGAGAGAGAAAGTTTTGCAGACGCAAAATGAGGAATTTGTTGTTTGGTGGGAGAGAACGGCGTTGATATGATCGGAGCATTTGAAGGGTGACCAGTGAGTGGCCTCTAGAGAGGTTCTATTCTTGCGCTGAAATGTGGTAAAAACACCAAGTCCATTTCTCTCTCTCTCTCTCTCTCTCTCTCCAACAGTAGAAAGAAATAATCAACGGAAAATTCTCCTTTCAAATCTCTCTGGTTTACCTCTTCCCATCATTTTCTCTCTCTTGCTCTCCTACCCTTCTTCCTCTCACATCTCTTTCTTGCAATCCATTTTGTCTCAGAAACACAAGAAGCGTCCAAACCCATTACCCATAGGCTTCCATGGATTCCGATAAAGAGAAGCCTCTTCCTGAGAAATCCCCAAGCTTTAACGACAACCAACCTGACCATCACGATCTTGACATAGACAAAAACAAAGACAAAGACAAAGACCAAGACAAAGACCGTAACACCACCGATCCCCCACCGTCTGAAACATCCGCGGAGGTTGAAGAAGCCCAACCAGACAATGCCCAGACAGAGAACAAAGAGGAAGAAGACCAAACCAATACAGAGATTGAAGACTCTTCTTCTCCTGAGACTCCCGATTTCTCTCAAGTCTCTGCAGAGATCGATCAATTCACCTCTATTTTGTCGAGCTTAAAAAGCGATGAATCCGAACTCCCAGAGATTCCAGAATTCGTGGAACAATTTGCTCTTCTTGTCGAAGCAAAGATCGCGAACTATGATTCAACTGATACCCCATTGAAATGGAGTCAAGTCACAGAGGAGGACTCGACAACATTTCTTGAAGCTGTGAATCGAATCTTCAAGCTATCAACATCACTTTGCGTATTCTCGTCAGAATCAAGGTACGGTTCATCGATCAACCGCGTTGGTGGAATTCTACAGCGCGCAATGTCATACTTGGAGGAGGAGTTTAGATCTCTTCTTGAAGATTATAAACTTCCAGATTCAGATCATAATAATGACTCAAAAACGAAACAATCTTCATCGACTCTCTCTAATCAAGATTCAGATCATTGTGTTTTGCCGGAGAAATCTGATTCCACAACGGAGAACAATTTTCCGGGATACTCGGAGGAGGTTGTGTCAAATTTGAATAAACTAGTGATAGCGATGATGGAGGGAGGCTATGAGACGGAGTGTCGTCAGGTTTACTTCATTTCTCGAAGGAACGCATTGGAAGAGAGCTTGCATGAGCTTGGGTTTGAGAAGCACAGCATCGACGATGTGCAAAAGATGCATTGGGAATCACTGGAGAGAGAAATTGTTTCGTGGATCAAAACGTTCAAGCAATGTTCTTCTGTGCAATTCACCGGCGAACGTAAGCTCGCAGAGGCGGTGTTTTCCGGCTACGAGTCGGTGTCGGAGACACTCTTCAGCAGCCTCTCTCGAGGCGTGATGATTCAGCTTCTCAATTTCGCTGAAGCTGTTGCGATGACGAAGCGTGCGGCTGAGAAATTGTTCAAGTTTTTGGACATTTATGAGGCATTGCGTGACATCATTCCAGCCATGGACGAGTTGTTTCCGGCGGATTGCTCTGAGAAGCTCAAAGCCGAAGCCTCATTGACTCGTTGCCGACTCGGTGAAGCAATGGTTTGCATTTTTTGTGAACTTGAGAACTCGATAAAGTCCGATACCGGGAAGACTCCGGTGCCGGGAGGCGCTGTTCACCCCTTGACTCGCTACATCATGAATTACCTAAAGTACGCATGTGAGTACAAGGATACCTTAGAACAAGTCTTCAGAGAGCACCAGAAAATCGAACGAGCTGACTCGGCCAGCGGTTCAAACTACGATTACAACTCACAATCACAGAACATTAACAATCCGTCGGAAAAGCAATCGCCGCTCGAGAGCCAGATAACGAAAGTGATGGATTTATTGGACACAAATTTGGATTCCAAATCGAAGCTATACAAAGACACTTCACTGAGCTTGATTTTCATGATGAACAATGGTCGTTACATTTTGCAGAAGATCAAAGGATCTACAGAGATCAATAGCTTGTTGGGTGACCCATGGTGTAGGAAGAGATCGTCGGAGCTGAGGCAATACCATAAGGGTTACCAGAGAGAAACATGGGGTAAACTGTTGTCGTGTTTGACCCATGAGGGTTTGAATGTTCATGGGAAGGTGGTGAAACCAGTACTGAAAGAGAGGTTTAAGAGCTTCAACGCCATGTTTGATGAGATACACAAATCGCAGAGCACTTGGGTGGTGAGTGATGAGCAGCTTCAATCAGAACTTAGGGTTTCGATATCGGCGGTGGTGATTCCGGCTTACCGATCATTCATGGCGAGGTTCAGTCAGTACTTAACTCCGGGGAGGCAATCGGAAAAGTACATAAAGTACCAGCCTGAAGATATAGAGACTTATGTTGATGAACTGTTTGACGGGAATGCTACTCCCACGGGAAAAAAGAAGCCATGATCATGCAAACAAAATACCATTTTCTATGAAGAAAGGTGGTGAGGTTTCCGGCATCAACACCTGAGCAACGTTGGTCCGTCTTACCCGACATTGAAACTCATATCTAATCTAATGACGATATTAAATGATCATCGACTGCATGTAATTTTGATTGTTCTTTTTGTTGTTTGAATACGTGGCACCCTCTTTTTTCTTTTTCTTTTTCTTTTTTTCTTTTGGGGTTATGAACGACATTGATTTGATTTTGTAATCTTGGTTAGACTCAAAGCCAAGTGAAATTTATGTTTATAATTTTAGTTAGTCTTAAGCCCTCGTGCTATATATTTTTTGACATATTGAGTATCAATGTCACAACTACTTGTCGATTTGCATGCCTCGATATCTCTAGGGTTGTTCGATAGGTGTCCGGGCCTTACAAAAAGTCCTTCCAACAAGAATGTTCTCTAAACATTGTAATACATGGAAGTGTCTCACTCTTGTAAATACATATAGTTAACCAGTAATGTTATGATTATTAAATTTTTTATTTTAAGTGATGTAGTACAATCTTTATCTTTGAATATTAATAGAATTCATTTATTTGATAATAAAAATTGTATCACATCACTTGCAATGAAAAATTTGGTAAGAAATTTTAATTAGCGTAACATAACATTATTGATTAATGGACAAATTCGGATTTGGATCGATTCGATCAATCAATATGGTTTATTAGAATTTTAAATATTAATCATTAAACTCTTATCATTGGAACGACTTTCCAATGGACTAAGATTGTGTTTAGGATGACTTATAAAATTTAAAAAATATTTCTTAAATAAGTATTTCTCAAAAGTTTTTTTATAAAAAAAATACTTTCATTAAATAAACACTGTTTGGATGCTCAAACAAAAAAACACTTAAATTAAAAATACTCTATCAAAAAGTGCGTGGTAATGATGAGTGGCGGTGGTGGCGGCGACGACGGTGGTGGTGGTGGTGGTGGTGGCGGTGGCGATGGCGGCGGTAGTGGAGGTGGTGGTGGTGATGTATTTTTGTGAAAAAATGATTTTAAGGAATAAGAAGTTTTTTTTTTTACTTTTACTTACTTGCTTATTTAGTGGTTAAAGTACTTTTGACTTATTAGAAAGTAATTAAAATAAGTTGTTTCAAACGTTATTTTTTTTTTTTTTAAGTTCTTATGAGAAGTTATCATACTACTTCTAAAAGTGACTTAAGGAGAAAAACTTTTAATTTCCTTATTTGCTCTTTAGTAATTCTATAATGTCAAACATATCATATCATCTTATATTTAACTCTTAGACTCTTTCATTTCTAAGAGTAAAGACTCTTGACCTTCAATTTTATTTATTTACTATTATCTATTTTTAAAATTTTAAAACATTACTCATTTAAAAATTTTAAAGACTACTATGTATCATTGAATAACTCCATTAACTACTACATTGTATCATACTTCCCCCACCTTTTTCTATTCCCCATTTTTTCCCCTTCATTTCACAATGTAACAGACCCGTGGCAAACATCCCTTCAGTTGGGGTGATTTCCTCCCAGGTGACCTCTTGATTCATGGACTTCTCTTTTAGATTTCCTTTTCGTTTCATTGGATATTTTTCCTTTACTTTTATGGGGTTCAATGATTTCAAGATGAGATATCTGGAGTTACAATTGTTGATTCATTTGACGTCTTAAAATCATAAAGCAAATCCACTGTGGTTTACAAACCTTGGCGAAGATTGTATCAAAGACCACAGTCTCTCTCCATCAGTATCTATAAATTTAGATACCATTTTGCTTTGAATTGCTATACTTTTTTCTACGTCCTTAGCACAATTATCTGTTATTGTTGAGGATTTAAGGTATATAATATTTTTTCCTAATCTCTCTGATTTATGTAGTCCCAAACATGAGCCTACTTGAGCATGTGTAGAGGACAACTTGGATTCGCAATTTATCTATATACATTTATCGGCTATATGCTGAGATATGGATGTCACTGTTATGTCCAGATAAGCAATATCAGTCACCAACAAGGATTGTATTAGGCAGGGCCCTGTACACAACTTAAGGATTTTAGAAACTGAGAAAATAATGGAGCCCTCCAACATGGCACCAGAGAAAATGGAAAAGGATCCAAGAACTTCACAACTCATGGCTAATGGTGATCGACCTTCTTATAATGAATATAGTTGGAGGAAATATGGACAAAAGCAAGTTAACGGAAATGAGTACCCACAAAGTCATTACAAATGCACACACCCTTGTTGTCCAGTGGAAAAGAAGGTTAAGCGGTCATTTGATGGACAGATAATTGAAATTGTCTACAAGGGTAAGCACAAACATTCAAAGCCTAAGCCTCCTAAGCGCAACACATATTGGGAACAAGGGCAAGGATTTGTATCTAATGTGACTGTTCAAGAAATACTTGTTTGCAATCTGTAAAGTTTAATTCAATTCTCTATAAGAAACTAACTAATCCATTTATGTAACTAAATTGGTTTAGCAACAAGTTTGTGAATTCATATTAGTCATTGACACTAATCTCTTTTCGCGTTCTTCTTCGTGTGGCTATGGTGTGTGGACATTGTTGATGGGCCTAATTGATGAGGGTGAATCACTCAAATTTCGGATGTAATTGTGGGATTTTCGATTTGTAGTAGTAAACAAGTTTATTTATGATTTTTATTTTTTGACCACATTTGAAGTTTTTCTTATTGTTTCTAAATAAAAATAAAAAAATCCAGCATTTCATGTGTGCATATAATACCAAAAAAAAAAACAAAGAGAAGCTTATAAGAATGATTTATTATAGAAACACTATTTAGACTCTTATCTTCATCTCAATACATAAATACAATTGAGAATGTCTCAATACAATTAAAAATAAAAAATCTCCATTTATTTTATCTAATTTGGTCCTTGTTGATAATTATTAGTCACAAAATTCATGACGTAATTTTAAGTTCACAAGGTATAGATTGATCCTACAATTTTTTTGTAAAATTTACTATGTGTTTAGTTCGCAAGGTTATGTTGTTCTCAAAGAATGTTCATGGTTTAGAAAAAAAAAAAAAAAAAAGAATGTAGGAAAAGAAAAAATAGTACAAGTTGGATAATTTTGTCAATTGTTTTAAAAGGTTTAGAAGGTAACAAGGGTCAAGTTATATATACATAGCTATTAAGAGTTTAAATTCAATCTAGAGTACAACATAATTTTTTATGTTTTAAAACTATTTTCTTTCTTAGGAAAAAAAAAATGTTTAAGTATTTGAAGAAAAAATGTTTGCCTGCTAAACCATATTTGCCATCATGATATCCTCAATGCATCAATCCCACAAGTGAAAATATAAAAAACAATTATAGGTGGACAAATTTGAGAATCTAAAATTTCTACAAGAATAAGTGCAAGAATAGTGTAGAACATATTTCTTGTTGGAGACTATAAGCTTTTTAGTATACAAGATTTTCTTCTTTTTTTTTTTTTAAACTATAGTATAAAAGATTAGATTGACCAAAAAAGTTTTTTTTTTTTAGATTGACCGGTCTTAAATTTTTAATACTAAAATAAGAATGTAACATTTAGTATGATTATGCACAATATAAGCAAAAGACTCCAAATGCATATCACAAAAGAATAAAAAAAAATAGATTAAAAAGACTCACGTGCAATGCACGTGGGCATTAACTAGTAAATTCTAAAAATACTTCTGAAAAATTATTTCAAACACACCCTAAAACACAGGTTATGTGCAAGTCAAAGTTAAAACACATGTGTTTGTTGGTGGGGGGAGGGGGACAATTGGTGGAAGAATAAAAAAGAAGAGTAATGTTATATTTACTAAATTTCTTACCAAATTTTGTATCTCAAGTAATGTGGTATAATATCCATCATTGAATATTAAAGAGACCCATTTATTTGATGGTAAAAATTGTGTAACATCACTTGAAATGAAAAACTTTGTAAAAAACCTTAGTCAACGTAACATTATTGAAAAAAGAATGGATTCCTACTCTCCTGAATAATGACTAGACTCCCCTAAAGAACAAGAATAGTTAGTATTTAGGGAGTGTGAAAAGTATTGAATTTAAAATTTCTTACATGCAAAATAACAGATTTGACCACTGAACCATGTTGTTGAGTGTTTTGTTGATAGTGCATTTCATGTATGTATTAGATAACAATTTAAATAACTTTAATTGAATGAAATTGTACATACAAAAGATATATACATTAGACTAATTGCACTGTGACAGAACATACGCTGCTTCTTTTTTTGTTCTTTTGTGATGACATTGCGAGAAAATATTCAATGTAACGGTAACATCACTTTATTATTATTACGTAGTATCATTCTTCAATAAAAATATTACAAATGAGCAAGTAAATCCCGCACATTTTAATAACCACCCTTCCATTTCATTTGGTAATTGCTCTATATAAAAAAAATGGAGTTTACTTTATCTAGTTAATTATGTTATTATTAAATAGTAACACTACATAACATTAATGATAGTGTTACTATTGCATTGAATATCATTAATGATAGTGTTACTATTGCATTGAATATTTACTCAACCATGGGGGTCCTCTATAAGAATAACACCATATCATTTAAGTTAATTGAGACCAAATGGAATTTTTAAGTTTTTGTGGAGCTCATAAGAGGAGTAAATTACCACATTGCTCTGAAAGAACAATGCTATTTATATTTAAAATAATGACATGATTTATAGATCTTATCAATTAGGTATATGTATATGTTAGAATTTACCACCAATTTAATGATTATAATTAATTAGATTAATGGATATTTTAGGAAAAAATTTAGTCACACCCCTTTTAGTTTATCGTATCTTCAAGGACACTTTCTCTATTTTTTGAATTTCACTGACACTCTCTGTCAGATTAAAGGTGTTAATTAGAATGTAATTTTACTAAATTACTCATGATATATTTTAAGAAAAACTCCATTCATACTCCCTCTAGATATGCATATCTTTAATGAAACTTCATCTATTTTCTAATTTTTTTTACGTATTAAAATTCGAACTGATTAAAATTCGATTCGAGCTAATTAAAATTTGAGTCGATTAAAAATTATATTTTTTTTACTTATTAAAATTTGAACTGATTAAAATTATATTCGAGGTTCAAATCAAATTTTAATCAACTAGCATTAAATTTTAATCGGCCCGATTTTTTATACATAAATAAAAAATATAAATTTTAATCAGGGCTAACAGCTCAAGTAGAGCTCAAATTTTAATACTTAAAAAAACACTTTTAATAAGCTCAAATTTTTATACGTAAAAAAATAAAATTTAATCAGTTCGAATCAAATTTTAATTGACTCAAATTTTAATATATAGAAAAGAAAATTTTAACCAGCTCAAATTTTAATATGTAGAAAAATAAATTTTAATCTACTAGAATTTTATATAAAAATATTGTTTGAAATTTATGTAAGTATAATTTTGGTATTTAAAATAATTTATTTTTGTAATAAATGGTAAGAGTTATCAATAATGTTTAAATATAAACTAGAAATTTTGATAATAATGTTTTTGATAACAGAAATAGTATCCTTAAAGATATGCTAACTTAGAAAGGGTGCCGTTGAAATTTTCCCTGCATTTTATGTTCGGTAGAAATAGCATTTTCCTTTTCGAATGAACGGTCCGCGTGAATTCTCCCGACAGTTGCAGAAGTTAGAGAGAGAGAGAGAGGAGGAGGAGGAACTTTGGCAGAGAGATTGTGAGGACGAACCAGTTCGTAGGTTTTGGCTTGCAATGGCGGATGCTTGCTCCAACTCTCCACAAGTTATTGCCAAAGAGTTAGTCCTCTGCTGCTTAAACATATTTCTCTCCACCGTGCTGTCTGTTTGTTAATGGATGAATCCTATTTAGAATATGTTATGGTGACTTATGGCCATTGCTGTCTGTGCTCTTCAGTCTTCAACCATGTCCTTTTTGGTTCAATTTGAACTATTTTCTATCATGAAATGGTCTGTAAAATTGAACTGATTTTCATAGAGTTATAGGAGTTGTGTTTAACCTGTAATTCATAGGGAATTACGGATCATCTACCGTATATGGGCGCATGGTGGATTCCATGAGTATTAATGATAGATCATCTATTATGGAGTGAAATTGAGGGAAAGTGTAATGGAGAGGATTTAGATCCAATTCATAGGGGAGTTCATGGTTTAGGAACAACATCTATGAATTATTTATCCCTAAATCCTAAAACCTTTTTTAAATGCTTTGGTCTAATTTTAAGCCAATGTTAAAATGATGGAAGAATAATTATATAATATATGGTTTCTGCCAATCTTAATGGTAATAATTCCTAATAGAAGTTGAACTGTGTATGTAAATTTCATGAGTCCGCTCTAGTAATTAACAGAAGGCACGGGACTTGTGATGATTGAGAAGGCAGGGGACTTGTGATGATTGTGATCGATTATAGTATACACTAGATTTCCAACAATAAGACGTATAAGAATGTTTGCAAACCCACCGTCCTAACCAATAATAAGAACTTAAATTAACAATTAACGTTGCCAATTTGAAAGCCGAGCACAAACCAAACAAGATAACAATGATATTATTGGAGCAAAAGTGAACAAATACTGAATGGAAATTCATTACACATCCTTTCTCCCATCTAACATTCTCTTATTGTTGGAAATCTGGTGTATATTATAGTATCAAGAGGTCTTAATCGAAGGTCAAATGGAATTTGGGGTAAATATCATTTACAAACCCTTGGAATGGATGAGAGAATGTTAAAAACTCATGCTTAAGATGAAACAGTTTCACACGTTTAGAAACTAGTAGTATGTGGATTCAACCAATTTTGCAGAATAAGAAACCGCAAGCATCTAGACCCGTCCAGATTTTCCACGGTGATCCAACGAGTGGCAGATTTTCAAATTTCACTTCGTGGAAGTTGTTTTTTACCATTGACTTCACTTTGGTCTCCGTTGTGGTATAGACTCAGGTTTTTCTACTTTTCTCAACTTTCCATTGTGGCGCTCATTAGTCACTACCGGACGCAAGTAGGTGCAACCAAACATTATGATATAGGGCAGATATTTAGAGAACATGTTGGCAGTTCTGTTCGGAGTTGCCCTCACAGATGGAAATCTATGAGTAGTAAAAACATCATGTGTACCACTTATATAAAATGTCTTGAGAATTTGCATCTATGTTTGCCTCTAGTTGGGATACGGATAGAAAAAGAAAAGAAAAAAGTGGAGTATACAATAAACTAGTTGGTAGTCTTTTGCTTGAATAGTACAACACTCTAAAATTATCATGGCTACATATACCCTCTCTAACAATTTACTTTTTACACCTTTAGATTGAGACACTGTTGGGAATTCCCTTCCCAGTAAGTCCGCCGACTTTACTGTTATCCGTTGTGTTAGGATAGAGCAATGTGTAAGGCACTTTGACAGGCCCAACTCGGTTCTTCCATCTCTTGTCATTATTCCTATCCATTATTCTGTTTTCGATTTCTACCAAATTTCTTCCAAATCTTTCAAATGCCTCCCGTGGTTCAGCATCAGAAGTCCATTCAGCAGTGTCTCTCTGCCCAAGATAAACCTCTTCGGAAGAATGACGGGACAAAATTTCTATAAGAGACACACCAAGCAGGGTTTGGAGCTGGCTTGTGATTGTTTTCAGGAAGGCCCCCTCAGGATTTGACTCAAGCTCAGCATACTCAGGAGTGCCTGGCTCAGGCATGAAGCGGCGGCTTATGGTTGGGCGGTTTGGAAGGTAGCCAGCATAAGGATATTGCCCGAAATTGACAGCTGCATGTAGAGCAGAAGCCACCCATATGATTATGGTGCAGGTTTGGATGAGTTCATCTCGTGTCTGCATCTCAGGCCACCATGACTCATCTTTCTTGTCACCATGGCCCACATTGCAGAGCTCTGTCCACCATGATTGGAGTTCAGAATCATCTTGGATCATGACATCTGTACGGTAATAGAAAGAGCAATATTCTCTGACCCAGGTTTTGATTGCAGACCAGATTTCAAGCCCATCAACTGCATAGGGATAATCCTCTATAAGAAGTTTGAGGCCATGCGGCTTACTTGAGTCTGGAACTGCCATTCCTCTGCAATAAAGCAAATGGAAACAAATTCCATTGTTAGGAGAGAGAAAAAATTGAGGACACCACTGTTATTCATAGCTTGGTAACTAACCTTTTGAGCAGATCAGTAGGAAGCGCTTGGTCTGTGAAAACCCAGCTCTTATAAATAGCAGCAGACATTTCCATGGCAAATTTAGCTGGAAAGACTGTTATCTCAAGTATCCCACCTGCATTGATGAGGATATGCCGAGCCAAGGCATTTATATTCATTGTATCACGGAAATGAGGGTGAAGAAGCTTATGTATTGGGTGAAGCACACTTAATTGTCTGTTTGTTGCAATCACAAATGGCTCTATTACTGCATGAGTGTTTAACCTGCAACCATAATTTGATATGCACTCTTAAGTATAGTGAAACCTGTAAACATTGGATTAACTGTGCAACTTATTCATTTTTAATCTTTTAAACATACCAGTGGCTAATGAGCTGATGATAGCCAGAATCATTAACAGCAGCATAAGCTTTGGCTAGCTGCCATAATGATCCATCAACTCCATGCTCTGCTGGAGTGAAGACTTGGCTGGTGGCACCATTTTTGTCTCCTTCTGGATGTGGTAAGCTCAACTCAATTGCCAGTGGCTTCAATGTCCCGTCATTCTGGAGTAAGAGAAGTGTTCGAGTGGCATAGGTCTTCGTGGTAGTCGTGTTGATGCGTCGCAGGTATGGCATAAGTGCATCATGATGATCTAATATGAAGAGCTTTTTATTCTTAAGTGCCTGTAAGTGCACAAAATTTAAAAGTAAATATAAAAGCTCTGACACCTAAAACATTTTATTGACATGAAGTATCTTCTCTTTTTCCCCCCTTCCAAATTTGTAATTTAGAGAGTAATACAATGAATCAGGAATTGTACTTCATCTACAGTTAAGCCATTCATATTCTTCTCAATATGCTGCCTTTTGATTGTACTGATTTGATTGCCGTATACTTCAGGATCTAGTTTGCTAGCAGGTGGAAACTCCTGGTTGGTGGAAAATCAGGAAATGTTCGCATCAGAAACCAGAATCCCTTGACAGGTAATATATGGAATGAGAATTTTGTTTTACCTGGAGGCGACGGATGACAACAGGGTTTATTCCAGCGAGCATTTCCCTCCCAAATTCTTCATCTGTCCTCCAGGCAGAGTTATCCTCTGCAATTATCCAATGATACTTATAATCTTTGTTAATAGGGCTCTAGTTTATCATTAAGGCTCTTAAGGCTTCAAATTATCAAGAAATGAAAATCTTTAGGACTCTAGTTTGTAAAGGCATAGTGCATTAGGGAAATTTTTTATATACCTTTGATTACATCGGGCATCGGGAGTTTGAATAATTGCTCACCATCATTACGAAGGAGTTCCTTTAGCATCTCCCATGGGACGCATTCCCTGAGTTTAGTTAGTGACTGCCCATCTGGTAGCTTAACCCCACCTTCATAGAGCTTAAGTACATCTTGGAAACTGTCAAACTCATTAGGAGTCTGGTTAAATGAAGTAATTGCTGGAATCAATATCTGCCCTAGAGATTTCAAAGCATAGGCAAGGAAATCTGAAAACTTCACATGACTAAACCGTTCATCTCGTGGAACATAAATGTTTAAATTCAGAAGTGGCAATCCGCTTTCAGTGTTGGGATCTGCAAAGATGATAGAAAAATGAACTGTTGATTAAAAATCATAAAAACTAGGTACTGCCTAAAAAGTACAAGTGAGTAAATTGATCAAAAAAAAGTAAATTGAGTGCATTTAAGGATCAACATACATTATTCAATAACAGATACTGAAACAAGAATGACTAAAACTGCCTAATATGAGTAGTTGTGGTCATCAAGTGATTCTAAACAATAGCTGGTTTTCTGCTTCTAACCTTTTTTCGTTGGCGGGCGACCTGTTCTTCCTCGTCTGGGGTATGGGAACTCCTTAGATCCACCAATCACAGGACGTGCATATTCTGGTCCCTTGTCTGGTCTTCCCAAATCATTGTAGTATGCATAGTCATATACTCTGTCCCACTCCTTGAGCATGCCAGATCCATTTCCGCGAAGGTTATTGAGTTCTTCTTCCCTATACTTGCGTAGTGGTGCTGGTGTATTACATGGTCTGTAGGTCTGACAACAGAATCATAATATTGTAAGTCAGTGTGCTTAGTTGTTGTCTTAATCCATAATGTAACAGTAAACCCAAATTTGTTGGGATTCATTTCTGGACAAAAGTCACATGTATCGATAAGTTCACTTACATCTTGTCAAAATCATCATATGGACAACTATGTAGGACCCCATTGTGGCAAATGTAATATGATGTTGCTTTAGGAAAATCATGATAATGGGCAACTTTCAATTATTGATGAGTATCAAAAAGGGGACATCATGATATGAAGTTTACTATATATGGGCCATATGTATTGCCACAAACAAAACATAAAATAGGGAATGGTGCACTTGTCTCCTTTCTGGTATTATCATTGCTAAATTACCATAAAGCATCATGTTCACCCCTAAAATATTCAGAGTCCTTTCGATCATAGATGAGGATAGTCAAAACTGAGATATAAGCTTGTTTAATAGTATGTTTTTTTATTAAAAAAAAAAATCAAATGAAAAAGTACCTTGTTTGCAAAGAAGACACGATTGTAGTTGTAACGATGAGCTGGATAAACCCAAGAATTACAAATGAAATGGATTTGACTGTGTCCAGGAACGTCTTCTAAGGTTACTGTCTTGAGGTAGAACTGACTGTGATGGTGATTTTTTATAATGAAAGCACCAGGAACACCCATGGACTCGTCCCATTCAAATAGAATGTTGAGTGTAGCATCTCCGGCCGATACAGCCAGAGGTGTTGAAATCCATTTTCCCAAAGATGCTGCTTTTCCAAGCTTTCCTCTTAACCCATTTGCTAATAACACAGGCGAAAAAATTTCAGTTTCAAAAGAGATTGAAATCTTCAAATATTTTTTGAATTAAGAAAACTCATCTCTATGTTATTGGGTGAATAACTCATCTGCTCTATTTGGTTGCAGGTAAGGCAGAGAAAAAGAAACATCAAACAAAATGTAAGTCTCTTTTACTCAGTCCCTTTGGTTTTTATTGAAAATTTCAGCTTTGTGTTTAAAAATTTTTAAAAAAAAGAGTTTATACTACTATAAAAGAGATAGAGGGGTGCTGACCAGGGTCGCCATGAACAGCACTGATGAGTTGAATTGAGACACCTTTCCCAACGAGTTCATACATCCGATCAAGAAAAGAGGCACCCCAATCATTCAAGTCCAAAACATTCTTCTTCATCAAATTTACTGTCCCTTTGATCTTCTTCGTCTCACCGTTCTTGTTTTCTATGGACTTGCTTCGGACCTTTCCACAAAGCATTTCCACTGTTTTCTGCAACATCTCTGAACAGGGACAGTACCCCATTTGAACAATGCCCTTATCAGAATTAGATTGAAAGAGGGTATGAATTGGACTGTGATTAGGACGATGGGTATAAATAAGAGAAAAGCTTACTGGGTTGAATGGGAATGGTAGGTGTCTGCTGTTAGTAGGAATATGGTCATGTTCTTAACTTATGAAGACCAACCTGTTTTATACACCAACTAGCCTCTGTTCTATGATGCACATATGAAACATAACATCATGGTGGGAGTAAGAGGGAAGTTTCTTTATTTTTGCCTTTTTATTAAAGAAAAGTTAAAAGGATTAGATTCCACCTGGACCTGGCCCATCATCCTTCCTGGCTTTTTAGCTAAAATATATTTAAGGCTTGTTATGTATGGGGTGTGTGTGTGTGTGTGTGTGTGTGTTTGTTTGTTTGTTATGTCTGTTCGTCCATATTATCTCCATGATAAGTTGGATTAAGCATTGATTTACATTTTCTTGTCCTGTTCTGCTTGGGCTTTGAAGGACTGGTGCCTTCAGCCAGACAGCTCACTCTCCCCCCCCCCCCCCCACCCTCACACCCAAAAAAAAAAAATTTAAAAAAACAACCCCAAAAGCCAAAACCCTCTACACCCACACCGACACACCCCCAATGGGGATTGAAATCCACTCCAATAAAATTTTTCTACTATTTCTTTATTGTCGTGAATTCATGTGAGACCTACTGTATACAAGTGGATTTTTCACTCATTAATGATAGATGATACATTAAGAAAGAAATTGAAAGAAAAAGTTATTAGAGAGGATATGATCCCCAAAAGTTCTAATAAATTTGGGGTTACACTAAATCCATAAAAATCAAAAAAAAATGTCAAGCTACTAATTAGCAGTTATGATAAGAGATAAAGACGAAAAGAGAAAGCGAATGGCAGGTTTATAGATAGGAACGGGTTGGTGAGGCAGTTACTAATTAGACTGCACCAGAACGCCAACATGGTACTCATTTTACCTGAGTCCTGAATAGATGTGGCACTTTGTCTTGATTGAATATTTCACCGACCTACCTAGTCGTTTGTAAAAGTGACCAATTTTTCTTACTGTAGAAAAAAATCCAAAACCTCTCTCTCTCTCTCTCTCTCTCTCTCTCTCTCTCTCTCTCATAACAGCCAAGAACTCTATCAGAAGCGTATCTGAGAAATGGTTGTTGGTAAAGACAAATGAGAGCCTGATTTATAGCTCACCCTTTTGAGAAGATACCATAGAAATAAACATTGGAACGAAAAAAAACACAATTACATAGGAAAACAAAAAATTTGTGGGACTGGCTTCATGTTCCCTTGATTTATTTCCATATTCAGTTGATACCCTTTGCCTATTTGTTAAAGATCTCTTGATTAATTTTCAATTGCCTTGATTTCTTTTGATTGCTTCTAATTTTTTCATTGGATTCCCCCAGAGAATCCAGCCTATAATTGTGTATGTTTATGTGCGGACGTGCGTATGTGGATATATAACTAGAAATCATAGAATGTTCTATCTCTCCCACCAAACCGACCATTGGTTTCCTTTTCTCGAATGAGGCAGAGATGGTGAATTTTTGTTTTCCCTCTTTGGTCCATGGCATTTGTGGCAGGTTGGGGCTTATCTATGTGATTTGCTATGCTTGTTTGCGCCTATCAGCGTTTCTTGCTCGGGTTTTTTTTTCTTTATTTCTTTCTTTCTTTCTTTTTTTGTTGGGAGAGACGAAAGCCCGGTGCATTGACAAGGATTCCAAGATGGAAAAGATTCCACTTGTGAAGGGGAGGACATCGATTCAAAATGCCTCCCCTATTCCTTGTGGTATAACTTAACTTTCGGGATCGAGGTTTGCAAAGTCTAAAACTTGAGCATGTTTTGGCTGTTAGGCTTTGTCTTAGAAGGAGATTCCAAAAAATTATTTTGTTTGTTTTTGTCTTTGTTTCCTCTCTCATGAATAGGCATGGCCTTTTTTAAATGCAAATGACCCTTTTCTTCAAACAGTTGAAGGACAATTGACTATGGGTGGTCAGATTTCACCATGGTTGTCTCCTTTGTGGACTAATTTCTTTAATGTGCATGTGATACATACCAGCTTTCCAACTCATCAGATAAAGTGATCAAAATGCAAGGAGAAGATTCTGACTGGCAAATGGTATACAATGGTACTTTTTCTTTAATGGAAGTAGATTAACCACTCCCTATCTATGAGCTAGAGATAGATGGATAACGTTATGGTACCGTACTAAAAATATTTTTCGATTCCATAGTTAGGCCATTTATACCTAGTCGAATTTGGAGAGTTAGCTAGTCTTCTCATCCATTGCAGTGATACATTATGAGTTTAAGCTCGGGAATTGAGTGTACGGTTTTGTACCATCTATGTCCGTTAAATCTCGTGATAAACGATAACTTTCTGGTTTCTGTACTCGATATGACTTGTTTTTAAGCAAGGAATACCATGCTTTACTTGCCAGTCATGGATGGGATCAAGGGAAAGATGAGCATTGAGAAAAGTTATGAAGAAAAATGACACTGGCCCGAAGGCTAAACCCACCGACCCCCACCCCCCCTCCACCACCCACACTGTGAAACAAAGGTGAGGATGCAAGTTAAAAAAAACTTAAAGGTTGAGGGGGGGGGTCGGTCTCTTGAATTTATTCTTTACTTGAAGACGGATTAAAGGATATTATGATTAGAGTTGATAATAAGTATGGAATGATCAAAAGCCTTCACCTTTATGCAGTGTACTAAATAAAAAGAAAGAGAATATGAAAAGTTGGAGTAAAGAATTTTTGTGGCCTCTGGGATACCAACAGTGCCTCCTTGGCAATGGAAGACTTTGTGCAATATTTGAGTTTGTAGGACTAATCGTAAAATTAGACGTTTGAAGTTTGAATTTTAGCAATTTTTTGTGGCAAAGATATGAGAGATTAATTTATTATGAATATTCTAATCTTAACGTGGATGGTTTGCTTTTGATCGGATTGAGAGGAGAATTAGTCGAAGTTTGCGCAAGCTGATCTGAACATTTCTGATTGTACAATATTGAGGTCAAGTTTTATTTTTTATTTTTTTTTTGTGTAATTTACAACTGCAAAGTGTATAATCGATCCGAAATTATTCTCATTAATCATGAAAGTTATAACTCTTAAGAAATATGTTACAACTGATTGAAGTGATAGATCACAACATTACATGATCGATTATAAATTAGTTTAAAAAGTTATAACTTTATATTTAAAATTTATATAACTTAACATTAAAAATGATAACTATTAGTAGAGTATCGAATTTATTTTTGGGGATGGTACAATAGTGTTATGCTCAAAATTTCTAACGTACAGGATTGCATAATATTAATTTGAGGAAGACCACTATGACTCGATACTATGTCGAAATTTATAATTTTTTGAGTTTAAGTTATACCTTTTTAAGGTAGAAGTTATAACTAAAAAAGTGATTGAAATTACAAGTTCTAAAGGTAAATTTATTTATTTTTTAAATTTAGTTATACATTTTAAAGGTAAAGTTATAACTGATTAGGGGTATTTATGATCAATCATAAAATTACTTCAGGAAAATGAGTAATTTGACTTTAAAAAATGAGTAATGCTATGTAACCTAAATTTGTAATTCAAATTTGCATCCCAAAAGAAAGGAGACCGTTGGATTAGTGGGTTCTTTTTTTAAAAGTTGATAGGACAATTCATCCAATGGTCTCCCTTTATTTGAAATGCAAATTTGAATTACATAGTATATAGTAATTTTTGATAAGGTACGATTTATTTTTTTGGGTACCGTAAATTTATACCAAATTTTTGAAGTTGGAAGTGTTTGTGCGCATGCATGATGCATACATGGAGATTTGTGCTGCAAAGCGTTTGTGCAGAAACTGCTGTATGTTGTTTTTGCACAGAGTCTGCCTGCACTCTCCAGTGTGAACACTATTAGAAAAACATTTTATCCCTTCCTCGACACAATCAAATTGCTTGAATATTCACAGCTGTAGAGGATTTGTTTTGGTAATGAAAAAATAGTTCACTCAATAAAATACACAGTCCTATTACTTAAAAAAAAAAAAATTGTTGTATTGTCTCAGTAATTAAAAATCTAATCATATAAACTTACGAGATTAGCAATTGGCCTAATGGCCACTAACCTGTTGTTAGAACCTTAGCACGTTCGAATCTCGTCGTTTTCCTCCCAATAATGTTGTTTGACTAAAAAATATATATATATCAAATCAAGCAATGACTCAACATAATCGACCTTTCGTGAATCTTTCACGAAATCATATCAATATTTTAGATTATTCCAAAAATCAATGGTAGTTTAAAGTCAACCATACAAACTTGGCAAAAAATTAAGAGGCTAAATTACATCGAGTCCCCCGGGGTCTATACAAAATATTGTCCACCCCGTGAAGTTTCAGAAATTTCAAATATTAACATTCATTATTTTGCAAAATCTCTCGAGTCAAAGTTAAACAAATAAATAATTTCTTGGTAAGGAAAAATAAATTTTTTATTTTTTATCCCCAATTTGATCTGGTCATTTTGTATTTCACATACTTTGCGTGCAAAAATAACCATATGATCTTCGTGTAGTTTGTAAATCAAACATGGTTAGATATCCATAACTATAAGTGAAAGCTCGGCAAAGTAGTTGGACCTAACCTTCCTGGCAATATAGGCTTATTTGAACACTGTTCTCTTCTGATGGGCTTGGGATTTGCTGGGTCCAGTATCGTGCCAAGGGCTCTGAGGTTAGCCCATACAGAGTCCAACCCATAGCCAACACTTGGCATTAGCACTAGCTTTTGTTTTTTCTTTTTTTCTTTTACTAGTTTTTGTTAGGGACTATTACGGGGGAGGGGAACTTCCAGACGAAGTTCGAACGCATAATTTTAAGGTTCAACTGTAAAAACGGTGATCATTAGACCATTCGCTAACCTAACTCAACCCTTTCAACACAACATGTCTCTGAAAATGTCCGGCACTTACTGGCTTCTTATGATTGTCAAAAGTAATTATGAGATACTCAAGAGTAAGAAAAAAGGATGAGAGGCAAAGGAGTGTACTCAGAGACTACCCCGATAAGTCTTTACTTGTGAGATTATAAGGTCTCTGATCACGTTCGTTACTCCTATCGAGAATGAACCTAACTAGGTTAGTATAGCGGTCAATTACTGAGTCACAATATGGACTCCAAGATTCTAACTTCCAACCTTAAGGTAAAAAGTTCGACTAGTACTCCACTAGACCACCTCACTTGGTGGTACTCATTGAGAAATGAGTCGCTCCAAAATATGATTAATAGCGACACCTAAAGTTTTATTCAACTTCCATTAGTATAAGAAAATATGCTTGTACTTGTCATTTTCATTGAAAATTCAATTTCACCATATCCAAGTTGAAGATAGCATGAAAATCATTATTTCGTGCGGTCACTACTTATTTGACAAGAAATTTTGATGGCGTAAAAGGTGATGGTGTTCTTTGTAAGAATAAATCTAAATATATATATATAAATAAAAATAAAAGCCTAAGCAAACTTGCTTTTTATTTAATTTCCTCCTACATAGACATCTTAAAGGGCTGTTTTGGTTTTGCTCAGGATGAGTTAATTAATTTTCCATGAAAAAGAAGACGACTCCTACATTGTCATTATTAAAAGATGGACCGAGGATACGAATTTGATACAATTGATGATGCACAAAAGTAAATTTATACACCATCTATCGAATAGTTAATATAGGTAATAAATATAGTAAATATAAAGATGAGATTAACACATATAACACAAAGATATAGAATGGTTCGGTCATAGTGATCTATTCCACTTTGAAGGCGACAACGGTGGCCGAGGGATTTTATTGATAAAGTAGTTGAGAGGAGAGCACGAGTAAGCTGTAAGTGTGGTGAGGTAGCTATGAGAAAGATAGTTGTGTGTGGGATGTAGAGGGATACCCTTCTCATATGGAGAGGGCTTACAATTTATAGGTACAGAGTCTTAATTAAGACGGTGACGTGATGGGTAGATTACTAGCTTTTCGGGGACGATAATTACACCTATGATATGTACAATTAAAGATTGTGTTGATCTCTAAGAGTAACTATCCCGGTAATTACTCCCCACGTGTGGTAATCTTCATGAATCCCTTGAACTTCATACCAGGCCGAATCTATGAGTTGGGTTTAATCTGCCTCGAAGCTGATTTGGGCTTACTTGACTAATGAGGCCTAGATCAGTAAGATTTGGGCTTGGGCTCATCAGCTTGATTTGATTTATATAATCATTAATCATTAAAATAATGATACAAACACAAAATAAAAATAAAAAAACTTTATATGTATCATATTTTTTGCTGGACAAAAGAAGGGAATAGAGCTCGTCTACTTTTTCGAATTGTATGCTATTCTAAAAAAAGGCATCATATCATATACAAAACAATGTTGTTTTGGAAGTAAAACGATCCCATTTTCATAACAACAACCAGTGTTAGTGTTGTATAACATAAGATATATGTCTCAAAAAAAATAAAAGAACAAAATATCAAAGTTGAGGGTCCAACTATGCCATCGAACTATACCTTCACTATTTTTTTATTTTTTTCTATTTCAACAGTCAATAATGCTCGAATTAATTTACGCACATCTCAACTAATTTTATTTTTGATCGAATCAATTACTTAGTGGCTTTGCACTAAGTTGGAGACTTTTTCCATGTCTTTTCCTACCAAACCTCCACGTTGACATCTAATTTATGTTGGGAGTTTGGCGATGACTTTGCCCTTTCTTTAACCATTAGATAATTTAAGATTTAGATGCTCATTTAAGGCAGTGAGGACCTGAGGGGTTACATCACTCTCTTAACCAAAAAAACCAAAAGGGGGGTTTACATCACTATGATTATAACGTTGTTTTCCCTCTACAATTTTCCTTAATTTCTTTTATTTTGTTCTAAAGCACCTGTCTGGTTTGAACTTGTAGGTTATACATTATAATTTAGAAAATGACTCATCTATTTTATTTTGAGAAATTTGGAGGTCAGCCCTCTTATATGGATTTGGTTGGGCTTAAATCCGTCAATATCACCTGCAACCACAACGACATCGCTACTAGCTGGCCGAAAGAGAGAGAACTTTGAATTTGAATTTTAAATTTTAAATTTATGATGAAAATTTTATTAGCATATTTTAATTGACATTGAATTAAGGGATAACAATTTCTAAAATAGGAAATTAATTTAATCTCCTTTCAAGTAAGGGTATTTTGGAGTTTAAAAAAAAATAGTGGACTTAACTACTTATTAGTAAGATTAAAAATGAACATATTTCCAAATAAATTTTCTTGACGAACTCAAGTTATTGTAAGTCCATTCAGGAGGACTCAGTCCCAATTTTTACTAGTATAACGGTCAATAACTGAGCCCAAATGTGGACTTCATGACTTGAACCTCTAATCTCAAAGTGAGAAATTTGGTCGATACCCCACTGAACCATCTCACTCGGTGGTAAGTAATGAATAGCTAATTCCTAGTCTGTTATTACTCAAAATTTGAACAATTAATGGGAAATTTTTTAAATAAAAAGAATGATGGGATGTAATAAAAAATAATAATTAAAAAGTAATTTTTTTATAAGTTAAAAAAATAATATTTTATGAGCACAGAACAAATGAGCTTTTGGAAAATTTTATTTATATCATGTTGCCAATGTCATCAAGCAAATTAATATACAAAGATAATCAAGAGATATTTTAAGATTAATATTATATACCCAAAAATAAACTAAATTAAAAAAAAAGTAGACTAAATTCCAACCTAGAGATTATTTAAAAGTTATTGTGTATAGGTCTGTCAATCGTGTCGAGTGATGTAAATTCCTGTCAAAAAATATTTCAATCATATTCGATTATTTTATTAATTCATGTCTAACAAATTATGTCATATCTGTATTGTATATAAATTATATATAATCGCTCATTTATTAATTGTATTTTAGTAGGGTCCACTCTTTTACAAATTAGGGACAAAATTTTCCTAATTTTATTTTATATTATATTTCGACGCGCGTGGACAGTAATTTCATGTCAAAAGAACAAATACTACCTGGAATTGAAAGGGTGGTAGAGATAGAGCTTATGTTTGACATTATAAATTCACTATCTTGCTTCCATCAAATTGGGTATTGTGTACCTGTGTGAGGGAGACTGGAGAGAGAGAGAGAGAGAGAGAGACAGAGAGAGGGGCTCCAACAGTAGATCTTCTTCATTCACGCAAACCTAGTTTGCGTTGGTGTTTGCATTAGCTTCAAAAGAGAGACTCTCTCTCTCTCTTTTCTCGATGTCTCTCTAAATATAAGTCTATGGGAAGTGAGAGACCATAAAAATGGGCTCAAAGAAGAAAGCAACTTCTCATAAATCTAATTCTTCTTCTTCTTCTATTTCTCGAGATACAACCAATATGTCGATTTCAGGCAAGTTTTTTTTTTTTTTCTTTTTCCTTTGCATTTTTTCTACTTGATGTTCTTATTCCTCATCGTGTTCCTTTTTTGCTAACGTTGTTGACTTGGTGAAACATGGTGAAGGGTATTTGAATCTGGGATTATGGCTTTAAATGATTGTGATATGGGATTTGCAGCGAATATGAGTTTTGGAATTTATTATGAGAATTAATTTAGGGCTGTAAGTATGAGAACTAATTCGGACGAAAAGTGGAAAAAAAAAAAGAAAAAGAAAATCCGATGCTGTAAGATTTCAAGCTGCTTAGCACTTGGAAAGATGGGAAAGTTTTTAAATCCAATTACATTCCATGGTGTTATAGAATTGCTACTTTTTCTGCAGAACTTCGCGCGAAGCATCAACAGGAGGTAGAAAATTTGACTTTAGCAACTCAACCTTTTAAGACCTTAAAGCTTTTCACTTTGGCTATTATTCGATATCTAGAGCAATCGGTGATATATCTGTTGGGACATAGTGGTTGGCTTATGCTTGTGAGTACCATCGTGGTGCTAATTGGGATACTGCTTGTTACTATCGATGGTTCTCATGAAAAGGTAATAAATGTTGTCAATTGGCTTAGCATCTTTGTATTTAGTAACATCTTATGTTATTTTGGGCAAATATCTCTATGACTTTAGAATAGGAATTTAAAAATGTCATGTTAAATCTTAAGGGCTGCCACTTATCCATATTTGTGACCATAAATACTGGGATCATACATACCGCTAGCGTCCCACGAACTGGGGCCGCACGAAGTTCCGACCCTGCATTATAACTCGAATCGCAAATTGACTCACGATCTAAGTAACTCCATATCATAACACCTCATATCATAACACCAATCCCAAATCATAACCCTAATTTGTTATTTCTATATTTTGGTGTTTTTTAAACTCATGTTTTGTTATTTCTATAGAATAAATATGTGTTCGCTATGTGTATATAGATGCATTATTCTATATAAAAGTTACAAAACGAACCACGACTCAAAATAACATACTAATTAAGTTTACTGTTGTCGTACTGCGTATTGTAAGAAGAATCGTACCACGTTCCCATACCCATACCACGAATCATGCACCAAATCAACCCCCGATCCAGGTAACAATGTTTGTGACCGTCTATCATTTTGATGTGACCTGTCAGAATGGTTTCTGTTGTTCATTTGGTTCATTTTGTGAATTGTTGGATAGTGAAGTTCAAGTCTTTTCTTATTTGGTGAACGTATTTGATTTACTTTGATAACTAGTGAATAAAATGATACTTTTCATTCACATCTTTGTGCAGCATGTTGAGGAAGTCCTGCAATATTTATGGTTTGGCTTATGGTGGATGTCCCTTGGTGTTGCATCTTCTATTGGTCTTGGTAAGCAAAATTAATGTGCATGAGCATTATGCTTGTTGATGCCTTGGCAGGTATTCTTCGTGATAATTTGGTACTATGTTTTGGCACATTATAGTTGAGGTGGAGACTTTGGCTTAGTGAAATTTGACTTTCCAAACTTGCTTGAGGTCACATAAGTGCACCAATTATGCAGGAGAGAAAGGGGAGGGGGAAGAGGAAGGAAAAGGGAATGTTGGAGGTTGAAGAGAGGGAGATCAAAATATGTTTGAGACTCCGAGTTTCTTTATTAGGCATGAACCTAAGTGTGATATTTTAATTTACAATGTATAGTTGCATTATTAGTGGTATGTGCCACAATTTTTTGGAGATCAAAAAAAAAAAAAAATTCATGCCTGTCTCTTTTGAGGGGTTTCAATATGTAAAGTTTTGCCATGCATAAATTTACACCATAAGAACATTGTAGATGGCTATGAACATAAAGTGCCTATTATTCCTACCTCATATATTTGAAGTGAAATATGAAGTTTGAACCAAACAAGGATGTTCGTGCTTGCCACAAATATGTGAACTACTGAAATTGTAGTATCTTACGTATAGGATGGCATTGTTTCTGGCTACAATCACTTTCAAAAGTCTGAACTTTTTTTTGGTCAAACTGTCAAAGAGAGTACGAAGTTGACTACATTAAGTTTCATGTTGAATGCAATCCCACATGAGAAGGTAAAAACTGAAATACTTGCAAGGATGACAATAAACCTTCTGCTCATAAAGTTTTTCTCTGAATCTTTTGACATTCTTCCACATTCAGTTTGTTGATTGTGTGTGTGTGTGTAAGAGAGAGAGAGAGAGAGAGAGAGAGGTAATGTCGCTGTACCTATTGACATTTTAAATCAAATTTTCTTTCTGGCCTTTGTGGTCCTAATAAAACGAAGTTGTGGGTTTTTTATGTTCCCATATATTTCCTGTGCCTTTGAAGCCTATTACTTGACGAAGCGAAGTCTGACATAAATTACCTGCTGTAGAAGTATCAGCATATCTGATTTTCTTACCATGCCCCACTAATCTTCCTTGAACTATACAGCTAAGCATATCACTGATGAAACTATAATTGTTCTCCATTGTTTTCTTTTGTGCAGGATCTGGTTTGCACACCTTTGTCCTTTATTTGGGCCCTCATATTGCCTTATTCACGATAAAAGCAATGCAGTGTGGTCGAGTTGATATTAAAAGTGCTCCATACGATACCATACAATTCAGAAGAGGCCCTTCATGGCTTGACAAGGATTGCTCAGAATTTGGGCCCTCAATGTTTTCATCCTTACACGGCTCACGAGTCCCGCTTTGCAGCGTATTGCCGCAAGTCCAATTGGAGGCTATTCTCTGGGGCATTGGAACTGCACTGGGAGAGCTTCCTCCATATTTTATTTCCAGAGCAGGTATGGACACTAATCAAATGTCTATGAGCTATGATTTTCTAATGTGTACTATCAAGGAAAATAGCTTGTTGACCTTTTTGATTCCATAAGTTGCACAATGGAGTAGCCCCCAAATTTATGAGAAATATCATGCGTTAGGAGTGATATAAACTTGTAAATAAGGTCTTCCATTGTGGAGGCCTGGGCCATTTTATAGGAGAGTCGCTGAAAATGAACTAAAACTCAAGGTGGAATTTGTCAAGCTAATGTTTAAGATTTCAGTCATAAAGTCAGCTTATAATTGTATATTTCACTTAAATTCCATTTCTGTTTAGTGGTATGTGGATGACACTCAATTACCTCACTTGGTGGAGGCTGAAAATTCAAAAGAGGCGATTCAGGGGGTTAATGTTCTTCTACAGTGTGGCAAAAAAATGATAATTGACTGAAAAGGAAAAAATAGTAGGGTTGAGCCCAATGTCCAAAATCATCCCTACCCCCTCCTGCCAAACCCCGTTCTCCACAGAGAGAGAGAGAGAGAGGAATGGGGTTGGTGTGGGGTCCTTCTGTAAGTTAATTAATTGGGGGACCTCTGTTAATTACTTAATTTTTTTTACCTGGTAATGAATGATCAAGTTTTGTCAAATTTTAACCAGTTAAAATGAAGAAAAAATTAGTCATTTGTTTAAAATGTTAATGCTGATCAATTACTGATGCGAATTGGGTCGATATCTGATTTTATAGATGTTAGGGGATCACCGTATTGTTTTGACAAAACTTAGGGCCGAGTGCTGATCACCCTACTATTTAGAAAGGGTGTTAGGTCCTGAACGAACAACTTTATAACCGCGGCCATTGCATGTGGAACAAATTCCTTTTATATGTCCATACATAGTGATGCTAAGAATATGTGACATTGATGGAACTTCTCTTCTATAGATGTTTGCTACATGTTTCTTCTTGGAGTCAATCTCATGTCAATTGTTGTAGACTACTTGTAGAATCACGTTGTCTTGAAGAACTGATAAGGTTAGAGCTTGGATATGAGTAGTTTGATGATTAGTGCTCACCATTTCATGCTATCATTCGTTGTGAGAGTCTAAATAACGCCAGAATTCATGCTATTTAGCCTGGATTAAATGCACTTTATTTTATTTTTCCTGAGAAGGCATCTTCTTGCTGTTGGGAGCTTCTACATAAAATTCAATGCTAAGTTGTATCACGCTTGTGTTAGCTGGTCAAGGACCTTTACTACCGAACTAATTTATTCTTCAAAAATAAATCGCATGCAGCGTGTATGTCGGATGGCAGATTGGTTGCCATGGAAGAATTGGATACTTCCTCGACTGAAGATCATGGTGTCATAGCTACTCATCTCAATCAAGTCAAGGGCTGGTTCCTATCACATTCGCAGTACTTGAACTTCTTTACCATTTTGGTGCTTGCTTCGGTTAGTCTTGATTCCTCACTCATTTTTTAATTTCGTCTCACTTCAATAATATTTTTGTTAATTTTTGTCAATATTTCAACATATGACTATCCCCACCTTTGAGTTCCTCTCTAGTGTAATGAGCACTCTATGGTTTCCTTGTTGATCCTCCCTCTCTGCCTGCTTTTTTTTTTTGGGGGCGGGGGGGTGGGAGTCATAGGACCTTGGTCTCATCATATCTGTTAATTATTACTGTGTTCTCTGTTGTTCTGTTGTTTAACTGTTAAGTATTTTTACAGGTGCCAAATCCTTTATTTGACCTTGCTGGCATAATGTGTGGACAGTTTGGGGTTGCTTTTTGGAAGTTTTTTCTTGCGACAGTGATTGGGAAGGCTATTATTAAAACTCATATACAGGTTTGTGAAGGTTTCATGACCATACTCTTCTGATTTTGGTCGTAGTTTAGACCTAGTATTGGTGCTATTACCCTTAATGGTGATTCTTTCTTTGCTGTGTATTTAGTTTTTACTGTTTTACTTTATTTCTTAAAGCAAAAATAAATCACTTTCATGCAATGAAATACCATTACAGTTTTTGCTGGCTTTGTGAAGCTATGAAGTCTGTCATGTTCTTAGAGCCCTTGCATTGGTTTCTGATTAGGTTTTCGGTTGATTTGCAGACAGTATTTATTATTTCAGTATGCAATAATCAACTTCTTGACTGGATAGAGAATGAGCTGATTTGGGTGTTCAGCCTTATACCTGGGTTTGCTTCTGTCCTGCCCACCCTCATTGCTAAACTCCATGCCGTGAAAGACAAGTATTTGGCAACAAAACCTCCTGCGCCCTCAAATATCAAGGTACTGTCTTCTTAGATGAGTCATCCACCAGGTGTTTTAGGGAATTTGACTGCAGAGCACACTGCATTGCTCCCCCAAACAGAAAAGTTCTATTTCATTTGTTACTTTTGATAATTGGATTCTGGTTCGATTTCTTACATCCAGCTTTCTTATCCTTTCCCAGGGAACGAAGTGGGGCTTTTCATTTGCTTCAATTTGGAACACAGTCGTGTGGTTCTTGCTAATGAACTTTTTTGTCAAGATTGTAACTGCAACTGCACAGATGTACCTTAGAAAACAGCAGGAAAAGGACTTAGCTGATTTGGAAAACAAGTCCTCAGCATCCAGGGACTCAGCTGACTCAAACCTTTTGTCCCAGTGAAGATGCAGTCACTTACGCGATTTCCTTTACTCCCTCTTTTGTTTTCTTATTTCCTGTTTAGAATTAGGGTTGATAAGATTTTACCGACAGCTTTCATTAGTTGCCATTGGAGCCACCCAGAAAACCCTCCACATCAGAACCCACTGTCTGCATGTTGTATACAAAGGTCTGAAATAGCAGGTTTACTTAACCGGTGTAGTGTAGGGAAGCATTGTTTGGGGGAATTGGTAAGTGCCATTGTTAACTACATTGGAACTTCATTATTCTTTGGCAATTCAAGACAAATTGTATGCTTGTGCCTTCAGCAGGATCAGAATTCTCGATTTGCACATCAAGGATTGAAGTACTTTTATTTGCACTTAAAAGTACTGAGTCTCTCTCTCTCTCTCTCTCCCCCAACACGCACACACAAAAATCACATTAGGGCTAGACTATTTGTGCGGGGTTTATTTTAACCCGGCACAGCCCGATCCTCGGCAAGCATACATTGCAACACTATTGATGCATTGAAGGTACAATATAGAAAATTTAATCTTTAAGGGTATAAAATAAAAAATTTAAAATCTTTCAAGTACAAAATGTGAGAAGCCTTTTTCGTAATTATACTATGATAGCGGTCCACTTAATGATCCAATTTATATATTACCTTATTATTTAAAAAATATAACATCACAAAAAAAAAAATGAGAAACATTTTAGTCAATTTTCGCTGGTTCCCGCGGGCCCCACCATGTTAGATGATTCAAATAGAGAATTGTTTTGACTAAATCTACGGCCAGGGGATACTTCCCAATGGATTCTCGTTAATATAATGTAGCTATCATTAGGCTATGTATATTGTCTTGAATGAAATGAGTTCGTGTTAAAAAAAAATATAACTTATATTCGATTTATTTATTAATTCGTGTTTAACGACTCATGTCATATTAGATTCGTATCGTATATAAACTGTGTATAATTGATATATAAACAAATTATGTCGTATATTTTTTCTGATTGATTTTATTCATACTCTATTTATTTATTAATCGTGTCGTGTCGGGTCCACTCGTTTATTAAACGAGTGACTTAAAGAAGACTCAAACCCTTTAATTTTGTGTCATGTTAACGGGTCGTGTCGTATTTTGACATGCCCCCAAATCTATTATAAATATAATTTACGAAACCTTGAAATTAGTTGTACCAATTTTGAAGACTTATATTCTCCCAAATTCAAGTCTAGTTTATTGATCTAATGAGGTATGAGATGTAAATTTGTATAAACAACAGCAAATTTCTCTAACAACATAAAATAGGATTCAACTAATATAAGAGATTTGAGAGTAATATACAAATATTCAAAGATTGATTAGAATAATTCTTTCATTTAAATAAAAAACACTTACAAGCCATCATGATCCAATCCTCTTATTTAAATAAATAGCATACCTGCTTAAAGAAACAGTTTGTGACTCCCCCTCTGCAGAAGTGCATCTAAGTGCATATAAATAATGAGAGAGAGAGAGAGAGCCACCAAGATTAGTTGTTTAAGCAGTGAGAAATTCAAGGATGCTTTAAGATTTGTTTTGGTCCATCTCCAACAAACTCATTAAAATAATGATGGGTGATGAGTGTCCAAATTGGCTTAGTGGTTGATTAAGGGATTACATTGTCAGGATGCACTAAATTATTAATTAGTGGGAGATCCAAGGCTTTGGTCTTACTTAGCATGATGAACCCTCTATTAATCTACAAAACCACTTCCTCTTTCCAAGTTCCTCTCATATACGTCCAAAAATCACCTAGGAAAATGGTTCCAAAACATCATTTTTTTTTTTTTTTTCAGTAGGTTCTACACAAAGTTTAGGAAGATAGTGGTTGGTTTAATAATGATCATCGTCGTTGTTGTTTGATCTTAAGGTAGTGAATTTGAATCGATACTGATCCGAATCTCGTCATCTCTTTCTTTCTTTTTCTTTTTCTTTTTTTTTTGTAAGTACTAAACAACAAAGTTTCTGAGGTTAGCGGGTGGTCATAGGTCACCACACCATTTCCGTTGTTGGACCTTAAGGTAGTAAGTCTAAACTTCGTCATCCCCTTCCCTTTTTTTCTTTTTTTTGTAAGTACTAAACAGGAAGTTTATGAGGTTAGCGGGTAAGTATCATAGGTCACCGTCCCCTCTGTCGAATCTTAAGGTTGCGAGTTGCCTAACCGGGGAAAAAAAAAAATATCTAATTACTACTTTCAAATATTTTGTTCTTATCTACACCTTCCCAATCACATTATCCTTTATTTAGATTTCTTGTTGTTCTTCATTTAACTTTCTAAATTATACAATGCATACTATTTGATCAAAATTGATTAGAGATGGACTTCATGAAGATCTATTTGATTGGCCCATGACAGGATGAAACGACTGGCTAATGGGCCGGTAAAACTTTCAAAATTCACACTACTATTTGAATGGTGTTTTGTGAATAAACGCAAGGGTAAATTACATTGACACCCCCTGAACTTTGTCACTAAAACACATAGACCCCCTCAGGTATGACAAATTACAATAACACCCCCTGTCAATCATAGTTAACTACATATCTAACGGAAGTTTTAAAAAGACTATTTTACCCTTATTCAAAATAAATAAAATCAGCCTAGACCAAACCCAATACCAGACCCGAACTGACCGACCCAAAACCCAGATCTAACCCAACCCTTATTTTGCCCTTGCATTTGATTTACCCTTATCTCTCTCCACTCCACTGCCCATCATCACCGACCCATCACTTTCTCTTTCTCTCTCTCTGTTCTATTGAACCTCTCCCCTCTACCTCTCTCCACTGCCCACCACCGACCGCTCCTTGGTGGCTGGATAAATGGTGGTGATGAAAGAAGGAGGGTGGTGGTGGTGGTGGCTGTGTAAACGGTGGCAATGAGAGGAGGAGGGTGGTGGCTGGGTAAACGGTGATGAAATGAAGCGTTTGACAGAGAGTTGGGGTTTGTGAATTCTCAGATTTAAGGGGATTACAGATTTGCAGGGATTTTGGGATATTTGGGTGTGGGTGTAGCAGAGAGAATGGAGAAATTCCATACCTGTGATAGGAGATGGTGATGTCGCTGGTGGAAGTGGTGTTGGCGGTGGCTGTGGTTCTGTGTGGCGGTGTTGTGATGGGTGATGTTGATGGCACTGGTGGAAGTTGTGTTGGCGGTGGTTGTGGCTCTGGTGTGACGGTGTTGTGGTAGCGGTTCTGAGCTGTGGCTCTGGTGTGGCGGTATTGTGGTGGTGATTTTGGCGCTAGCAGTGTTGTGGTAGAGGAGATATGAGAGTTGGTGGTGGTGGTTTTGGGTTGTGGCTCTGGTGTAGCAGTGTTGTGGTTGTGGCTCTAGTGTGGTAGTATTGTGGTGGTGGTTCTGGCACTGGCGGAGAGTTGGTGGTGGCTGTGGGATTGGGTATTAGGGTTGTAATTGAAAATTAAAATTATTAATTTTTATTAGATTTTTGTTGAAATAGTGATAGGGTAATTTGGGAATTTTATATAAAAAGAATGAAGATGTCATCAAATTTTAACAGTTTGTTTAACGGATCTTGATAACAAGGGTACTATGTGTTACACGCGCACATATGTTAAGGGGTCTTAGTGTAATTTTTCAAACGTGAGGGGGTCTGTCTGTTCAAGTGACAAACCTCAGGGGGTCCGAATGTAATTTACCCTAAACGCAAAGTCTTAACCCGCCCAAGAATATGGTTATGTGGGCCCCTCACCACCCTAGGAAAGTCATAGATGGGGGACCACTGTTGAATGGGTGGGGCGGCGAAAGCATTGAATACAGGCCTTTTGTGTCTGAGATATCAAACCCAGTACGTGGATCCAAACCCGGCCTATGTGTGGAATTTTGGGACTCTTAACTGACACCAATTAGACAGCAAACTGTCCTTTGTGGGACCCACTTACCCCTCTATGGGACCCACTTACCCCTACTCTCTCTCTTTCCCTGATTTTCTGGTTGTTATCCTGTTTGTAACATTGCTGTCTGATCTGTATAATAGGTTAATACTATTGGGTCCCACCCTAAATATACTAAAATGCTATGGGTCCCATTGCTTTTTTTCAGTGGTAAAGTTTGAGTCACCTGCCTGTTGCTCCACATTAAGGTGTCACAGCCAAGTGGTTTAAAAGTGGGAATTCTGTTCCCAAGCACTTTACTTTACAAGAGAATGTGGCTTTACTGTCACTTCTGTGGAAAATTATCCATTTACAACATTAATAGAGAGAGAGAGTTGTCCTAGTAACTTGTTTTCTGAACTCTAGTTTACAATGTAGTAATGAGCACAATGTAAATTAGAGTTCTCTAATGACAACTACATTTGAGACTTAGAGATATTAATCGCTACACCGACATGTTTTTATTTGGTAATATTATTTGTCAATGATAGTGTTGAAAATACGAATCCAAAAAATAAATTAAACGATAGAATAAGGCATAAATTGAGTCCCTCTCTTAAGACGATTTGTGTCCATTTGTAGAAGATAACAACGAGTTGTCTTCAGAATATAACAGTTCAGTCTAATTAAATGTTACTTCACTCCGATATGTACAATTAAATGAAACAGAAGCTTCGCAAATCACTTTTTTAATTTACCCAGAACGCTTACTTAGTTAACGAAGAAGATAAAAAGAATTGAAAGTAAATATTTCTGGCTTGAAATAAATAAAAATATGTCTGTAGAGAAATAGGTCGCCGATCAAGTTGAAAATACATTGTCTCCTCTACTAATCTCACCCTTGCGCACGAAAGAATCTCAATATCTCACTTAACTCAATAATTATGTAACACTAATATAATCTATAAACTTAAATTCTTTATAGAAATTTAATCAATGTGAAATTAAATTTTTTCCCAAAAAAAAAATACTCCTTTTATTAACTTCTGAAATTTAAACAGCAGTAAATGGTGTTCAATTTTCAGGTTCAAAAAGCTTTGTTTTGTAATTTTCTCTCTCTTAAGGCTTGAAAATTTCAAATGCTTGAAGCCCTTTTGTTCCTTTTTTTTTTTTTTTTTTTTTGTTTCTAGTCCTTTATACAAAGAGTAAAAGTCAAGTGTGAATGGCACTTTTTTCCTGCTTTTTTTTTTATTTAATTGATAATTAGGCTGTGATCCATCCCAAGCTTTGATTATTTTATACAAAGGAAAAAGACACAAAAAGAGGAAAGAGAAAGGCTTTGAATTTTCCACCATACCAAAGATTTGGCATCACCCCCCCATATCTCACATGCGTTTTCTATTCATCTCTCTCTCTCTCTCTCTCTCTCTCTCTCTCTCTCTCTGGGGAATTGTGTGGGGTCAGAGCAAGTAATAATCAAATCTTTCAAGTATCAATGGTTCAATGAAACTAATGGGGTTGATTCCCTTTGTGGGCCCTTGCTAATCTTAACCTGAAAGTAATAAACAAAAGACAAGTAAATCTTATGTTTTTTTTGTCAAATTTAAAAGGTTAATCAAAAAACAAAAAACATAGTGAAATGACCTGGAATACATCCAGATCTTCTATAATAATATTTTTACTAATTATTTATAATTATTAATAAGTGAATGACCTATTTGTATATAATAGGTCTTACTTAAATAATAAATAATAAATAATAAAAATAAAAGGGTTAGAATATGATTTTCACAAATTTTCCAATGCAGTAGTCTTTCCATAAATGCAGGCCCATTCTATGACCAATCAGTCAAACCCTCAAAAAAAAATATTATAATTTATTTTTTTGTTTTTATTACTTTTTTAGTAAAAAATAAAAAACAGAGCACAGTGGGTACACGTGTACAGATGAGAGAAGTGAAAAGAATCCACCCTTTTCCGGCACTCACTATAACTGGACACATGTGCCCACAAATGAGTTTCTGGAAGCCAAGCCCAAAAACAGATAGGGGGCCACTAGGGGTAAGTAGGGTCCACAATAGGTGATATTCATATTATTAAATGTACCAATATAATATTCGTAGTAGTATAATAATAATAATAATAAAATAATGAAATATTTGTAATTTAATGGATGGGAAAAGATAAAGTTATGATATCTTCGGAATAGACAATGGCCACGTGTAAGATGCTGACTATAAAAGAGCCGCGCCCTTTTCAACAACTTTGCTTTGTCAACCAAACACTGCTAAATAGTTTAGTTGTTTTCATTTTCAACAAACCTACTGTATTAGAGACAGAGAGAGAGAGAGAGGAGTTGGGTGGTTTTGTTGGGTAGGTGGTGGGGTGAAGGCTTTAAAGTGACGGTTGATATCTTTTTTTTTTAAATATTGAGAGATGTCGACCAGTTTAAGCATTGACTATTTTTTTTTATTTAATTAAAGATAAATTATCTATATTGGAATTAGGATATTCATACTAGATAAATTCTTCAGAATAATGCTATAAATTTAAATAGAACCTAAAAAATTGTAACTCAAATGCATATTATCCCTTAGATGAGTATGTCTCATTAACTTTTTTTAATACTCACTCGTCCAATACTCGTCCAATTGATGATATGCATTTGAGTTATAATTTTTAAGTTTTATTTGAGTTATGTAGTGTTTTCTAAATCATTTGTCCAATGAATTGCTAAGATTTGAATTCACGATATTTAGGTGTATAACTCGTCCCGGTTATTACTTAAACTACCCATTGAAGTTGTTAATATCTATTTTAGTCTGAGTTGTATACTTGTATCTATAACATTATTTTGATTTTGAAATCAATACGAGTAATGATATGTGCACCTAAAATATACATTAAAATTTACCCAATCAATACACATCCTATATAATTTGAGGCTCATTTCACCCATAATTGGCACAAATTGTCTAAAATAAATAAATTATAATCCAAATCATCGATACTGAATCCTAATGTATTGTTTCATCTCATTTCTTGAGGGCGTGATATAACAAATCTCTTGTCATGTCTAACTTCTTGTGTTGTGTTTGGTACATATAGTTCCATGATGAGGTAACCTATGTATCTTATTACCTTCTAAATTTATTTGCCTATATTGCATTTTTGAACTTATTAATGGGGTGGGTGGGATCGAATTGGGTAAAGGATTGTGTAAGAGGGAATTTGATATCCACAGAAGCACACACGAGACTCGTTTGCTATTTTAGAGGGAAAGTGGGCCATCTCTCTCTCTCTCTCTGCTCTTTCCCTTTATCACCAAACAAGCAAAGCTTTATCTCAAGACTTGAGGAAATTGCTAAGCTTCTTCCTCGCTGGTTCTAAGTTAATATATATATATATATATATATATATATATATATATATACCCATTAAATACCCCCAACCCCTACTCCTTTCAATTCCTTCACAAATCATCCCATTTTAGTATGAGTTGTCCAAACAAACTGATTATGACATCATCAATACCACCCCCCACCCCCTTTCCCAAAACACCCTTAAAAAAAGATAGCATCATCAAAATTTTCTGGGCCAATAATATGAGCACCCTTCCATCATCATCATCATCATCATCATCATCATCATAAAAATAGATGGATAGCAATTAAATAAAAAAATTGAGGCCTTACACATTAATATACACCCTCCAGTACACTTGTAAGTCCAAAAGATACTGTTTTAAACTACTCTTCCATGAAACTAAACCCCCAAGACACAGAAGAAGAAAAAACAAAGACAACAAAGTAGAAAAGGAACCTCTCCAATTCTTCCCCCAGGAACAACTCTTTGCACCTGTCCTTCACATCTTCCTCCTTTTTTGCCAAATACAAAATGCTGATGAAATTTTCTTTCCTTCCAAAACCAGCCTCTTACCATCAAAAAACCAACCAATGGAATTAATTAGCAACTTTGCCATCATCAACCCTGTCAGATTATAGACAAGAGTGTACACAGATACTAATTCACTCATTACTTCATGCATTCACATTCCCAGCAAATTCAGTGGGGGATGATCTTCCCACTCAATTCAACTTCTTCCCAAAACTGTGGGGGTTGTTCATCCCGGAACTTTTTGCTTCGAGTCATGTGCCCGCCGTCAAATTTATGCCATCCATCATCGGAGCACCACATTTCATTTCTTCTCAGGCTGCCAGCATGCATGCAAATTGTCATTGCCTGGTCAAGAAATTGTGGTTCCCTTAGTAAAATCACTACCCCATTTGATTTAAATCTTTATTAAAGATTGATTTTTCCTTAAAATAAATGGATGTTGCAATCTGGAGTATATGCTTATTGAGTTAGAGATAAAACTACTCACCAGCAGGTTGTTTCTGCTCAGCCGGTTTCACCTGAACTGCAGCAGGCCCTGAGTGAACATAAGAGAAGCTGGAAGGCATGACCGGATGGGGATTGCCCGAGGACTGTGCAGCAAACTGGGCTGCATGGAGAATGCCCTGTGATGGTAAGCTACCACCTTTCATATTACTAGCAGCTGCAGCAGCCGCAATTGCTTTTGCAGGATCAGTAGTGGTGGCACTGGTTAGCGAAACGGGAGAGCATAGCGATAACATCCCACTTGATGATGTAGATGATGAGCCCGGTGGCTGCTGAGGCTGCTTATGTTGCTCAGAATGCCTTCTTTGAAGATAGTAACCACCACCTGATGCGGTAGAACTAGTACTAGTTGAATGTGGAGATTGGGCTTGCATGTAAGGACTTGAGAAGAATATTTGCGCTTGCTGCATGTTTTTTGGTAACTGTTGTTGCTGCATTTGGGGCTTAGCTCCAGAGCTTGAAGAGTTAACATGAGGATTGCCAAGAATTGATGGAACATTCCTCCCACCAACCGGAGATGACTTCTGGCTAGAAGCTGAGGGTGAATTTTTCGCCTGCTGTGGTGGCAAAGCAGAGGCTTGGCCAGCTTTGTTACTAGTGGGAGTGGAAGATGTCCTTGGGCTTCCGCTAGCAGTAGCACCCTTGGAGATTGAAATTGTCGGGGAGCCAATCACCATTGGAGGAGAAGTGGACTGGTTGTTACTTGGAGGCTGTTGCCCATGCGGTGCTGTCGATGATTTTTGATTCGCACTGAATGATATCTGCGTATGGCTTTGCTGTGCTCTAGTTTGCTGCTGAGGGAGGTTTTTTAGTATTGATGGGGTTGAGGGGGCCAGCGATGATGGAGCTTGTGAGGTGGTTGGTCTTGTGTTATTTTTCCATTGGGGAGATTGAGCAGGGCTGCCGCTATTGCTGCTTTGAACAAGGTTTTGTGGAAAAGCAGTGTGTGCATTCGGAAACTTAGCAGGCACAGAAACTGATGAAGTCAAATGCTCTGAGTAAACACTCCCATTATTTGTTGCTGGAGTCTTGCTCCGAGCTGCCACAGCGGCTGCAAACTGCTGCTGCTGCTGCTGTTGTTGCTGCTTATGAAGCTGCATCATCTGCTGTTGCTGATGTTGCATTTGAGCTTGCAGCTGAGAACTTGAAGCATTCAAAGTGCCAACAGCACTAGGCATGGGAGAACGAGATGTCCGGGCAGGACCAGAAGAAAGATTCACAGTGTTGCCTGGCATGGCAGAACCAGAGGCATCAGTCAAGTCCCTTGAAAAAGCAATGGACTGCCCAACAGTTGTCGAAGCCTTCCCTTCTAAGGCCTTTCTTTCTTCGTCAGCATTAGAAGAATCGCTACCTCCAGTTTTACCATCTTCGGAGACTCTGAAATTCTTCTTTTGTTGTGCCACTTGAGCTGCAGCTGCCATCATTTGAAAGCTCTGCCTTGTAGCATCTGGGAAGCTCTGAAGAATTGCATGATTATGTGCCATGGATGAAATGTCAATACCAGGAGCACTAGTAGCACCATTTATGGAAGCAAATGACATTGCAAACGTTTGAGGTGGCAGAGATTCAATTCCACCCTTCAAGCTCTGCTGTTGAGGTTGCTGCGGCTTTTTGTCATTTACATTGCCACCACCACTGGCAGTGGTGGCACCAGCCAATGCAGCAGGAGGGGTCATCAAAGCAAAGTTGTGTGGATGAATTGGCATAGCAAAATTCTGACCGTAGACACTCATTGTGGCACGAGATATTCGACTATCAGCTGTTGAGGGGCTATCTTCTGCCCCCACCTCACCTTCCAGCTGACGTGATTGTTGTGCCAGGGAGACATGCTGATTCTGATGCTGATGCTGATGCTGATGCTGATGCTGATGCTGATGCTGTTGCTGTGATGGGCGATTTTTCGTGGCAGGAATGTGATGCAAATTTCCTCCTCCATTCCCACCGTTGGCAGCACCTCCTTGTGGCCTCTGCTGCTGGCTCTGCAAATGCTTCTGGGAAGATGAAGAACCACTAGAGAAGCTCGTATTCTGGTTGGCTTGTTGCATTTGGTGTGACTGAGACAGTGGTGCTTGCTGCTGCTGCTGAAGCTGTGATGGATGGATCATCTGAGAAGAATAGAATGACCCATTGAACAGCGGCATAGCCTGAGCATGAGTTCCTCTATAATTTGGCGGTGCTCCAACAGCTGGTATTGGAAAAGGGTATGCATTGTTCTGTAAGATTGCCAAGTACTGGGTTTCATTCGTAGGCATATTTGGGTAATTGAAGCTCATCGCAGTGGCTGCTCCAGCTGCTGTTGCAGAGGTACTCACATTAGCAGAACTAGAAGCATTGGATGAAGCTAACCCTCTTGTGGTTGTAGGAGACTTTGTAGATGCAGGTCGAACAGAAGCAGCTGCCACTGCCGCCTGTTGCTGGCTCAAAGGGAAGATGAAAGCAGGGCCATGCTGCAATCCCAACAAACAAAATCAACCAAATTTCAAAAATCACACCAAATTAATAAAGTTCCTTGGATGTGATTGCTATGCAATTCAGAAGAAGGTATCATACCAGAATATTACTAGGGGCTACTGGGGGCATTGCTTGCTGAAGCAAAATCGGCTGCTGCTTGCTCTGTGCAGCATCAGCAATATTGGCAGCTTGAGGACCTTTGTCCTTCCCAGTATGGCCGGGAAAGATCGCAAGACCTTGCCCCTTGTCCTGCATAGAGTTCATGCCCCTACCAGAGATGTTTCCATTCAAATCTGCAGGTGGCACAATGTTGAGATTGCTGGGCTTGGCTCCAAACAAAGATGCAGTCCCCGCTGCTGCTGGCCAGAAAGGGTTCATCTTCATGAATTGCTGGAGGACGTTAATGTTCCGAGCAATGTAACAATGTGTTGCACACCTTTTCGGCCGTGGTTGAGAGAAATGCGGCTGGACAAGTTCATAAGTTTCACAATTAAAATGGGAAAGGAGGAAATGAAGTCAAAGTTGATCCAAGACTTCAGAATCAAGCACCATGAGAATTAGGAACCAACGAAAGTAGCAACATGTGATACCTGCATTGGTGCCGACATGGCGTTACCATCCATGGACACAACTCCTTGCAATGGTGTCATGTATCTGCTCATGACCAACAGAGTTATTTCTCCAAAGAACACCAAGCCAATCCACCCATAAAATACTGCTACAGTTACTAAACAAATGATCATTAAAACGAAAAAATTATCAATCTATCCGAACATACCCCATTGAAGGAAGCCCACCAGGCCAGCTAGCCATAGACATTGGCAAAGGCAACGAGCTGGATTGAGCTGACAGAATTCAAAAAAAACAATAACCCAATCAACATCCCACCAAATCCAGAGACCGCACCACATCAAGAAAGTAAATTTCCTAATAAAGAAAGTGAAATTTCTTATTAACTTGTTTTCTCTGAATTTCAGAAAAAAAGAAAAACTTACATGTTTTCTCTGAATGTGATTCTTCTCTGGTAGCTTTTGGTGGAGGTGGTTGTTGCTGCTTCTGGGCCTGATGTTGAAATTTGTTGTTTCCACTCTCTCTCTCAGGTTTTTCCAAATCAAGCTGAAGATCAATATTTCTTACTTTGTTCTCAACTGGCTTCTGCAATTGAACTTCTTCCACCGCCGATTTCACCTTTCTCTCCTCAGCTGCCACATACACAGCTTCCTTATCATCTTCCTTTGGTCTCATCATTTCCTGCAAATATCAACAAATACTCAATCACATTCCTCGACCAAACCAAACAACTTGAGAAAAAACTTATTTATCAACAAAAACACAATCACTACTCACCGAATCAAGATTAGATATCATCGGCTTATGGTCCTCCACCACTGTCGCCGCCACCCCGAAATCGCCTTCTCTTTCCGGTGATGATCTCAATTGAGGAGGTGGAGCCTAAGAGCCAGGGAAAAAAAAATTATTAGATCAAAACCCCCCCAGAAAAAGGGGAAAAGATTTTGAACTTTATCTTCACCCTCACCATCAGATCTATCTTGAACTTTTCCTCCTTGGGCTTCTCCACCTCAGAAACCATTGAATTCCTGAACCCATCAAATATTAACATAGGTAATCAAAACCCATCAAAAATTCAAGAATTACAATCATTAAAAAAAAAAAAAAAATCTTTGGGTACTCACAATTTGGTTGCAGTCGCTGTCACACCCTGAAGATTATCTTCTAATCTGACCGCAGGAGGTTCCTTCTTTGCCGTGACATCTCCGTTGCCCGAAGGCAAATCTCGACTTTCAGCTACTTTTTCCGTCGAGGGCTTTGCCTCTGACTCCGACTCCGGCTTCATCATCTCCGGTATAGGCTCCGATGGTGAGGTCAAAGGTTGTGAATTGACCAAACCACCCAGATCGTACGGTACTCCACCATTTTCAGCCGCAGATCCTGGATTCTTATCCATACTTGGAGAAGAAATTTCGGTCTTTGGTAGCTGATCGATCTCGACCTTCGTGATCGTCGATGAAATGGGGCTGCTCCGGACACCAAAACTCCCCATATTCTCTGATACTTGTCTCGGTCTCTTCCTCTTCGGCGCTGCAAAATCAAACCAAAAGAACACATTTTCATTAGAAAAAAATCTGCATTATGTCCATCCACTTGAAGAAATTGAGGGATTGAGCGGAAGAAACAGACCAACTGCTGATATGGGAGTAGCTGAGGAGCTAGAGTTTTGTGGCAAAATCGCCGATGACTGAGGATTTGTCGATGGTGAATTCGAGATCGGAGACGAAACTCTGGATTTTGAATCACTTGTGGATTTATTGAGCTCCCTTGAATCAAACTTAGCCGATTCGTTTGAGACCACTTCTTTCTTTGAAGATTGAGTCATCAACCCATATAAAACCTCGGCGATTTCGATCTCGAGCTCCTCAGGATTTGATGAAGACGACTTCGAAGACAACTTTGGCGGTCTGGGTTTGGGTCCATTCAACTTCTACAAAAACAACAACCAAATTGAGTTTATTGAGAACACACAAAAGCAAAAATAGAGTAGACTAAGAAGTGGCCGAGAATAGTGATTTGACTGACCATCTTCTTCCGAAACGAAGCATTGGAAGAAGACGGAGAAAGTGGAGCTCCCGGCGAAGGCGTCGAGGTTGATGGAAGACTTTGTCTCACCGGTGAAGTCGAAGCTTGCCGGTGAATCTGCTCTCCTCCTCCACCCACTACTCTTTCACCACCACCGCCATTCATCCAGTCATGTGACCTTTTCGTGGCTGCTGAAAACACCACAAAAAAATCAAAACAAAATTAGCGAACCTCCAATCAAACAATTCACAAAACTAAATACTTTATCTACTGAATCAACCATCATTCCTATACCTGACCGAGCTTTTCTGGGTACCGACACGCCGATCATTTCATCACCGGCTTTCCACACCGGCGCAGCTCTAAAAACTTTCGCAGCGCTCGGTGGGTAACTTTTCCGGGGCTGTAAATGATGATTGGTTGACATCGGATTCGGTGGTAGCATCCGGACCGGTCCAGTTCCATTTCCACCGTCCTCTTCATCGTCTTCCTCGTCATCATTCACACTTTCTTCTGAACTATCTTCTCCTCCATCTTCTCTATTACCCCCATGAATCAATCTATCCGCTCTTCGTCGTTTACTCCGACTCGACCTGTCTCTGTCTCGGTCTCTTTCTCTCTCTCGATCTCGATCCCGATCTTTCTTCAACCCTCTATCTCTCAACCTTGTTGGTTCTTGTAATTCCATCGGTCCATCATCCTCTGCAATTTCAACAACAACAACAAAAATCAGAAACCCAGAGAGAAAAATCAAGGTAAAAAATTGAAGAATACCGTTAGATCTGAGCAAGCTTTGAACCTGGTGAGTCTCTTAGACTGTTACTTCTATGTCTTCGTCTAGATAAACCATTAGAGGGTACCATACTTGCTACTCTTCTGGCTTCTCGGTTTCTATCCATTTATCGTTGATGTTTCTTGACAAAATCAATTAGACCCAGATGAGAAATAAGGCTGTTTCTCATCCGAGACTGATATTGCAGAAGAATACGCCAGATATTCTGTCAGACTCGCCGGAAATTAAAGATTCACTGTGGTCTCCGACGAAACCCAGAATCGTTCACTCAAAAATCTTTCAGAGTTGGGCACTTCCAAAGATCTGTATGGTTCTCCCTCTGTGCTTCTCTTCTCTCTCCTTCTCTAACTTCGCCTTTTCTCTCTATCCTCACTTTCTCTCTTCTCTCTCCCTTGTCCTCTTTTTCTGCCCTCTATCTCATCATCTTTTCGGTATTTCAATATCTCTCCAAACCCTCGTGGATGAATCAGATCAATGCTTTTTGACAAGTACTCCGATCTCCACCGTCCCATTCCCAAAACCAATCCAACGGCCAAAATCTTCTGTTTCCAGCATGGCAAAGAATCAGCCGTCAGATTAATTGGTCTTCCAGTTACTGACACGTATCAGTTTTGTTTCGTCCTCCACAAGCTTCCATGTTTTGATTTAAAAATTAATATTCTAATTAAATTAATATAATATAATATAATAATAATGCATTATTATGACTTATGAGAGGGCACTTTTCATGATAAAAACAAACTAATCTCTTGGGTACGTTTAAGAGGTTCTTTATGCTGACCGGCTGTAACCGGTTTACAGGGAAACAACCTTGGTAAAAGCAACCATGACGTTCACAAGGAATCTTATAGGTGACCGCAAAAAAATATCCTTCTCCGGTCACATTTTCTATATTTTCCTATTTATTTTATTAGATAGATTATTTGAATTTTTTTATTTACTTTAAGTTTAAACTAACTACTCCCCAAAGTTAGCTACTGTCACTGTGATGTGATCTGAAATAAAGCATGTCCATCAGAAAACAAATTAAATTTATAATAGTTATGAATGATTAAATCAATAAATTAAATTTATATTTCTCTTATTTTATTTTATTTCAACAATATTCATAATCTTGACAAAAAAAAAAATATATTCATAATAGATATATTGTAATACCAAAAAATATTTTTTGTTATTGTTTAATTACCAATAAGAATATGTTACATGCAAAAAATATTTAATTATATAATTGTTTATTATCTTTTTAATTAATAATTTTAAATTATCTAAATCAAAATCAATAGTCTAGAATAATGAAATAAGATTGTCAAAATTAATTAAGAATGGTAAATTTTAACCGGCTGCACTTAAAATTATTGGTTATTAAAATATGAAATTAAATAAAATTAAAAAATATAAAACTTTAAATTAGTGACATTGTTTAAATAAAAAAATGAAAGTGCTTGGACCCCATTATTGTATCCATAATTATGGTGGTGGTGATCCAAATTAAGTGGGTCCCACCTGAAAAGTGATTCCAACGATCAAGATCTTCCCGACATAAAAAAAGGAACCGTCCAGGCCGTTCGATTCACATCTGACGTGGAAGCGGTGTTGTCGTGTTGATTAAATAAACCCTCCAGATTCCAAAACACGAACAAGCCAGTCCTAGCTGGCAAGCGTTGAGCAGCGAGCCAAGATCTTAGCCGTCGGAGTAGATTGATCGGACGGTGGAGAGTCATTGAACAGCGTGGGGTGAGAAGTGGTGGGAGGGGAAGTCTTGAGTCACGGTCACGGAACTTCCCAGAAATGGTGGGTCCCACATTTTTTCGGCATTGCCGATCTAAAGAAATTATTTCCCTATATTGTCACGTACTGTAGATGTGGCAACAACGATGACGTGTTCTGGGACCCACCATCACTCAAATTTTTGTCAAAAAAAAAAAAGCGATTAAAAATTTGTATTTAAAACCTTAATGGTGTCGCGTACTTTCACGCGCGTGTGACGGAGATCACTCTGGAATACCGAACACGTTGTCCTACGTGGCTAGTGATTTTTGATTTTATTGGATGGCCCTCCACTTTCTCTCACATCCACTCATCAGTAAATATCTTTTTATTTTACGGTAGAGAAATGCTAATGTCACTGCTTACACACCAGATGACAGCACACACCATGTGACCAACCTAAACTAATTTCAACGTAGCCGAATTAAATTCTATAACTAAAATCAATCAAATTATCTTTAAAATAAATCAAATCATAGCAAGTATTAAATTAAAATTTTAAAGAATTTAACACATTTAATCACAAATAATATATAATTAATTATTAAATATAATAAAATATCACTTTTAATGATTAATCATAAATATTTCAGAATACAAAATGAGATTTGCCCTAATAAATAATATATCAAATTTTTAATATCTTTCAAGATATTTGAAAAATGGCATATTAATGTCTAAAAGATATTATGATGCCCCATATTTTATGGTATATTTTTCATATATATCAATACATTCATATTATTTAAATTACGACAAATATCTTGGTGGGGGTTGTCCATGGGCTGAGCCGAACTCAGCCCACAAATTTTTTTTTTTGAGTTAAGTTAGGCCCAAGCCTTTATCCGGATGAGTTATCGGGAAGGGCTGAGCTTTGGGTAGGAGTAGGCTACTCACAACCCCAACCCGCCACTCACTAGGCGAGCATGTTGGGAGGGCCTACTGGACGGGCTTTTATATACAATTTCATTTAAAAATAGTGAATATTTTTGTAACTTAATAATTTTATAAATTATATTTTTGAATTAAAAGTGTAATCAAAAGAGATAAAAAGTAAATAATAAATAATTTTATTTATAAATAAGGGAGAAACTGCATCACAATAGAATAAACACATCCCAATTAAGTTGGTATTTATACACCTATCTATCATTTGTACAACTCTACCCATGTGTGTATGTTTAATATATGAAAAAGAAAAGAATACATTGTTTATAATATTTGAATTTCTAGAACTTTGAATTCCGGCATTGGGGGAGTTATTTCCATGTTTTGACTGGATTGGACGGGTGAACAAGCCCATTGGACTGTGCTGGTTCTTGGGCGGGGCTTTAACAGGTTTTTTGTAAGCGGACTATTAGGTCAGATAATGAGTTTGGGGTAGGGGCAAGTCCTTTCTTGAAGGATATTAGATTCGGGTTCAGATGAGTCAATCAAATTTCGGACCTATTTTTCGAGTCAAGTAATAGGACCCACGTCTAATTCGGCCCATGGACACCCTATATCTTGGTTATATTTTATACCCTAAAATGGCATCAACTTGTCACAACCCCACTATATAGGGCACCTTGCACAGTGAAAACTTGATCAAAGATGAACAATTATTTTATCCATAAATTATTTTTTGCAATGACAAAAATAATTGATTTTGTAAATAAAACAAACACTAAATTTAGAAGGCAATACCCAACATTGTATACATGTAATAAATGAGATTTTTTATTTTGATTTTCATTGTATTATTAGGTATTTGACTTTCTCTTTTAAAGGATTACCATTTGTCAAATTTTTTTAATTGAAATAATTTTTGTCTTCAACTCGATGCTCCTTTCTCCTTATGATATCGATCAAGTCATCGCACATTTAGTATAATACTTCGTTGTGAATCTCTCATCATCTTTCTTAACCATTATACATTGATTTTTTTTTAGAAACTATAAAATTAGGACATTAATAAATAAATTTTTCAATAATGGTTAGGAATGGGGGGTGGGTGTGAGAATAAGGATGAGAATGAAAATATATTACAAATTTTGTGCATCACACAAGAGATTACTCGAATATAAAAAAACCCTTGAATTTATTAATTAAACAAAATATTGAGATTGTTAATAATGGTCAACTACTCGAGTCTTGTTCTACCACATTTATTTCATGTCTCATTTTGGGTTCTATTGTACCATTTTTCTTAAATTCTTCTTCATCTCGTCCTAAGTAACTTTTTATTTATCAAAAAATATATTATCTAATGTAGATATAGTTGACTGTTCATTTACATCTGTATATTTTAAAAATAATAATATTATAAAGACTCAATTCAATATATTTATTAAATTAATTTATAATATATTCATTAAATTAATTTATGAATTTTAATATTAGATGGGATGGGTTGTAGACTTTTTTCATGTTGCACAATCCTGTCACTATAATGAAACACGGCTAAAAAAGAAATATTTATGAGACTGTTGTTACCACGTCAGATGTGGGGCCCACGTGAAATGGCTTGAACCACCATTTACTGGGTCCCATTTGGGTTTTTTGTCGCTTGTCAAGTGTTCATTCCCTCTCGATCATGAAATCCCGAAAATCTGCCACGTGTACAACCATCTAAGCGACGTCACTCTGTGCCTCCGTGGCTTTTTTAAAGACCGTGTAACACTAAAACCTGGCCGTCAACACCCTCCCCACCAACCCATTAATTTGATTAATTACTAAAAACAAAATTCAATAATAGAATAATAACATTGATGTTGCCTTAATATTTTAATATTTGATTAAACTATAAAATATGCCATCCTGGAGTTTAATAATACACTAAGCTCTCTACTTATCTTAAAGTTGTGCTCATGAATATAAACAATTGGTCTAATATATTGAATTAGTTGTCGAGGTAGGATCGAATTTGAATATGTTTTTATATACTTTTTTCAATTTATTTTAATAAAAAAACTATTAGCGTCAAATTTAAATGAGACTTATTTATTTGTTAGTTCGCCACTTATGTGACTGCTAATGTACCGTTTGAAGAAATTGAAAAAACTGTATTGGAGAAGATCTCTCTATCTATGTGAGACATGCATTCTTTGTTATTTAGATTTTTTAAAGGAAATTCTTACTTTGGGCTTGAACTCTCCTTTCTAACATCTTAATGAAAGTAAAATTCGTTCTCAAATTTTATTTGTAATTATAAAAAAAAAAAATCATTCAAAAGGTGTATTTTGATTTAAAAATCCACCAGAGTAAGAACTTACATATTACGGATTGAATTCTACATACAATGATCTAAGTTGCGTTTGGAAATTTCGTAATGTTTTTGCATGAGAATGAAATAAAGGTTGAAATGAACTGAACAGATAATTGGAATAAAATGTACATTAACATTCAAATGTTTGACAATAACTAAGATTAAGTGTAAGATTAAAATTGAAAATTCACTCAAATATTTGAATAATCCTTAAACTCGGACTTCACTTGACCGGTTGACCCCAAACCTAAACTTCAGACCTAGAATCCAACTTGGACTCGGACAGACCCGACCTTGAGCTTGGACCCAATCCCAGACCCGAGCAAGGACCTAGACCCTAGACTCGGACTATGACCTAGACCTTGGTCTCGGGCTTAGACGGACCCTAATTCCAAACTCGGATTTAATCCCAGACCTTGGACCGGGATAAGGACCTAGACCTCAAACTTTAACCCAAGCCCTGGAACCGAGTTTCACCCCGGGCCCGACCCTAGCCACCGAACTCGATCCAATCTTGACCCTCGGACTCGATCTTAGACCCGAACCGCGAATCTTAAGACGTGGGGTGGTGGTGATGAGTGATGGTCATTAGGAATGAGAAATACCATCAAATATTAAGAATTGGTCAATCTTATATTGGTAGGATTAGACATTCCATGGTAATGAGAATGAATTTTCATTACTAAATACAAAACATTATAGTGAGCATTACTATGTAATGATCACTTATTAAGCTTCATTACTACTTACCAAACACAGTGTAAGAAAATTGAGTTCATTTTTTCGAAAACAGAGATACTTCATCACTTCAGAAAAAGAAGAAAATGTAGACATATCAGCAAATAAGTCAAAAAAATAAATAAATTAGATTCGATTTCACTTTTCTACTTCAAACAGTGAAAGGAAATCTAATATTATGTTCATCACATGAATATGGTAGTTTTAATTTTAATTTAACTTTTTAATTTTTTTTAATTCAAAAGTATAGAAAAAAGTCCGCAAAATGGGACAAGCGTGTAACATCATACAGTGACTTTTACACCACTTTAGAATTGGTATGTAAAAAAAAAAAGAAAAAAGAATTGGTATGTATTGATTGGATTAAAATAATACAAAAGTTTGCTAGCTTACTTAACCTATTATCTTAAGGTTGGGGCCTGTCTTCACTTTCATTTGGGGAACGCATTAAACAATATTTTAAGAGACCCAAAAACTTTATACTAATGTATGCACCTATCTTTATGCTTATTCTATTGGATTTTGTACTATTTTGACCTAATCTAACCATTAATAATGATTCTCTAGTGGCAATATAATATTTTTCAGTTTGCTAATACCTAGCACACAAAGAAACATAATTATCTTATTCAAATCACAAGATCCAAGCTTAGGTATTTTTAAATTAACGAGAGTATCATTTGTAGATAGATATACATATATACCTATGTATATATATTCATATTTGTGTGTGTGTGCACAAGCGCGTGTGTATGAGAGAGAGAGAGAGAGAGAGAGAGAGTGTGTGTGTGTGTGTGAGAGAGAAAGAATGCGTGTGTGTGTCGTGCGGACATGAGTTTTCCTGTACATTATTTGGAAAAATATTAGAGAATATGCACATACCGCATTGGATATATAACTTAGTATTCACCTTGAGGTTAGGATGTCAACTTGATCATTTGGGTTGTACCCTTTCGACTTCGGTATCACATGATATCACCAATTAATAACATGAAAACAAATAAAAAAAACAGATCATACACAAGTCAATAACTACCTAAGTGATACAATATTATTAATGCAAACATGGTATTATCGTTGCATTGAATATTTTCTCCGAGGAGGGGGAAGGGTGTCTCAATAGAGGTGGGGTAAGGAGGAGGAGCAAGTGTTTCTGATTGGATTAGGGTGATTGCAAGCAGTGTTTTAAAACCAGGCCCGGCCCGGCGAGTTGACCCGGTGAACCGGTGCCTAAACCGGGCCGATTCACTTATTGGACCGTTTATGCACCAAAACCGGAATAAACCCGACGACCCGGGAAAAAACCGCAAAAACTCATCAAACCGGACAAGTTACTCAAACCGGCCGGGTTTCTTTATTTGCTATAAAAATTGAATTTTGGGGCCTTTTTGGCATTTTTGCCTTGCTGCCCTAATCTTTCCTTCCCCATTCCCCCAACCAGCCCCCCTTCTTCACGACACAACCTATTTCTCTCTCTTTCTCTCAGAGTTTCGTCACTCTCTATCTCTCTTTGCTTTTGGTCTCTACAATAGTGTGCACTGTGCACTACGAGCACGAAGACTCGAATCGAAGGGGAAGGAAATTTTGATCCCTAACTTCTTTGCTTCGATTTCGATTTTTGAAGGAGAAAGTTGCTTCACCTTCACTGCTTCAGAGCTCCATCGACGACGATCACCAGACATCGTAACAAGTATACTACTCTCTCTCTCAGAGTATATATCTAAGCTTTTTTTTTTTTTTTTTGTATTTTGTATAGATTGAATGTTTATAATTGGTCATCATAAGCAACCTTCATGAAGGAACAAACTTCTAGGAATAACCCAAGGACTTTCCTAGACTAATCGCTTTCAAAGCTTTCACATTCACTGTACGATTTGGATATGGTAATGTTCTATCCAAAACATTGCAATATCAGTGTGTTTGTTTGTATGAATAGTAGATGCTTTTGGTTTCACTTGCAGATCCATGGATATATTTCCCATTAGTTTTCATAACCGAGTTTCTTAGACATCTTTAGGGTTGTTCTTTTTGGTGATTAGAAATTGAGGGTTCTGATATGGGTAGTTTTCATGATGTAGATTTTTTGGGTATTTGCATTTTTCATTGAATCAGGCTTTGAATAATTTCCTAATTTGATAATTTTTTTCCTTATTACTTAGATTTACAAATTGTATTAGAAATTAAATGCATTGGATACATGTTTGATGGTTTTTCTCTACTTAACTTTACATGTTTACTACTATTATCTTAATTATTGTGATTTTTTAGTCTATTTATTATTATTTATAATAATTATTTTTTTTTTATTATATGACCGGTTCGACCAATAACCCAACGGTTGAACCAGTGACTCATTGACCCGGTCCCTCTGCCGAGTTAATGTTCGGGCCGAATTTTAAAACTATGACTGCAAGTGCACCCGTCGGGTCGTGAGGTGGTTAGGCCAACACTGAGTAGGGCTAGCTAATGTGAGTTAGGGAGGTGCATGGGACAATAGCAACCCTAAGGGTGGGGACGGTCAACTTTCCCCTTCCCTTATCCTCTCTCCTACTTTCCCTTAATTTTGGCTATTTGAAAGTTATCTAATACCTAATTCTCATTGAACACACTTGACAATATATAGAATCAATGTTTACCTAATGGAGTTAATCAGATTTCTTCCACGTCATTAGCTACTAGATGTCTCCTAGAATAGAATAATGGTCCACACATTGATTTAATATTCGTTAAATATGATGATACTGCGTTATTATTAACATACAGTATCTTCAAGTGGTAACAAGAACGAGTTGTACACTCAGATGTCCTGAATTTGAATATTGACAATTCATTGAGGTCAGACTTTGAAGGATTTATCCTTCATGAATACCCTAATTCCAGTGTGAATAGTTTACTTGTGATCAGATCGGGAAGAAAATTAGTCGAGATATGTGTAACTTAGTTTAGACACCCGGAAAAAACAAAAAACAAATAGGGGACAACATTATAACTTGGCTAGAGAGAGAGACAAGTGGGCAACATTATAACATAGCCACTTGGTGAGTTAATAAATGCATTAATGCTAAACAATTAATAAAAAACATAAAATAATAATAAATACTAATGCTAAATTATTAGATAATCATTAAATGATAATGCTAAATTATTTTTTGTAAAGACAAAAAAAAAATTAAAATAGATTTAGTGTCATATTTGTTTTTTTGAAGGAATTCTAGTCTTCTGTTGTATCTTTTGTTTGTATATTCTAAATTTACCAATGGATGACTGGAAGTCTTTCAAGGCTTTGAACCACCCCAATGGTGCTTATATATATGTTTTAACTTATACATTGTCTTTATTAAATTAATTCAATATAGTCAATTACTTTCCCCGTCCGCAAGTTTCTAATCATAAATTTTTCATAAATGATTATTTAATATTTATTATTTTATTTCTTGTTCAATCAATTTCGATATATTCTGCGTTGAGTGGAATGGAATTGTTAGCATGTAGAGTAACAAACAAGAAGAAAGGTTTATAGGGGATAAAAAAAAGAAAGAAAAAACAGACAAAAACAAAGACTATGACATTTTGAACAGCATATTAATGTAGCTTATGGTTCATAAAATACAAGATAATCTTCTCCATTTACAAGCTCCAAACAGAAAATTTGAAGGCTTTGCAAAGAGAGATTTCACCAACAAATTATAATAATGTTCTTTAGATTGTTGGAACACCCAAATGATTGCTACTAGTGAGTGTACTAAGGCAACATTTTGGATACCTAATGTTATGATTTTGAACTAATTAAACAAAACCCCGAAATACGCAGGTATAAAATTCTACTTTATAATAGTGTTTGGCGTATTTTAAAATTACGGGCGTGCCAGAGTTTGATTGAATTTAAAATTCAAACACACGTACAACCTTACTAATTATTCGAACCGGCATTAGGTTCTTAAATCGTGACTGTTTAGATGATTGTAGCGAGACGTAAGATTACTTTTAAACTCTTTTCTATGCCTTAGGGATCAAGGACTTGAACATTTTCTAATTAGTAACGGAATGAATTAGAATGTAGAAAGACAACTATAATGTAAAATAACAGAGAGACTAAACTTGATAAAAGAAAAGACTATTGTACTTAACATTAAATGAAAAAAAAAATCATCGGAGTGATGGATTACAGGTTAAAGTAAATTTGCTAAGGAAATAAACTAAGAAAAATAGAGAATGACACTGTGTAGAGTTGTTGTATTGATCGAGAGATCTCTTTCAGTAGCCCTGTCTTTATTATTCATAGGAGATGATTCTTAACCGGTGAAATTAATGACTAGTCCCTCAAAATGTGCAGACGTGTATCAAACCGTTTCTAGCTAACGATTTGTGATATCACATTTCCTCATTTCCCGAAGGTTTTGGAGTCTCACTTCTTTAACTGCACTGTTAGGCTTGGACTCTCAATAACTCTTTGTTGACTATCAGATCACATTTACGTATCACCCTTAAATTTAACTATTTTGAGTGTAAACAAATAGTACCGAGAAATATAAGTGGTAACCAATTTTTTCATCAATAAGAAGGTTAATTTTTCAATTTGAACTCATTAAGTGTGAAGTGGGCAAACAAATAGTTGTCATCAATCCGATCTCTATGTTATGAATTTCAAATGAGTAACATGTTTGAGTAGAGCACCTGTCATGGTAGATCTATACACCTGTTTCAAACACAAGATCAATCAAGTCCATGCATATATAAATCTATAGATAATAGGCCATGACCCTTTAACATTATCACTTGAACTACACCCCCCTTTAGGTTTAGACAATTAGCACAATTGTCAAAAATCTAAAAAGATCTCCAAACCACCAAGAAATCATTGACTTTCTCTAGTATATTCACATACTAGGTAAAAACAAGATAAAGATTTGAGTTATCAAAGAACAACCAATGGATGAGAATGATATAATGAATGTTACCTCTTTGACCTTTTATGCCAACTTCATTAGTTTACCATGCATTTCCTTGTCAAACTATAATGGATGTACATTAAACTTACCTAGTAAGGAGATTGATTTTCCAATATTGCATTTTTGATAAGGAAATGTTGCTCTATTATGGGTTAAGTGAGGGTGACATTACTATCGTCTCGAATAAACTCAAATCAACTAGATAGAGACTATAGTTTGTTTCAGACAACTAGATACATGAGATTTTCATCATTTTAGAGTATCACGAGGGTTAAATTTACACAATTTTACTGTCACGTGTGAGGGGACTATTTATGTAATTCAAATTTTGGCGACAAATTAGCATCCACACTAGGGGTCCACAATAGACCGGTTCGGGCTAGCCCAGCCAAAAAAAAGGCCCATTGTTTGTCCACTAGAACTGTAACAGGTTATCTATCGGGTTTGTCCTACTAGACTATTTTTCGTAATTTTTTTTCCTTTTTCCCTAATTTAACCACTTATTTATTTGTTTTTTTTTTTTTGAATTTTATCCAGTCAGCAGGCTCAACTGTAGTAAACGGCTCACGAGCCTTATAGCAGGCCAGACTGTTGGGCCTAAATGGCCCAAAACCTGATCCATGCCTATTCATTGGATTATCGGGCTATCCACAGACCGTTTACAAGGTGGAGTGCACTTCTCTATGACCCAATGAGCTGTCAATATAACGGGTCATGCCATGGTCCATGGGTCATTTCCGACCCTTAAATAGTTGATCACACTTTCTTGAATATAACTTTTTTACTCCATACCCATCATTTTTTTAGAGCTGTACTAAAATAGAGTAGGTTGACAGGGCATGGATTTTCTTGGGTTTAGAGGGAGGGGGGGGGGGGGGGGGGGGGAGTGGGTTAGGTAGTTTAGTTAGGCAGGGCATTTTGTACCCATTACCTTAGTTCTCTAACAATTGCTTTTAATAAAGGGTTAGTCTTCGAACTACTTTTTCTCATCCAATTATAAGATGACACGTATTAATTTTTTATAATTTTAAAGATTAATAATATAAATAATTTTATTTTTATTTTTTTGCTACCGAATATCTTGACTCATGCTAACTACTCTCACGAATTCAATGGCTACTACCGTGACTTGAGTTAACAGTTAAAAGGTGTGGGATGAAATTAAACATAGTACTGAAAATTTTTAGTACTATAATTTTCGGTTGCATAGATAGTGTTGTCCAAGAGTAAACTACTATGTTTTTTCAAGAGATATTAGGGTCCCATTGACTATAATTATGATGTTTTTTTAATGTATAGCAATGAAGCTAATCCATTTCTAGAAGGAAGAAAATAAGAATCGCTGACCAGCAGATAGGGATGGACTTCTAGTCTTCAAGCTATTAAGGATTTAAACCTATGATTGTTAGTTTAAACCTATGATTGCAAGTTGAGCCAAATTTGTTGAGGTCGGCTCGATTGTGACTCATTAAATTGAGTTGTCCAGTTTAAATTATTGTTTAATTTTAATTCAACAAAAGTTTATGAATACACAAAATCGAATACGATATAAATCTAATGTGATTTTCTTAGTAATATTATTGAAAATTTAAATCCGTACAACTTAATAACTAATTATAAAAATATTATTTTTTTTAACTAATGTCTCTCTAATGAATATAATAAATCATAAAATCAAAACCTTAATTTGATTCGATTTATTTTGCTATTTAAATGAGTGTGAATGAACTAAAATCGTGTCTAATAATTAATAAAATATCGTGTCTATTTTAACACGTGGGAAGCCATGCAAGTACGACAATATATGCCAACCGCTAATAATGATACCCCCAAGCAAGACCTAGCATCGAATATGGATGGTGATGGACATAGACGTAGCCTTAGCAACATAGGGGCGTGTTTGGTAGAAGGATTATATCGTATTATAAGGTGGGATACAAGGAAATAGTACGTGAGGCCTACCTTATACTTTGTTTGTTTGGCATTTTACATCCTATACTATTTTTCAAGTCGTAATACCGATCCGGTTTGAACAGTGTCCTAAACGTCTTGTACATGGTATTAATGAATACCACATATCCGGTGGTATTATCTTTCCTGTACAAATAAAAGAACGGTATAAGAGAGTAAAATGACACAAATGTCCTCCTCTGTTAAGAGTTCACATATAAAAAATTTATTTTAAATTTTTTCTTTGTATTATGTTTAAACGTACGGTGTCACCTAGGGATCTCAGTGGACCAAAGCGGGGGGGGGTATAGTCTTCATCCCCGTACCTGCTTCAAAAAATTTCATCCATCTCCGGTCCACCCCCGTTAACGGGGATAATTTTCATCTCCATCTCCATCTCCGTCCGCAGGTAAATTTCTAATCCTCGCTTCCCCTGTACCCTAAGGAGTGTCACTCAAGAAATAGCATGATCAACTGCTATGTTACACAATAATTATGAAAATAGCATGATCACATGGGCAGCATTTAATTTCTGAGTGATCGATATGCATAGTTAACATCGTATCACTATCAAATAATCTTATAATGCACTTCTAGCTGTAATGATGAAATGACCCATCCAATAGAATTCTACATCCAAACAGGTTAAGGGTATACCAGTTATAAGTGATTAGCGAAACAAGAAAAGGATGATACATAGATCAATAATCTATTTACTTCTTTATCCAATCTACTTAAAGGCAGAAAGTAGTTATGACTTCATATCGCATATTATCTTTATCTATGAAATGCACAAAAAATAACAGTAATGTGCTAAATGATAAATATACTGACACATCACATGTCGAAATAATGCCGTCAAACAGAATCATATAATTTGTATTTTTATAGAAAAAATTTAAATGTTAAATGAAATTTCCTCCTCTAATCTAATCCCTACAAAGCATTTCTTGCGATTAGAAGTTTTAAAAATTATTTTGAATTTTTTCCTTGTATTATGTTTAAGCTTACGGTGTTACCGGTTTTTTTTTTTAAAATTAAAAAAAAAAAAATTATTTTCAATTTTTTCCTTATATTATGTTTAAGCGTACGGTGTCACCGATATTTTAATTTTTTTTTTTACGGTATCACAGATTCATTGCATTAGATTCTTTATTTTTTATATAGATTTTTTACATTATCCGGAATTTTTTGGGTATATATTGTTATATCATGTATTATACCAAACATTGTGCAAAAATATTACACAAACGGAGTAATTGAATGAAGATGCTAAGGGTAAAATGATATATTTGTTATATAAGATGTGATAGAATAGATGGTTGTTTATGAGACCCATCATAATACCTATTGATCAAACAAACATGGGAGGGGATTTGAATACTTTCTATTACCGGTACTAATTTCTATTGATATTAAAAATGTAAGGAACAAACATGCCCTAGTGTTTTTTTTTTTTTTCTTTTTAATTTTGGTAGTTGTCATATATTTTTTTCAACCAATCAACTTGTGTTCTAACAAGCACGTGTTGTGATATTTTTTCATTGGTGTAGACACCAAATCGGACTGTCATCTTGGTACCTTATAAGCCCCGAATATTTTTTTGCTATAGCGAGAAATAAACAAAGACACATATATGGAACTATCGTGGGTCAAGCCCAAAGTTAACGAGGTACAGCCCAGTGGAGACTAAAGTGGGTATTGGGCTTTAAGTGTGCTAGCCCAACTCTCTTCATACCCTGCTAAGACCATACCAATGTCATGGATTAAGGGGCTTGATGGGCTCCACAGTTTGATCACTTCATAAACTTGAAATAATTTGAAAGAGTATTGATGATCATCACATTTAAGGGTAATAATAAGATTGTTTTATTGTGATTTAAGCATCATAGATTCTAATAATTGAAACTGACAAGCCCGGCTCATACCAGACGTAGAATTACATACCAAGCCTAGCTCAGAAATACAAGTCAACAAGGACCAAACCTATTACCCTAGAAAATCCAGTCTATTATTGACGTACGTGAAATCTCCATCTTAGGAAAGAAATCAGGGTACGCATCGCAAGTCTCAACCACATCATCCGTTACGTCAACATCACGGAGTCACCCACTCCCGTCACAAGGGTGATGCCTTAATTAGGGCTCCCCCATCAAAGCCCATTTTAGGGTGTCATAAAAACTGTACTCTCATATAAATTGTAAGCCACATCTACATATAGGGGATATCACACACATCTCAACACACTACACTCTTGAGCAATAAGATTTTTCGGCCACCGTAGCCCTTCCTAGTGGAGTAGGTCACCCAGACCGAATCCACCCAATCTTTGTATTTACATGTGTTGAGGCCTTCTTACTTCATCTATTTGATTAATTTTGCATAAACACTTTTGTGCATCATCAAAAACAATCTCTCGTCGTGAGAGACCAAAATTGCCCAAACTTGATCCCTCATACATTTTACAATGACAAAAGTCTAATGACTCTAATCTACGAAATTGTCATTTTTCATTTGAAAATGCTTCGTTATCAACTTCAATTACTCAACATTTCCAATCCAACTTAATAAATGGATTCTTAATTCGGCAGCGACGAAAGTCTCGTGCATTGAACCGTCATTATTTTATCAATGTAAAGCAAGCTTAAAAACCAGGATAAATGAGGAAATGATTGGAATAGTTGTTTGTTGATGAGTTAGTCCTATCTGAAAACCTCTTAGCTATAGTTGCCTAAACTTGAAGGCTTATTCTTCTTCATCTAACTTCATTCACTACACCAACCCTGTCGGTGACACATTAAATGGACTCAACTTATAACACTTTAGGCATAGTTTAAACCTGAATGAAAGAGCAGTAATTGACAGCAAGAGTGAGATCAATAATGTTGATACTTGATGCATGGAACCTTAAAAACTGTGAATAATTTGAAAAAATTACAACTTTTCCCCAATTCTCTCTCTTCAGAACATAGTATGGCATGCCACCACCACCAACCAACACCCAGACATTCTTTCCTTTCAAGTTCTTCAACCAAAGCACTGAACCAAATAGTCTTCTGGTGAACAAACAGCTACATAGTTTTTAATAGAAAGTCTACCAAAATTTTTCTGGTTGAGAACCATAATTTCTCTTCTCCTAATAATAATAATAATAAAAAGCTACCCTATTAAAATCAATATATTCAACACTGTAACCAAAAAAAAGTATAATCAAATAAGATCAAGTTGCAATATAATATGATTAAAGTTACGATTCAACGAGATCTAAAAATTTACTATCGATACAATTTTTTTTTTTTTAAATTATTCACATTGAGTTGTAAAATAATTAGGAAGTGGAACCTATTATATACAAGTGGATTCCTTCAATACGTTTTTTCTTTAAATTCTTTTTCTTGGAGGATCACATATCATGCATTCAAGTGGGATACAAATGAATTCACTCATTAATGGTGACCGGTTGATCCGTCAAGAAGAAAATTGAATAGAAAATGTATTGGAATGATTGTATTGAATTAAATTCTTAATTAGGTCTCTAAATTAGATACCTATAACATTACTTTTTAATAACATCCAAAACAACTCTCTATACTCTATGAAAGATAAATTTGATTAAAAACTAGTTAATAAGTACTAGAAACCTCTTAAATGTGAAGTTGCCTCATGCTTTTTTCTTCTTTTTTTTTGCTGATTGAAAGGGAAAAGGGTGACTAATAGGTAGTAATCCCTCGTGAGCGTGACTATGAGAGTCTCCACTATAGAATATTTGATTTAAGTTATAGCTACTAACCCAAAAGGGCAATCCGTCATTATAGTACCACCAAAATCAAGCACTAAATCGCGTTATTTCAATAAATCAAATCATACTTAATAATTATATAGAAATCAGGAATAATTTTAAACGAGTACTACTTGTCACTAGAACACTAACTCGGGTGGTGAAGATGTCTCATGCTTACATTAGAAACTAGAAAGCACTCTTCAAATTATTTTTTCAAAAAAAGGAAGAAAAAAATAAAAAAGTTGAAGCCTTGAAGGAGGACCAATATTGTCATTTAACTAAAAAGGGCAGTCATTATCAAAAGTAGGGTCGTTTTGTGGTTGTCCACGTTAACCTCGGAAGGCTCCAACAACTTGGTGAGGCCAAACATTTATGAACAGTCACAATACATATAAAACGACCCTTCAGTTCTATCTCACCCACACCCAAAGGACACAGACAGACCTTTGAAAAAAAAGCTTAGAGAGCCATGGCTTTGGCAGTGGAGAAGAGAGCTGTGGCTGTACTGTTGGTCTTGTATGCATTCCTTGAAGTCTCCATTGCAGCTGTGCACAAGGTTGGGGACTCTGCTGGTTGGACTATCATTGGCAATGTTGATTACAAGAAGTGGGCTGCTACTAAGACCTTTCAAGTTGGTGATATCATCCGTATGTCTTCTCTCTCTCTCTGTTCTTGTGTTTATTACTTTTATTTTGGATTTGGGTAGAGTTTTGCGTTTGTAGATCATGTAGGGTTTATTGGGTTTCTGATTCTTCCCTCCAAGACTCTCGTGGCTTGGGTACCACTTATACTGTGGTTGTTTGCGAAGAAAGGAAAATAGTGAGAGAGAAAATTTTGGTATTTAAACTTCCAGTGCACATAGCACTCAGCATACTGAGACCATATAAGCTTAAACATGCAAAAATTTCCTTTCTTTTCTTTAATTTTCTCAGATACCTAACAGAGAGAAACCCTTTTTTTTTTCCTCGAGTTTGCCTTCATAATTGAGTCCCAATCTCCTCTAGTTCAGTTTCAACTTTGAAATAGTTTTCTTCAACAAGAAGCAAGCATTGTCTCTGTCTGCTTTCTTCTGTTTGTAATTTATGTAGGGGTATTGGGTTTGTGTTTCTCTCTCGTAGGTGAGGGAGTTACCAGTAAAATGCTGTTTGTTTGCTAGGAAAGGATTAAGAATGAAGAAGAAAGTTTTGATTTTTAAACTTCCAAAGGATCCGGGCACTTCATAGCTTTTGGTCAACAAAGGGCTAAATAACCTCGGGTGGTAGCATAAATGGCCACAAAGAAGATTTATGAATTCAGACGTTTGAACCTTGGTAACTCTTTGAGACTGAATTTCTTAATCTTGACTTGGATCAAATCGCAAAGAAGATTAATCGATATGTGAATAAATTGGTCCGAACACTTTAACGGTAAAAAAAAAAACAAAGGGCTGCTTAGGATGCCGATACCATATCAGCCAAAACATGTAAAAATTCCATTTCTTTTCTTCGACTACCAGAAAACCCCTTTTCCTCGGTTTTCCCTCATACTTTCTGATCATGAGACCAATCTTTATGGTTCAATCTTTTATATTCAGTCTCAGCTCAGCTCAGATCAGATATTTTTCTGCATTGTCTCTGTTACTCTGTTTTCTTGTTTTGTCTTTAGGGGACCCACACCCACTGGGTTTTGGCCCAGATCAGTCCCCTGTCTATCTACTAGCTAGCCATCTTCATATTATCACAGACACATATTAACTGCCTTTTTTAGTTGCAGGTGGGTCGCTGTCACAAGCGTGAGTTTCACCCACGCTTTTATACACTTTGAATAAGAGAATGTGCTTTACAAATACTTATATTATATTAACAGAAAACGTTACTGAAGTATCGTAGATGAGATATTATGATCGATTATGAATACCTTATAACTTGTTAAGTTGTCACTTTTTTGTTGGGTACGATATTTAAAAAAAATCCAATCAGTCTTTTCCTATCAAAAAGTGTGGGGGTTAATTCTTTTTTAGTAAAAATAATTGTACTCTAACAACTGAGTTGGAAAAGAAGTTTGGAAAAAATGTGGTTGGTTTGACCATTAGTTCTGTGTTCTTATCTGTCTCGTGTGCAGAATCCAATGATGATCAAATGTGACCATGGACCATCCATTTCTTTGAGATTCGGGATGTGGTCCATCATCATCATCATCATCATCATCCCTGGACCATTCTGCATGTTGGTTTGTCTCCACAATAACATGAAAAAAAAAATCTATTCTTTCACAAGGGTCATAATCATGTTGGCCTATGATATTGATAGCCATAACTTTCTGATTGAAGTGCCAGCCATCCACCACTTGGCTATCTTTTTCCTATTTGTATTTACTTTCACTCCCTACATGTATGGTCCACAGACCACTAATGGTATCTCTTGGGGTTGGTTTGATAAGAGACTGATATGATGTGTTTGTATGGAGCAAATGGATTATTACAATGCCCCGAAAACAAAAGAAAATTCAGAGAAGGGAATAAATCTGAAAATAGGACAGTAAAAGAATGAAGTTGAAATTAAATTTTACCATGGGTAGGTAAGAATTTGAATTTCTTTGCTCAATGTTTCGGTTTGACTGTCCATAGTTATGACAAATCGGTGGGCTGTACTGACTCTTTAGAACTCAGAGCACGTGGCGGGGCATTAACTTCGGTCCTGCTGTAGGTGTGGTAGGATTTTTTTGTAGATAGTTATGTGGTGTTGAAAGACAATATTCACTGGTGGATATGTGGAGTAATCTATCTGCATATCCATTTTTAACCACCAAAATGAAAAAAAAAAAAATTTAATTTAGGGAAAATTACTTGACCCCTAAATTATACTCCTTTTCACATTGTCCACTATATTATTCATTTTCTCACATGGCACCTAAACTATTGATAACTTTTTGTAGCAAATCAAGGCAAAAATAGAATTTTGCCCAGTTGAGGAGGGGAAGACAACATCTCCAAACATTATGGGATTCTATTTTTGCCTTTATTTGCTATGAAAAATTGAACAAAAGTGAAAAGTGTCATTTATCCTTACTTTATCAACCAGCTTTTGCTTTCTATTAGAAATGGAAAGAGAAGTAAAAAAAAGATTTAGAGATTTGGTTAAGATTTGATACTCTGCTGCACAAAAGAACCAAGCTTGAAGTTAAGCTATGTTACCAGTATCACCAACACTCTTCCCCATAGACAACATGTTACTTAACTTTTCCAATCCCAAGGAAAGTTTCTTAGAGAGTTCTGGTGATTCATAAAAAAACATCTAATTGATGAATTTGGATAAAATCTCTGTTTTGTATCAGCCTCTCCACCGGCATTGGCTAAAAGTTGTGTTTGCAGCAACCTTAGATATGGTTTATTATTCACCTTCATGGTCTACTTTTTGAATTATTTCAATTGTTATGATCCAAATATCCAAATTGGGTGTTAATCTTCAGACCAATTAAAATAGAAGTATGAAGATATTGAGCATGGCTATGTGCTAGACTGCTAGTAGTGTGCAAGATCTGAGTGGGTGTTTTATTTATAATTTTTCTGCTAACTGTGGACTTAGGTATGATGGAGAATCAACTAATATTGAATCCATAGATAATTAACTCACTCGCCTACTATACCCTACTAACATTTTTAAGGGAGTTGGTCGAAGTTCATGGCGAGACTTGCTTTTGCTGGTCCCTGTGGTTGCACACTTTGGCAACATATCATAAACTAGGACTTGCCCTTCAGGCCTACACTCATTGTCAGCACAGAGCTCGTCGATCAAGCGTGCCTTTCTTAACGAGCCTAGAATACCCTTGATTCAAGCTACTAGTTTTGTCTCTACAATTATAAGTTTCAACCCCAGAACTGATTATGTTAGTGCATACTTGATGCCTCAAAATTCTGACTAGGAAATGTACGAGAGAATTTCTTAAGTTAGTCTTTGTAGTCTTACCTGAACACAGACTTGTGAACTCTGATACCAAATTGAGTGAGCCCACAGGCCACGGCATTGTGAGACAAGCTACCTTTAGCTAGAAGCCTCTTTTCTTTCTACCCAGGTCCCAAAAAACAATGTTCGACTTGCATGTGTTAAGCATATAGCTAGCGTTCCTTCTAAGCCAGGATCGACATCTTCCTTTGAGTATGGTTGGGCCCTGCAGTGGTAGAACTTGGTGAATCAGGTGTACTATTGCCTAACCTTCTGTGGACTTTGCTTCTCGTGTGATTTTTGCTTGCTTATTGCCCTTAGAATTGCACAACTAAGATTGTGAGCATAGTTGCACAGGTTATAGTTGCATACATTGATTTTCTGTATTATTGTAGTCTTAAATTCCTGTTGATGCTTATAATCATCTGCCTAACTTTCTTTCTTCTTCTATAACAAGTTTTTGTGTTAATGGTGTGGGCAGTTTTTGAGTACAATCCTCAATTCCACAATGTGATGCAAGTCACACACCCTGAGTACAAGGCATGCAATGCCTCTGCCCCTATTACTACTCACAAAACGGGCAATGACTCCATCACCATAACCAATCATGGTCACCATTACTTTCTCTGTGGTTTCCCTGATCACTGCCAAGCTGGACAGAAAGTCGACATTAACGTTCTTCGTGTCGCTGTATCAGCTCCTACTCCATCAGAATTGCCTTCCGTTCCTGCTGCCGCGACACCTGCACCTTCTCCAAGTGATGCAGCTCCATTGTATGCTTTCAATAGGCTCCTTGCTAATCTTGGATTGACTATGGCTGTTTTTGTTTGTGGTTTTGCTTAAATCAGGAGTCTCCCACATACAAGTTCATGGGCTTTTGGGGAGTCATTATGTTGTTGAGGTGGGTGGTTTGGGTCGGGGGCGATTTGAGAACAACAGTATTAGACATAGATATGCATACTTGTACGATAGCCATAAATTTACCAATGCTAATACTAGTTTTTTGTGATTGGAGATTTGTATTTTGGAGTGAGCCTGATTGGTTGTATCACCTTTTTTTTCCCCCCTAAACAGCAAAAGTAATACCTTCAACATTCAAGAATTTGCCCATCAATGAATTTGCCTATATAATTTACATGGACTGTCAAAGAGTACTGAGTTTCATAAAAATGTAAATTCTATATAGGGTGTTCGAGTTTCTCCCTTCGATTTTAAGGGAGGCCGGTTTTGAACTGTTGAACCACCATTTGTTTTTAGAAATAGTGTAACATAAATATTTATATACTTCAACATGAATTCATACCTATGGTGTAGTTTTTTTTTTTTTTGGGGGGGGGGGGGGGGGGTGATGGACGCCGCCACAGTTATGCAAAGTGAAAATCATAGAATAAAGTTACCAAATACAGCCAAAATGCAACCAACCTCTGCATTTATTCTATCTGCCACACATAAAAAAGGTTTATTTGCAGAATTCTTACTAATCTCCATATGCCTAAGAAAGTGTTCTAGACACAAACAAAAGGGAGAGAGAAAATAACTTCAACTCTTCAATCCCACACAATACTCCAAATAAATTTAGATCATCTCAATATTAGATGGCCCATCATCCATGAACTTCTTCCAGACTGGATGTTTTTTCCAGACCCTCTCATTCATGACATCAATTGGCACACCCTTTGTCTCTGGCAAGAGGAACACCACGAACAACCCCATGACCAATATCCAGGCAGAGAAGAAGAAGAAGATATAAGCGCGAAGGTTGCATAGCATTGATAAGAATGCTTGAGCTATGACAAAGGTGAAAAACATGTTGGAGCTAACTGCAAATGCAAAGCCTGCAGTTCTTGTCTCCAGAGGAAACGTTTCGCTCGGTATCAACCAGCCCAGAGGACCCCATGACCATGCAAAACTCATAACAAATAGACATACCAGCACCACCACCAACGCCGCGAGTCCTCTGTCAAGTGTACCTGTGGCTTTCAAGTTAACAAGAAGAATGCCTCCAATTGCCAGCTGCATTCATTTCCAACTAGTTAATATAGCAACATAGCCATGGAAATATTGTAGAATAATTCATGGAAGAACTATCACATGTTCAAAAAGCTACAGAAAAAAACAAAATAATAGCAGAGGCAAAATGGGTGATAGAACAAATGGAACCGTTCCATTTGATCAAGATTAGTCAAAATATCAATACATATCGCTTTGCCATGGTCCTGATATAAGCTGTTTTTTGTGCAGTTCGAAAAAGTGAAGTTCAGTACCTGGCAGATTATCATCTGAACACAAGCTTGAAGAAGCAATTTCCTCCTCCCTAACCGATCAACAGAGAAGATTGAGACGAAAGTGCTTGCCACATTCACAGTTCCAGTGATCACAGCAGACAACAACGAAGCATCGCTCTTGAAACCGACTGTCTGAAACAGCACAGGTGCATAGAACATTATGGCATTAATCCCTGTGAACTGCTGAAACACTTGCATCAAAATGGCAATTATCAATGGGGGCATGCTTGAGCTTTTCATGAGCTTCTGGAACGGATGTTTGACTTCTCGCGCTATCTCACAAGCCATTTTAATCTGTTCATATTCAGCTTCTACATCATCAACACCCCTGATCTTCCTTAGAGCTTCTCTCCCTTCTGTTTCTTTGCCATGTTCCATTAGGCTTGTTGGTGTCTCAGTGAGGAACAGGCAACCGAAAAATAGGAAGATAGCCGGAACGCCTGCTAAGCCCAATGACACCCTCCATCCATGTGGATGCATTGTTGATGTGCCATAGTTGACAAGACTAGCAATCAGAATTCCTATTGTTATCAATAGTTGGAAGAGAATGTTGACAGCCCCACGACGATGAACTGGTGCAATCTCTGATAAGAACAGAGGAACTGACTGCAATTTTCTCGAGATTTAGTTTCATTAGTACCATTGAATTGATCCAAGATCTATATAATTCCCTTTTACTATGTCTACAATTATTGTACTGAAAATCAACCAATTCAATTTTTTTATTCAGGCTTTATACTTTACTATTAATCAAGTTTTATCAATGTGCCATACCTCATTTCCGAATCCAACTCCAATGCCAAAAAGAATCCTCCCAGAAATAAGCATCCATTTATGCGATGCTAAAGCACTTATGGCTGCTCCCACCATGAAAAAGGCCGACGCCATTATAATCGTGGGTCGCCTACCCCATAGTGAACATGCCTTTGATGCACCAAAGCTTGCAACTAGAGCAGCAAGGTACAAGGAAGATGTGAAAAGCTGAAGGTATTGATCATCATATTTGCAGTAATTGTTTTCCTTGGCATGAAGTTTCTTCTGATAAACAGCCGGGAAGAATTTGATCAAGAAGTCATCCATGGATGTCACACCACCTGAAATTAACACAAACCAATCTAGTATTTTCATTCAAAAATAACTAAATATCAATAAAAAAATCCTCTAGAATTATATTTCAAATACACCTGAAATTCCAATATCATAGCCAAACATTAGGCCTCCCATGGCTGCAAAAATCCAGCATGCTACCATATAAACAGTGGTTTTTGATCCAAAATGTGTTGGGGGTGGGGGGTTGCTACCACTTGTCATCTTTGTTTCTTCAAAGTGTTACGCCCGGGGGAACCGAAAATTGCACTGTATTGGTGGGGGGGAGAGGGAGGTTTTTCTTCACTCTTACTCCTACTTTATCAGGTAAACCTTGAGAAACAAAATTTCAACATAAGATTTTTTGTTTTACAATTTTTTGGGGTTTATTTTCTATTTTTTTTTTTTTATGGAGTGAAAAGGAATACAAGCTTGATGAACTGTGGGATTATGTGGATATATGTAGTGATATATTTTACTAATCTGGGGTTCTCTAAAATTAGAAAAGAAGTAGAGGTAAAACTAACAACAAGGATGATAAAAACATTGTGTTTCTTGGGTAACCAAGAGATTAGAGATTTCTTTCTTTTTTTGTTTCTTACCAGTAGAATATTTCTTGACTAGTTTCTTTGCATTTTAGGAAAGTACAATAGAAGTAGTGGTTTTAATGGAGTGAGACTCTCTTCGGTACACTTTCTTTTCAATTCCTTTCGTGACACATCATCCACCATGCATTCAAGTAGGATCCATTTAATATAAATGGGTCCCTCACTTATTAATGGTAGATGATGTGTTACAAAGGAAATTGAAGAAAAAATGTAATAGAGAGGATTGGATCCAATTTTAATACCTAGGTCAAAAGTCAGAGACTCTACAGGATTGATTATATCCAACAAAGTTGTATGTGTGAAGCAAAGATAAGTGGCTTGGCGGGTTTTTATGCACTTCGCCACTCTAAAACTCTAGAGACAAAAATAGGGTCCTAGATTGTCTCTACACCATTACCCTCGGATTCCAAGGTATTAAGCCTGGAAAATTAGGGCATTTAAATGTTGAGGATTTATCTATATTGAAAAGTTCGGTAAATTTTAAGTTTGAATGATTCCAGACATTTTTTGAACCTATCTAATGTGTTGCGAATAGATCTTTACTCCTCCCATATCCGTCAAAAAATATTGTCCCTCAGCATTACACAGTTATCTACAGAAGTTCACACTACATCTATGTCGGGGCTAAAGCTAAGGTCTTATTGAATGTTCTGGACGCTGAAAAGTAAATTTAGCCTTGCTGAGTTATTGTAGCTATGAAAATTCGAATTCAAGCATTGAACGAAAAAAATCTAAGTTCTTATGCACCGGATCAATCACTCGGTGGCTTATAATATGTTGTTCGAGTACTGAAGGAAAGGTCTCAGTTGAAGCTTGAAACAAGTTGGTAATTCAATACTGGTCTTGATAGAGTAAATCCCTGGAAAAGAATCCCAACCTATACTGTCTAAAGCGAGTTGAACCCGAACACGACCCGTTTGCATTTCGTGTTTGCGTGTTAGATCATTTTTCAATTCGTTTAAAGTTATAATTAAATTCGTATCGAATTCGAGTCGTGTTATCATGTTGAGTCAAAATTTGGCAGTGGCCAAGGTAGCTTTCCCACTGTGAGAGGAAAATAAAAACAAACGAAAACCTCTGCCATCACCAAAACACCTGCACCCTCTATTCTCTCTTACTCTTCCCCACATTGCAGGGAAATGTGAAAAATATTGAAAACAAAACGCTCTTCGCTATCAGGTGGGTGCGTGTCTGTGAGCGTGTGTGGTGCGTAAACGCGTGTCTTGGGGAGGGGAGGAGATGGACAACACATCCTACAATGGGCACCAACCTCACTTTCCATCTTTTATTATCCAAAAACGACGACGAAGGAAAACATCATTTGAAAAGATTTCCACCTCGTACAACATCCTCTCTAATTTTCTTTCCTTTATGGGATCAAAGATAGAAGAATATAGTTGGTGTGGTTACATAACCCCTAATATGAGAAGGGGACAATAATGAATGCACTATACACTCTTCCTATAAGGTTATAACCTACGTGACAGGACGAGAATGAAGAATCTGATACCCAGCAACAAAATAACGAGGAAGCAGATGAAAATCGGTTTTGGTGAAGGTGAGCCAGCAACGTCAGTAAGCTTAGTAAACTGTGGGTGCTCTGCATATGCATTTCTTGTTACTGTGCTTCTGTCACATTGTCGAGCATACTTAAACAAGAAGACCATCTAGTAGTGGGTGCCCCGCATCTGCATTCCTTGTTCCTGTGCTTCTGTCATGTTGTCGAAATCTGCCAACAAAAAATTGCAATGAGTCAAAGAGATGGATGATTAGGGTAAAAGGGCCGATCTTGTAGAATGCTACACTTTCAACAATGGATGGACGAAAGCTGCAAGTACTTTACTGAGGGGAGCACCTCTTTGGGAATGGACTCCATAAAAGTTGTATTGAAAGTTCCAAGTCCGATGCAGAAGAGTACCATATTGCTAGGATGGTTACCAATTACCATACAAATTGTACTAATTCAATGGCTACCATTTTAGAAGGTTAATTTTAACTACTACATAAAAAGTAGAGATAGAGTGACTAGTAACCTCTTTCCATCACATATAACATGATGCAATCATCTTACCGCACTGGTTGATGGAATGGTTGAAAAAGAAAGTATGGGTGGGACGATTCTCCCATTATCCTAAATAAAAAGCAAAAGAAAGTCCAGACCGATCTTATAGAAGATCACCTATAACAACATAACCAGCAGATGAAGAAAAATGGCACTACATATCGACACTTTTCCAAAATAAACTTAGTATTTGCACATTCAATGAACTAGAGAAAAGACAATCCATTTAATGATGCTTGACCCTGAGATGAATAATAACTTAAAAAGGGGACATATTATACTCTTTACTTCTCATCATACAAAAAATCTCAAAGCAGGACATAATTCTTTTTATTTACTTCATGCTTTAGCATTCTGCCATACTCATACGTATATGTCTATCCATGAATTCTGACCGGTTACACATCTTATGACATGACCCGCAATCTCCAACGGTTTTCTTTTTTTCAAGCAATTCAATTTTTCATCCTTTTCACATGGTGAAGCTAAATTTTAACTTAGCTTCCAACCTATGAAATATTGAATTTCAACATACATTAAAATAATAGTGCATATGATGATAGACATATATGGCAAAGCAGCATAGAGACCTTACACTAGTCGATTGGAGCTCCACTGCAGTGGAATCTTCAGTTTCCTGCAATACAAATCATTTAATTTTCATATCACCATGCAGTGCAAGTGATGTTTAATTAAACATAGAAAGAGGGTGATGCAGCTGAAGTACCTCAATTAACAAATCCTTCCTGGTAAGCATACCAATTACACGAGAAGCACGGGGAACAACAAATATATGCCTCAGTCCTAGTTGGCGGAAAAGATTATACACCTGCACCGTCAGCAACATGCGACATCCAAACATTTTTTTTTTTTTTTGGATCAAACAAACATGTTAGTTGGAAAACTCCACAAATATGCGAGTAATAAAGATGTGTCGAAATGTTCACCTTTGTTAAAGACATATCTTCGGGGACAATGTATGGAGACTGGTTTACAAAAGGGGCAAGATCTATGTACATTTCCACATCATCTGGACTTATATGAATATCATCTATAGATAATCCTTTACTGGAAGCAGGTTTTACAAATTCGCCAAAGTTATGCCTGGAATATGAAGAATCCATTAGTTTTTAGCCCCAGAAAGAAGCGGCAACAGTACGCTGACATCAAGGTTTGATTTACCTGACTGGAAGAGAACCACCTTGCAAATCACATGGCAAAGGACTATGCTGGAAATCAACCTTAGACTGCAGAAGTACCAACAAATGACTGCATGATGTACACCTTCGTAAGTTACTTAAATTTTCATTAAATCTACCAACCACAACAATTAAACCATTGTGCTCTGGTTCTTAAAAATATATATTCTCTTACCTTCGTATTGTGAGCCCGATTACAAGTGTTTCTCCACTTCTTGTGTGATCTATAACCTTGATAACAAGGAAAAACGAAACATCACTCCAATAAACAGATAAATTAAACAGGAAAGTTGAGCAATGGAAAAGTGCAACTTACAGGGAAGCCATTGTGACTGTTGCTCCTCAAAATAGAGACTAAATCCGCAACATTGACAATGCGTGGCAAGAAGACAACCTATTTAGGAAGGAAATAGGTCAAACTGTGAGCTCAAAATAGGCCTGACAGAGAGAAGAACAGAAAGATGTAACATGTAGCAAACAACCAATAATTGAGGAATCCAGATTTTACAAGTTTATGGAAATGTCGAGTACAAGTAACATAATGGCAAACGGTATACATCAAAACAATTATGATACATGGTGTATAACTCCAAAGCCTACAAGTCCCTGTCAACAACCCCAACCCCCTAAACAACAGAAGGGGGAAGGAAGGAGATAAGGGAAAAAGAGGGGGGGGGGGGGGGGGGGGGGGGGGGTGCCTCACATGTAAAAAGGTTCCTAAACACTTCATGTAGGTGTCCACAAATCACAGTAAAAATAAATTTTGAAGGCATTCAACCTTTTGATTCCCGCAGGCCTCCTTTGCTGTCATATTCCGCATTTGGTATTTGGGTCTTGATTCAAGCAATGGAATACCTTTCAATCTAGCCTGTTCCTCATACAAACCTTCATTAAAAACATCACCAACCGCCTGTGGAGAGTAAAGACCAAGTATATATCACAATTTAACTGGTGTCAAATGCAAATTTGTTTTAGACAAAATAAAAATCATACCTTCGATATAAGGAGAACAAGCATGATAAGAGGTAAGAGCTTCAAGTTATTAGTAATTTCAACCATAATAACACAGAGGGAGACTGTCATCCGCATGGAACCTCCAAGAAAAGAAGCAGCTCCAAGTAAAGCATATCTAACATTTCCACCAAGAGTTACGCAAAAAAATTCAGATGAAACCAAAATATGGTATAAAAAATTGCAATAATGGAGGGGGAAAAGAAAAGAGACTTGGCTTTTTCCACTAGTTGCAAACACATGCTGAAGTGCATATTCCCACCCAAATGAAGAAGAAAAACAACCTCTGTAGGTTGGACCATTTTTAGTCATCAAATGGAAACAAGATTTGGAAATTGCCACTTTGGAAAGCTAAAACAGCAAAAATAATGCAAAAGGAAAGCACAATGCAAAGACATGAAAAAGAAAACTGAAGAAAAAATGTAAACATGGGCAAAGTTCAGAAAACAAAAAAATGAATAATAAAATCAGATGCAGAAATGTGTTCACCAAACAACATGCACGAGGAACATTCGAAGTACCAATCTAAATCATCTTGCAAAACCATTTTAATAGAAAGACATTATTTCATGTGTGTCTCCATGATTCAGACGTCATCTAATATGAGTATTAGCCAATTCCCATATGTTCAAAGACGTTTTCCAGATGTTCCACAATCCAGTTGCATCTAATTGCGGTCAACATTAACTTCTTTCATGACAAACACAAGATTCAATAGAACGACTCTCATGAGCTTGAAAGATCTAATGAAAGTGAAACACATCTCTTTCATGTAAGTTCATCAAAAAAGAAGGATATAAGAACTCACGTTCCCTCTTCAACGTTCAGCTTTTTGTAAAAGCTAACAACAAACATGCCAACAAGACGCCCATAGGTTGACCCAATCATTATACCAGGAACAAATTGACCAGCTGGAACAGCAGTACCAAAAGTCACCACTGCCAAGGTATAAAACATGACCTGCGAATAAAAATATAATTCTCATCTACACTTATGCGCCAAAAATAACACTATGGAGATATGGAAAGTTGGTTCACTGAAGCCCATTATATCTCATAAGTCATAAAATAAATACATAACCACAAAGCCTTTGCTTGATGAGCGTGCCAGAAACAAAAGATATCCCCATAAAATTTGAAACCGATAAAAGCTACAGGGATGCACTTACAACAATCTGGCATTTTAATCACATTTTTCTCCATGAAAATCATTTTTACACAAAAAAAAAAAAAACCTTACAGCCTGAAACAGTATGCTCATAAATTGATTTTGTAAAGCTCAATGCTCAAATGACTGTGCCAAACCATTAAGTGTCAATACTCAACTTAAAAAAAACAGATCCCAAGTATTAGGAATACCTCTATCAATAAAAAAAGATTTCTATGCTTTGCAATATACAAAAATTCCTCAGAAAAGTATTTTTTTTTTTGTCAAAATGTACAACTATTGTCATTGACACTGAAACTATAATCATTCATTCCTTCAAATCTATATGAATGTAGAGTATATGACTTTATTGAATATATAACCCGAGGGATCATACGGTTTGCAAACAAAAGGAAAACTAGAAAAATAATTAAAAGTCTACAATACCAAAAATGTCAGCAGGCTTTGGGCACTGTACTCATGTATAGTTTTTGCACTAAATAAATTTCGTATTGCATCATCCTGCAACAGGTGTTTAGAGCAATTAGAAGAATGGAAACCAAGATGGAGAACAAGTACTATCATCTAAACAAAAAGGTTCTGCCAGAAGTTTATTCAACCTGAGTGTTGAAAAAGATGGTTGCGAGGTCATTGTATTCCTTGTCCTTGCCACAGTAAAACTGCATGCGCAAAAATTCAAAATGTGATGATCAAAGGCAGAAGGAAATTTCACAAAGTAAAAAGGAGCTTCAAGCATAAAGGGATACAAGAAGGACTATACAGTGTATAACTTAAAGATTGAAAATTTAAGTTCACAATATTGCCACAAACATCTTTATATGCACAAATGATTTTCATAAAAAACAACCAAATGCAATGGTCCAAACATCTGCTACATCCAGAAAGCATACACCAATTTAACGATACTATAATCCAAGCACAGTTTCAAAAGTATTGAGGCTCACACCCCCAGGCGTAATTAAGGAGAGCTCCTAGTAGAAATTGCCACATACATCAACTCCCTTCAAGTTTAAATATAAGCCTAATATGGAAGCAAAGAAGAGCAAAAATAGTGCCGTGATTGAGTGCAAATTCATGCAACTTAAAAACCTTAACACATCAAACATTTTACTTTTATGACTGGTGCGTTTTTTAAGGAAACGATAGGACATAGGTCAATTGAGGTCATAGAAACATGCAGCAGTTTCTAAATTCAGCATATATTGACAAATGATGCCCTAGATTTGAGTGACACCCCTCACCAAGAGGACAAAAGGTCACTTCAACCATAACAACAAGAAACCATGTAAGCCTTTTTTCGAGAGAGTTAAAAAACATCTAACTCGGTAACCAAAAGAAAAAGGATTTCCTTTATCACGAATCTATGAGAAACTGTGGAGTGAAAGAGGTAAGGCCCAATTGTAGAACTGAAGTGGTAGAAAACAATGGCAATCATCAAATTATGGTAACAGATGCATGCAATATCTCAATTAGATAAATATACTGGAACCACACCAATAAAAGAAAACCAGAAAATCTGTAAATTTTCATTGCCTAATGGTGTACTTAAACTTTAGTTTCAATTATAGAACAGATATTGATACTTATCAATTTGGGAAAAGAGGAAGACAATATATAGTATAAATGCCACGAACAAGGAATATGCAACTTCAGGTCCTATTGTGACTTTAGTCGGGCTACATAAATTGCACCATAGCAGAGTTATCTAAATATCAGCTCCCATAAAATAGACTGATCAAGCGTTTGGCTTTAAATTAAATAAAAATCTAATATACAAGTTGACAGTATAATTTGCCCACTAGATCTTGATTTGCACAACCAGTTTCTGGCTTTGCAATCTTGTATGTCATCTCGTACTTACATAAAGAAGTGAGGAAAGCACAGCTATCATACTGAAAAATTGACCACATACAACATTATTTAGCACTGGCAAAGAGGGCCAAATGGAGTTATCTATATCATTATCCGGAATCTAGAGCATAAAGTTCAAGCAATCACTACAATATTATGACACTTCCAGACATGGGATTCCATAGCCTAGAATGACTCCCCACAAATCCCAGTACATTTGGCACTGTCAGTTTTGAAGCTGAGCGCAACATACATTTTTGCAACCACATGAACACGTAATAAATTTAAAAAGTACATGTAAGCAACAACCAACACTGAAAAAAATAACCCAACAGAAATCAAGATTAATAAAAAATCTTACATTTACATAATTCCCATACATTCCTGGTGGGCGAGGGCATTCAATACCAGAGTTAGGATCTGGTTCAGGGCACGGGCTGCATTTTTTAAGAAGTGGTAATCCAAACGAAATAACTGAGGTTATAACAGATAAAAGACATACTTCAATAACCTGCAATATTGGAACAGAAAGGCATCAAATGCAAAATCAAGTCATTGTAAAGGAAAACACAATTCAGTATTATACTCCAAAACTTACTTTAACTCGGTTTCCTTTCTTGTGTAAATGAGTTCGACGCCAGTGAGTTATATAAAGAGTAAGCTGATTGAATAAAGCTCCTACAAAAGAGCAAGTCAATTCCAACTCAAATGACAGAAACTTCTAAGTCTTAATTCCAGTGCCCAGTATAACATACCAAGAAGACCTCCAATAATACCAATAACTGCCATTGGCAACAACTCCTCAAATGAATAGTCCTCTTGACCACTACAAGGAAAAGTAATCAGAAAGCTAGAAAGGCAGGCCAAAAAAAATTAATCTGAAAATATCAAAAATAAAGTTCAGATCCTGACTCTGAGACATCCCATATTATGAAGCCCCCAGAGCCAAAATGTCCACAATTTCCACTCTTACACCATCCCATCGCAGTACGCACTACAACAGCCACTATAGCAGAAGTGAAAAACACACGCCACATAAGTTGGCTCCTCCACCTTCAACAACAAAACTGTAATTAAAATAAAATAAACTAGGACATTAACCTGCATAGAAATCAGTAATCCTTGAACAAGAACTGTATACATTTAGGTCCGCATACAATAAGTAACATGTACATATAGACGTACTGTAGAACATATGTATATGCATATACACCAAAATGTGACGATGCAATCACAACGTTTGGGGGGGAGATTACCAAGATGTAACTTCTTCTAATGCGAATAACACACCACCAACCGGAGCTCTGAAAGCAGCAGCAACTCCAGCTGCACATCCACAGGTTACCTTTTCAAAACATCACACCAATAGAAAATGAGCACAATTAGAGGCAGTGTCACCTTTTCTTAATGAAAGGTGAGAGCCCAGTTTTAGACAGATCTAGCAGCAACATCTGAGAATTGAAAAGAGCGCCAAATAATTTCTACTACTCTATCACATCATGTTGGACATCTGAACAAAAGGTATAGGATTGACGAATGATGTTATTGCATGGATGTGAATGCAGCCATTATATTAGGTAAGAAAAATGAGGAAATACAGTTGTTCAGTATAAACACTTTACTGTTACCAAAAATTTTAATTATTACTCCAAATAAGACAGGAAATTTTATGAAGACAGAGACATATTGGCCAAAAAAGAAAAGAAAGTACAAGCTATTAAACCGATCAGAATTTGACCCCATATGGAAATAAATTTTTGATTGAGAACAAACACACAAACTGCAAATTATTTTTTGTGGAGCTGTGCACAAAATAGGAGCAATATGTGCTTGGACATTTCTACTTTTGTCTCCCAACACACATTTTGTTTAATTTATTTAAAAAAAAAAAAACCAATTGTGAGCAAAATGCAAGTTAAAATTGTGAAAGTATAGAAATTTCATGATTTGCATTATAGTGTAATGCTTATATGGTCAACTAATGCCCTGGCATAGACTACCTTCTATAAATGATAATTAAAATTGTTAATAAAAATGCAAACCTAACAGGCTTTTCAATTTGAATTGGAACCGGTAAGAAAATGTAAAACTAATCTATCTTCCAATTCGGAGAAAATAAAAATATAAATTCAGCCCCTTTAAGAAATATTGCATATAGTTCTGACAAACCAAAAGTAAAAACACGAGGAAGAAAAAGAAAAAAGGTTAATGCTATCCTACAAAAAGATGACCTGAAACAGATCACCATATATTACTTCAAAATCCAATAGGATTAACAACTAGCATGTGAATTATATTTAAAAAAAGAACAATGAAATAAAAATGACACAATCTTTTTTCCACAAAAAACAGAAGCTTCATTCTCAACTAAAAAGCCATAAATCACTCACAAGATCACGGCGATCCCGATCAGTTTTGAAAACTTGTAGCCACCTTGAATTTAGATGATACTTTGTAGATCCACCCTGATTTTAGGCATAAAACAAGGAAGAAACCTCAGTTTGCAAGCCAGACACAGGAAGATACTGACACTAAATTCTGACTGCACATTGACTCGAATTGTAATTTGAAAATTTAATCTGGGAATCACAAGTGTGAAGCAAATTAACATGCACCAACATGGAGGAAAATTATGGTACAATGTAATATTTAATTTCTTTGGAATATGTTTACACATAATGAAAAAGCATATCTATGAGCTAAATATTGGTATGCCCCAATCTTGTGACCGAATTATGAATCAAGGATATGCAGTCTACATAATTCACAAGTTGAACCTAGCATTGCCAAAAAAAAAAAACAAATAACAAATGGAGTTTGAAACTTTATTTATATTTAAATTTCCAAATATGACCTGACTGCAAAAAATAACAGTAAGCCACTAAACCATGCATATAATCAGCTTTTTTAGAAACATAATTATAATGAGATTACAATGAGAACATGGATAAAGTGTAAAACATGGTGTAAGAGAATTTCAACTGTCTGTCCGCATTCAAATGCAAAATATTCAAGCTTTAGGTTCTTACTTACTTGTCCAAGCAAAGAAGCTATACAAGCACCAGTGTGAACAAGAGGGCCTTCTTTGCCAAGAGCTAGACCACCTCCCACTGAACCAATGCTTCCAAATATCTATAAAAGAAATCAAGCAAAATTTCTTCAAAATACGCGTTTTGCCTGAACCATCCTAAAGGAATAGAAAACCAAGAAATTCCATCAGACCTTTCCAATCAAGGTTCTAAATAGTAGGATACCGTGTGTATCAACTCCTGCTCATTTGAATGGTTATCAGTGTCCTCTTAAACTATATACCATCTGCAATGGATATGACTGACAAGTAATGTAGAAAAGCTCACTAGTATGGCTTACCATTCAAATAACCCTTGATTTCAGGAATACCAGATCCTGCTGCTGCTGGTGCAAATTGCGTGACAATATATGCAGAAGAAAAGACTAAAGCCAAATTGATTAAAACATATACCAAAAATCCCGCGATATATGACCTCTGTATGATATAAAAGGTCAAGGAAAACTTCCATCCAGCAAAATTCTCGACAGAAAGATTAATGAAAACAGCAGCTAATCCGGTACCTGGAAGCAACCCAAAAGAAAGTCAATTTTAGGGCAATCAACGATAGTATACTTACTTAAAGCAGTAAATGTTTACGACCTAAAACAACAATTTAACATTCCACCCCCAGCAGCAATTATGTGCAAAGAAAAAATTGATTCTGCAAGTAACTTGAAAAAAGTTACTACATTCCAATTCTTTATTGGCATCAAGGGAGAAATAAACAAGCAAACAACTAGATTTACAGTTTCAATGGTGAGTTCTCAAACAAACTAAAATCATTTTCTGCAATACTTTAGAATAGAAATTCACAACCAAAACATGGTTAACTCACCATATTTTTCCGATCAGCAAAGCCATGAAGGGATAAATGCAAAATTATAGCATATAAAACATCATCCTAGTGGCCTAATCCGTTTCAATACAGAGAAATTGTAGAATTGCAACACATATACCATACAAAACCAACCGTCCTAACTACAAGTATATAAGTTAATTAAATAACAATCAACAAATATTCAGAAGCAGAAGCTATAAACTCACCGATACCGACCAGCAAAGCAAAGAACCACTTCACACCTACATAGTATCCAATATATAGTTTTCCTCTCTGAGCCTGAAGTTTTCAAATCACAAAATCAACCATCATAATACAAACAACACCGTAAAATGCCCTTCAAAAGAAAAAGAAAAAAAAACTTTAACTAGTGTACTGAAAAGTAGGAGGAGTATTTCGAACAGAAACACGACCTGCTCTTCCCTGTACGCATAATTCTCGATCACTTCATAGTCAAGGCTCTCCACACTGCTTCCATCGCTCTTTTTTAAACGGCCGACCTCGTCGACCTCACCGTTCTCCGAATTCGGAAGCCGAGACCACATTAGCTTCGCCGTCTCCATGCCGTTTTGTAGATGATTTGATAACATGATTGAATCTTAAAATTACAAAAGCACAACTAAATCTCTGCTACATCAAATCCACAACCCTAATTTCACAAAAACGCTGAAAACTACAAATTCATTTCATGACCTCGACTAGAATTCTGAAAATTCTCTTTCCGTCAAATTTGAGGAATTCAACCTCTGAGATTGCTATAAAATACAGATCAGAGATCGAATGAATTGCGTGTGTGTGTGTGTGTGAAGTTGATTAGTAGCTGAGTGAGAAAATTGAGAGAGAGAGGTGAAATGGATTGACTGTAGCTTAGATTCGTAAATGACTGTCTCTCTTTCTCTCTCCGCTCTCTTTCTCTCCCTCTGTAACTTTTCTCTCTCGTTTACTTTCTTGGAGCTTTCGTTAATATTGGACTCGAGCAATGCTATTGGACTCTGATTTCCATTTGCTTTGTAACGAAGGTGACGTGATTAAGTAAGCTTTTATTCGGTACAGCAGGGCTGTAGATGTACCTCGGTAGGTATGGTTTTAGGCTATGCTGATGAACGGCTAGATCTTTATTTTCACTCATCCTTTGATTTATTTTTATTTTTTATCTGCCCATCCTTTGAAATTAGAAAATGTTATTTGTATATAAAATGCTTCTCAATTACAATTATTGAATTGATAGTAGATTTTAAAAAATATTATGACTCACAGTTAAATCAATGATAGTTGATGGGATTTAGATTTTCTCTATTACTTTTTCACACAATTTCACTCAATAGAGGATTACCCACTTTTTTTAGATGAGGGGTCCACATATAAATAATAGATCCCACATAAATATAAGGTGGGTGATTTATCGTTGAGTAAAATTGTGTGAAAAAGTAATAGAGAGGTTCTCAATCCGGTCGATGTGTGTGAACTCAAAACATGAGTCTTTTTTTGGGACTGATGAGCTCAAGGCTTATGAACAGTAAATCCTGGATGAACAGTGTGTGTATGTGAGATCGTTTTGTAATTAAGGTTGGTGACTCTGGGATTTGGTACAGTAAGCGAATAGTGAAGGTAAGAACTAAGGATATAATAAGCACACAAGAATTACAGTGGTTCACCAATTGTGAAATTTGGCAAATCCACTCTAATATAATCTCTTGTTCTTTGAGATTTTCTATTACTTGGGGAAGAAGGAGGCAGTTACAATCTCAAATATTATAATAGGGATGTCACTCTCCTTTTCTGCGAAGGATTGCCTATGTACTTATACTGTCATACAATGTGGTCCTCACGTAGTCCCCAAGTTGTTAGGATATATTAGGGGAATATTTGGGCATTAGAGACTATATTCCCTACATGTAACGTGACATTCTAGAACTTGATGAGGTGACTTCTGGTTTCTTCCTCCATGCTTGGATACGATAGGGTTCTTTGCCGTGTTATGGTGGTAGGATGACCTAATTCTTTTCTCTGAGGATGAGCTCGCTCCCATATCCTGACCTGGAATTAGCTTGAATGAGGCCCTGCTTACACGAGCTGAATGACTTTCTTGGTCTAGGTCCGGGGATAAGACCTTGATCTTTGAACCTTTCTGCGATGAAGTTGTTGGGATACTCCCTGATTATTTGATGCTATTATTTTTGGTATTATCAATAGTGACTAATAAAATCAACAAATCATGTTAATATTTTAGGTCTAATTATATTGCTATTTGGAATTTTGGATCCAAACCCGGTTAATACTTTTTCTTTCTATTTTTTTATTGGTCGATTACCAAAATAAATTAGTGACAGGCCTATATGTATATATAATAAATCCCACTTAAATTCAAAATTAGATGATAGTCTAATAAAAAGTAAAAAAAAATATATATTTAAAGATATCATACTCCTAAAATGTCATTTCTTATCCAATTAAATAAAAGCATAGAGCTAATGAGAGTCGATGATCAATCCATTAAACAAAATGATTGATATTATGTTGAATTATCTTGGTATAGATATGTTGAGTTAAAATTTGGCAACTCCATTAAGTTCAGACTATGAGAGATTTATCCCTCATGAATTTTATAATCTCGGCATAGATGACCTGTTTTTAACCAGACGGGAGAGATCGATGATTAACCAAAGTGTACGTAAATTGATCTAAATATTCCTCACCGTAATACAAAAAAAAAAAAAAAAAATTCACTCTTTAATGTTACTCCCAGAAATATAGGGCTTTAAAATAGAAAGATTATGGGTGGATTGACTTTTGGAAGCCACTAAACATGGCTGTCGTTGATCAGTAATGGATCCTGTTGTTATGTGTCCATTGGAGGAATGCTGTTGTGGATCACCTTTATTACCAAACCTAGAAATTTATGTCGGTATCTTCGAGAACATAGCAATAAGTATTGTATGGTTGTCGTCAAGTCATACAATAAAGTTATAAACTGTTGAATTAAGACCCACAGTAAAGGCAAATCTTAGTATTTAGTAGCCATCAATGTTTACGCTTGAAACTCTAATCTCTGTCAACACACAATTTTCAACTAGCATTCATGTAGATTTTAATCCATGGAAGTTGATGATCTAGTCATTGTGTATAACATGTGTAATTGAGTTTGGAGAATGAGAGATTTTTTCAAAGTGGAGGAATTTGTTGTGCGCCAATCATTGAAGGCATAGAAAGTGAGAAGACATGCGCATTGGGGGCATTGGCAGTGGAGAAACCATTGACTTCCTGTCCAGACCATGGAAGGTGTGCCATTGTTACGTGTCAGGCATGCTTGAACACGACAGAGACGAACACAAGTTAATTTTAGTAGTAACAGAAATAAATTGTATATTTATATATTCTAAGTTTGAATTTTGGTAATTTTTTAGAGTCAGGTCATGAGAGATTTATCTCTTATAAATACTCCAAATCAGATGTGGATGATTTATTTTTGACCAAATCGGGGAGGAGATTAATCAAAATATACATAAGTTGACCTAAACACCTCTTACCGTTGATCATCAAATACCTGTCCCTCTTCTTTAAGGGGTGAAATAAGAATTTCTTCCAATTTAGTGTCTGTTAATTGAGAATAATATAGATAATGGGGAACTCAATATTGAAATTATTTGTACAAATCAAATGCCCTCATAACTTCACCACCTCACAATTATTACCCCACACTTTTATCATTGCACCACCCAATAACCTCTGAAACATTTCTATATTTTCTGAATATTTTTTTCTGCTGTTTTGCTCAGAAGTCAGAACATTGTCTGGAGCCTTCATGGACAAAAAGTAGTTCACACAATAAAATTACACCTAACTCTTAGAAGTAATTTATTGATTGAATCTGATCTTTAATAATTTAGAGGTTCTGAATTCAATTTCTTCCCATATTCCTCAAGGATCAACCACCCATGTTCCTCAAAGATATACTTCAACCCAATTCAAACCAGTGACAACTGATGAACTCGAGAGAGAAGCACATATTGTATCAAAAAAATAAAAAATAATAAAATTTTGCACATGATGCATCTGTGCACCTAAATAACCAATCCATCAAATTTGCCCATGTTATAAGCAAGGTCCTAATCAGATCATTTTGTAACATTTGGTCCCCTATTTGTAAACATCTATTACAGATTGATCACATCCAACAAAACCCTAGTTTAGGCTTTATTTAGGACAAATTTCACTTAGTAACCTAAAAAAATTTAGAATGTCTATTTTATACCTTCAAAAATTAAATTTTCGATATTATACCCTCTGGACTCGCACTCGTAAATATCAATGGCATTTAGTTAGTAGTGTAACATGATTTTTATTGAAAAAATAAATCAGGATAAAGTTTGATGAACTGAGAGACCTAAGATGAATCGACTATTGATATCCCAATACATTCTTTTTTCTTTTGGAAAATCTAATAAGCAAAAGTACAATATTATCAGATGCTACAACACATGAAGAGATCCTGGAATATTTTGAGCAGTAGTCAGCTTGAAACCTCAAAACAGTATTTCCTGAATTTGAGTCTCTATTCTCTCCTCTCTCCTCTAAAAATCATCAATTTTTCTGGGAAGCAGGATCAGACTTTGAAACTTCTGTATACATCTTGGCTATTGCTTCAGCAAAGTATGCTTTTGCCTGAGGTCTTTTGATCTGAAACAAGAAGATAACAAAGTGGAAAACCAATTTCAGGTTATCAATGCTTTCTTGCTTTTGATAAAAAATTGATACTTGCCTTGAATGTTGGAGTGAGAAGACCATTCTCCTCGGAGAATGGCTCAAGCACCAAAGTCACGGCTTTTGCAAATTCAAAACCTCTCAGCTGCAATGTTGATATGTTTAATTTGTATGAGGAAACAGATTACAAGAACATATTATTACTGCAAAAGGACTGCATTGTGATTTGGCAGAAATCAGAGAGAACCTTAGCTTCTCGTCCAACAGCATCCATGTCAGCCAGGACAGCAGCCCTTGCTCTTGGGTCATTGCATAGTTGTCCTAAATCGTCATACTGCATTCATGCATGACAATAGAACCATATGAAAAATGGTGGAATAGATCCATGTGCACAAGTAATGCATGCACTTCAATAAACAAATGCATGCCAAGAGCACTTTGTGACTTGTTACGACAGTATGTTCACATAAGTCCAGAGATAACAACAAATATAGAGAAAAAGGTCATCATCTTCATGAGAAGAAGTTGGGAACTTCGAGCATTCTACCTCTTCATCGTATTTTTCAGCAAAATTTGGATTTTTGCCAGAAATTTCCCGTCTAAAACTGCACTTGCTTTTTGATGGACAATTGCATCTTCTTGACAATGAAAATCTCTTACTTGCAGATTTTTTTGAAATGACTAGTAGATAGGAAAATCCTTTTATCTTTAAAAAGTGAATATTTCTGCAATTTGTACACAGAAGACAAGGAATTTGCATCTACAGGAACCCAAATTCATCAAGTGTTAAACATAAAATTGAGACTACCTTGATGCCCTCAGCTGCTGCCCATTCTCGCAACAGATCCTGGTCCACTGAGACGACAGCAACCAAAGAAGAGTTGAAGCTATCACCTACCAGCAAAACAAGAGCACAGCTACTCAAACACATGCACATACAGAGGGAAGAAAGACGAAAACAGATAATCGTAAAACCTCATTTGCTTACCATATACAAAGCATTGTGCAATAAATTTGCATTTAGCATATACATTCTCAATTTTCTCAGGAGCTATGTACTCTCCCTGTGCTAATTTGAAAATGTTCTTCTTCCTGTCATGGTAAAACAAGACATTTAGTGGAATGTTAAAGACACTCAGCAAACCTGTGAATAAATAAGATGAGAGAGAGAGAGAGAGAGAGGGAACTAATGATATAGTTAGGATGCTCCCATGGAGCTTAGCAAGAAATGACACGAAACATTTCCCACAGAAATTCCTAGCAGAATCATTTATTAATCCAACCCCTGGCCTAAAATAGGGGGACAATGTCACAAGGAGATAAAATCTTATTGTTTTCAATTGTGAAGGCCATATGCATGCAAATTATAATGATCGCAATTGCACAGCACAACCCAGCAATATCATAAATATGTTTCGTTCTCTATTTTAACAGAGTTCTGGGAACGGTTCGACTATTATTCAAGACAAACCCCCTACTGTGTGTGTATGTATGTGCACCCGTGTGAGAGAGAGAAAGAAGTAACAAGGAACTTGAGCTTACATGTGGTGTATCACTTTAAGAAATGAATGAACAAAATTACACACAATAAAAAAGTCTTTATATCAACACCAAAATTTACCAAACTCTGTTCATAGGGCCAGTGATTATGTCACACTAGACCAATTTGCAATTTCAGATAATGGCATTTTTAGTTTCTCTGATTTGCATATAACATAAGCATGAATGAAAGAATTGCTCCATGTTGGTGATGTCTTTAGTCCACTAAAGTTTAAAAAAAAACACAGAACTACTCATCTTTTGTGCCCATATGAAAAACAAATATTCATATCAACTCCAATTAGGTTGACAGTGTTGAAGAAAATTTACGAAGTAAAACTTTGGCTATGGAGCCAACGATGATGTAACACTAGTACAGTTGGCAAGTTTAGGATGAGATTTTAGTTTCAATATTCTTTATGTAAAACAAACTCAAACACAAACACATGCCTCTGCCTTGCTATATTCAGACTAAAGCATAGCAATTATCAAACCCTTCAAGTTATATGACCAAGGTCCAATAATATGATGTTCTCACCTGTCAATTATCTTCAATCGACCTCCAGGTATCCACAACCCAATGTCTCCTGTATGAAGCCATCCATCTTGATCAAGTACTTCTCTCCTGACCAGTTAAACCACATCTTCAGTAGTTTACACACACACACACACACACACTCCCTCTTAAGAAGACCAGCAAAACAGTAACGTACGTCTGCACTTCATCGTTATAGTAACCTTTGAATACAATGGGGCCCCTTAAACAGATCTCGCCACGTGGATACGGCTGATCCTCAGATGTATAATTCATTTCCGGGACATCCACGAGCTTTACCTCTGAAACAATGTGGAGAAAACATGAGCTTAGTAGAATATTAAGTACAACAAAAATTATAAAGAGAGTAAGAACTAAAAAACCACTTTTACCGCCTTTTTAACTACCTCAAAAATTAGTTGCATGTGAAGACCTTCCACACGCATTATTCAGTGGCTCAAAAAAGCAGCTACCTGCCATGGCAGGTAGGACCTTAATGGGCACAAAACTGGTCTTGGTATTATTTGCACGAAAGTGACCTTCCTCGCATGCAGACTCGCGGACTCACAACCTCAACAATTGTTAGCCCGAGCAGCTTACCATTCCACTGGACATCACCATTTTTATATTGTACTTAAAAAATACTAGACTGCTCTTCTAAAACCATTGGTTTGAATGAAAGATGAGGTGGACAAAGAGGTATATTATAGGTGTAACAGTAGTATATGACTGACCCAGAACCAAAACAAGTAAAATAAACAAGAAATAAGAGAGAAAGAAGACAATAAAAGATTAAGTATCTTAGGCTTGTACAGATGTTAAATTTAAGCTTTGAACTGACCCCCACATCTTTATTTTACGCAAGCCTTTTCAACAACTAATCACAAACCGGAGAAATGCAGTTAGCGTTGTAAATGTCACTTCATTGGTTCAGACATCGAAAAACTTTAACAAGCAGTTAGCATTGTAAATGTCAGAAAAGTTGGTGATTTATGAAAAGAAATTCCCATTTAAAAAGTGCCAACTTCATTTGGTGGACAGAAACAAATGGTGCATGGCATCAATTTTACACGAAGCCAACAATCAGTACAAAACAAGTTTTCTCATAATACACGTCAATGACTCACCACAGGCAGGATTAGGAGAGCCCACATGACCAGATGAGTTATCACCCTCATCCATAGCGGTTATAACACAAGAACTCTCAGTCATTCCATATCCTTCCACAATTTTACAACCAAAGCACCTGTGAAGCAATCAACACTTCTCAGCATGAAAAAATAATGATCATGTACCAGAAGTTATAGTATCATCAGAGACGGGAATCTAGGCCAGTATCCAACCAACTTACACCCTTAGAAAGTCCAAGACGTCTGGAGACAAGGGTGAGGCACCTGAAGTCATATAACGAACTCGTCCTCCAAGCTTGTCCTTTATTTTATTGAACACTAGTGTGTCCCACATAGGAGATGGGTTCTTGCCTGAACAAGAACAGAAACTACAAATATCAGAAATAGTATGTGCTTTCTTTTCTTTTGGAAAGAATGCAGATCCAAAGAATGCAACAAAGGGAGAGTAAAAAGGAGAGTAAAATCAGGTTTGAAATTTCAGTCACAACTCACGAGCACATAGAGGTAACTAGTTTCTTCCCGCATGAGGATGAAACAAAAATTTACACCAAGTATTGAGTCCATGAGTGTCCAGAACTACAAGAGAGTTACTGACAATGAGCAGTCACCAAAAAATCAGTTTTATCTAGTTGAAAATTCTTAGTACTGTGAAATCCAGTATTTGCATTAGTAGGAATAGGTAGATCATATACTGATTAGGGCAAATAATTTTTAATTTTGGAGTCACCACATCCTATGTTGTGTTTTTATGCAAATACATATCCTCATCTTTGAACAAAGAAATATCATATATATCCGGGACTGAATTGCAAAGAAAAATATATATTTTTTTCTTTCATACAGATATTTTGCATATAGTGGATTCTAGAGACTTTAATAACGTCAATTTAAACTCAATAGTTCCGGACGGCCAATAAGGTTCAAACCTTCATGTTCCATTAAAGGTAAGGCTTAGCATAAACTGCCTATTGGTAAACTAAGAGGAAAAAACTGCCAAAGCTCGCACTTCAAAGTTCGAGAAGCACATGACAAAATAAATTCCTGCTTTTAGCTGTCCAAATATATAATATGCTTGCCTTTTGGATCAGTTTAACTAAAGGCACACTCCGATAAAAATAAGAAGGTTATGGTTCCTAAAAAGATTTGATTGCATACGGTTAAATAGATGTCAAAAATTCTTTTCAAAACGGTGATTTGGTAGAAGAAATCTTTTGTAATTATTCCTCATGGTCACCCCTACACTCTAGGTGAGGTATGCCAACTTTTCAAAAATCTTTATATGGTCTCAAACAAGCGCCTCGGCTTGATTTGATAAATTCTCTACTGTGATCTATAACTAGGGCTTCTGTTTCAATGACCATGATTTAATTTTTTTATTCGTTCTACTTCTACTAGTCAAATAGTTCTTTTATATGTTGATGATATGATTATTATTGGGAATATTCTACGAGCATTTCGTCCTTGAAGTCCAAATTACAACAATAGTTTGAGACGAAGGATCTTGGCACTCTTCGATTTTTTTTTAGGCATTGAAGTGATTTCGTCTCTAAGAGTTATCTTCTTTCTTAGTCAAAATATGCAACCAATGTTATCCATATGACCCAAGTAACAAATTCTCAAGCCATTGATTTGAGACACCTCTTCAACTTAAAGTGAATTAAACTTCTACGGACAACGTTCCTTTGATTAATCCTACTTTGTACCGGGTTCTTGTTGATAATCTGTCTTATTTTATTGTCACGCAATCAGATATTGAGCATTATGTTCATGTTGTGAGTCTTGTGACTTAGTTTATCTTTTCTCCAACTAAAGTTTACCGGGCTAAAATTCTTCGCAATTTGCATTATCTTCGACGCACCTTACACAAGATTTGGTTGTTTTTTCTATATATTTGGAACATTATGCAATAGATAATCAATTGATTTCTATTTTTTCAAGGGCGATTCTCTTATTTCTGAGAAAAACAAGTAACAAACCGTTGTTGCTTGTTCTACAAAAAAGGTTGAATATCATGTAGTGGCTATTACTACCTCAGAGATAGTTTGGTTGAGATGGTTGTTTGTCGATAAAGGCTTTACGTAATGTATTCCTACTCCTATGTATTGTGATAATAAAAGTGCAATTCATATTGCACACAATTTGGTTTCTCATGCTAAACATATTGAGATTGACTACTATTTCATACACTAAACCATGTCAATTTTCTTAATTCATAAGATATGTGTTTTATTTGTTTTTAGTAACTTTCCTAAGACTAGAGATTTTGGTCAATTTTGAAAACTGTTACAGGTTTGGGAATTCCTATAAATTACCCTATGTACTACGAGTTCTATTCAATTAAGTCAATAATATATATTTTTCAGAGTTATTCTCTTGTTGTGGATTCGGAGTGTTCTTGTTCTATACACTTAGAGACGAAGATCTCTGCATGTCCTTTCGTTATCGAAACGTCAGAGAGGCCGTTAACCATATAACTAAATCAAGTTGAACTAAGTAGTGGAATGCCTTTAAAGTTGAAAGACGAGTTCTACAAGACAATTATTAGACCAGCAATAAATTATGATACTTAGAGCTGGACAGGTAACAAACAGTATGATCAAAAATTAAGTGTGGTGAGAACAAGTATGTTAAGATAGATGTGCATTAATGCATTCATGAAATAGTAGAAATAATACCAATAGAAGATCGACTAAGAGAATTGACCTAGTTGGTTTAGGCACATTTACAAAAGAGCTATTATTACACTTCAAAAGATTTATGAGATACCTATCCAAAGTAATACAAGAAGTAGGTGTAGACCAAAATTATCACTAAATGAGATAGTAAAAAAGGAAATAACACTTCGTAGTTTAGCACAAAATATGACTCTTAATAGAGCACAGTGAGAGAACAAGATTCATATAGCCGACCCCAAAATTAATTGGGAGAAGGTCTGGTTGAGTAGAGTTCAGTTTATGATGTTTATAGGCTGCAAATATCAAAATGAGTTGAGTTCAGTTTACAATGTAGATAGACTGAGAACACCAAAACATCATCCCATGAGAGCACCAGGGTCTCCTTTCCCTTGATATGATTTGAATAACACCTAAAAGAAGTCATAACTACTTAAAAGATAATTGTGTTCAAGGGCCAAGGAAATTTTTTATAAGGTGGTATGGGCCCTATTGAAAATCTAGGATGCAAAGAACCCTTGTCTGCTAAATCACAAAAGAAATAGTTAATCAGTTACTTCACCATTCAGAATTGCTTGTTTCTTAGCATTGTAGGCAGCATTGAATAGCCTCTCCCTCAGAACACCAGATGTTTTTACGGCATTAGTAATGCTGCAACAACCAAAGCATTTGACTGAGTTGTGGAACAACCATAGGAATTGCACTTGATGACTAAGCTGAACATCATCAGACAATGATTTTACCCAGCATATATTCTATTGTACAACCGAGGAACACTGCTGAATACAGTGGGTCTAAGAGCAGCCATATCATCCATTAATTTCAAATTGTCCTGGAAAGAAAGGATCAATAAGAGGACATTAGGCTCAATTACAAATTTTCATAAACAGGACTTTATTACCGAAGCAAACAATCCATATCTTATGCCATCAACCCTGTCACCCATCTTTCCTCAAAATAACACCTAGGCACATAACATTTTAGGATGACACAAACATTAAACTGAAAACTATTCCTAACTCATTGCTGAAAGATTAAAAATTATTGTCAACTCCAACTTTTCCCGTTTCTTAGTAATATTACAGATGAAATAGGTCCCCTGAGAGTTATTTTTTATTTCACAGATTCCCCTACATGATCAAGACATATATCGGAATTAAGTAGCAATAAATAATAAATACCAATCAAGAACAATCGGATACCACATACTGCCTGGAAAATGGCACAAGTTTTGCCACGTTAAATGTAGTATACTCTCAGTTCAACTTTTTGCCAATTTTGAAAGGAAAACTTTAGATTCATATCATCACAGGGTATGGGCAGAATTTTGCCCAGAAGACATTTTAATTTTAGACCATCAGAAAAGGGCAATGGAGGATTGCATCGACCTTTTGCATGAGCTCTTGAATATAATGGACACATGTTTTTCTTCCCTATGGCTATGACTGTAAAAGAAGTAATTACTTTATGCTATGTCTAAAAACTATGAAACCCCATTTGACAACTATGTTGCCAGTTTCCAAAACATTTTAAATCATTCCAGATCATTATCATATGCCAAGGCTGCTGTTACTTTTTCTTGTCACAAACTTGACTCTCAAGTCAATTCAATAAAAGCAGACCTTTGAGGGCATGTGGCCACAGAGCTCTAAGGCTAGATGTTACAGTAAATCATGCTTCCATTGTGCGGTTGAACTCATTCCAATTATCACATAAAGTTTATAGAGCACATCTAATTTTTGGATCAAACTGCAAGAATCAAATAGCCTTTTCTACAGACTGGAATTAAGAAAGGACAAAGCTGAGCCTCATACTCCCTGGTAAAATCCAACTGCACCACCATAATATGCCAGCAGGACCTGGTTAGCACGTTCATATATATGTGCCAAAGGAAGATATGATATGTAACTGCAAAAAAGGAAAACAGGATATCAACAAAAACCTCAATATGCAGTACAAATAATAACATAATGCAGCAATAATAGTTGTGGAGTTTGGCGTGCATAAAATTACTGATACTCACACATCTGAAGGATAGAATTTGACACCAAGAGATGAACCAGCAACATTTGCAATCAAGTTTCCATGGCTCAATACAACTCCCTTGCCATGATAACAGAAGGAACAAACTTCACTCTTTGCTATAGGCAGTTAAAAACAGTAAATAGAGTTGAGGCAAGCTCATGGAAATTACTTTAGGTGTCCCAGTTGTACCACTTGTATAGCATATTGTGGCAACATCATTAGGTTTTGGTGGGCAAAAAGGCTGAATGTTATTCTGGCCCTGAAAGAAAACAATCTATAAATATGAAACAGATGATTATGAAACATAGACAATAAGAAAAAATGGCAGCAGAAGTGCTCATACGAATATGAGAGAAACTCGTGTTAAGCATTAATGAGAGGACAAAAAAGGCACTCAGATAAATGCCAAGAGACAGAGGGGGGAAGTCAGATAAATTTGCAGTTGCCACCTCAAGAAGACTGTCCAACAAACAGATTAGGACACACCTAGCTCACCAGAAGAATCATAGAAATAAAGAATATAATCTATTCCATGCCAGAAAATTTAAGCACGTACATAGAATAGAAGGAGTAGTTGATGATAGTTCAAAAGTCACTGCTGTAAGTAAGGAATATATGTTCAAAAAAAATTGTGTCAAATTAGATTCCAAATAGGGCTAGTCAAACACATGAAAGAACAATTTTGGAGATATATAGCCAACTTACTAAAACGAAAACATGAGATAAAAGAATATTATCATGAGAACATCATGTTCAAAAGATTGGAGAGATAGAAGAACGCATATGGTGGACATGGACTTGGAAATTGGAATGACAAAGAAGACTATTTATAGACTCCACAATGGTGTAGTTAGGGATGTTAATTGAGCTGAGCATTCCAAGCTTCGGTTTGCTCTGGCTCGGCTCAAGTTTTTTTAGGGGTGTTCAAGCTCGGCTCAGGCTTGGAGACTAAGCCTAAATTATTGCTGAAGCTCGGCTCGGTATAAGCTCGAGCAGAGCCTGAGTCAAAAGTGAGTTCCTAAAATAAATCACAAATTTTAAACCACAAATTTGCAAATTTCAAGTTCTAAACCACTAGTTCAAGAAAAAAATCCCAAAACCATAAATTTCACATATATTTTCACAAAAATCTGAATCGAAATACAAACTCTAGTCTCAAAAAATTCGAAATCATGACAAAATTGACAAACTAATTATAAAAACATATACATATACACCTTGGGACAACCCTTGATGTCAAATAATCATTCCTGTTTTAATACCAACTTAGTGGGGTTGGGTATTGATGATTTGTTCTAGGGCTTGGGTTGAGAATGGTGGGAGGAGTGGTGGGTCGATGGCATTGGTGGTTAATTCACTGGAGAATGAGAGGCCTAGAAGGGTGAGGGAGAAGAAGAAATGGACAGAGAGAGGGGCTGACTAAAATAAGAGGATAACGTGGGTTGCAAGAAAGAAATGGGTTAGGGGCTCTACATGAAGCCTGTACAAAATTTGAATGGTAAGTTTGTCTATTTTTTCAAAAATATCCCTTAAAAATCTCACTATTTTTATATGGAGCTATAATGTGTATACCAAAAATAATTAATACATGAATGAGACAAATCTAATACTAGGCTCGTTTCAGGTTCTCTTGGCTTGGATAAAAACGACCTTAAAAATTTGTTCAAATTTGAATCGTATTACAAAAAGAGCGAGCTTGAACGAATTGGAGTGAGTCCAAAAGAAGCCGAGCCCGAGAAGTTCAATTCGTTTAACAACCTTACACTGGGGTGGAGGGAGAGTGGGGGGAAGTTTAAAATTATAAAAAAATTAAAATTTTTCAATATTTGCCTTCTCTGATTTTTTTGAAAGTTCATCAAACTTAATCTCACAATTATTTCTTTACTCTCTAGCTATTTCTCCTCTTTCTACAATGACACACTAATAACTTATCCTCCTCTAAATTCGATTATCTAGATATGAATTGATATGTTTAATTGATTATTTAAGTTCAAATATGCTATTATATTTCAAGAATTTAATTTAGATATACCAAAATTTGACCTAATTGTGACAAAAACACATGCACACACATGTATATATAAGATTTAGTTTTTGATAAAAATTTTAATATTTAATGGATATGGATATTGATATGAATTGTAAAGGCGAAATTTGGTGGATAATCAGATCATATTCAAAATGGAGTTTTCAAATCGAACTTCGATTCGAATCACTTAAAATTTGATGATTGACATGTCTACTTATAGTTTGTTTACAGAATGATTTGTCAAAATAATATTTTCCATGAAAATTATTCTAATACTATAGTATTTTCTATAAAATAAAGTTCATATAACTTTTCTTAATTAGGTTCTATTTGTTTTTTACGTGTAAGTTATACGTGAAATTTTTTTAAAGTAGTAAAACAAAAAATTATTATAAAGAACTACTTTATAAATAGTGTAAATGGAAAAACATTCATAATTGCAAGACACAACAAATTTTGATAATTGTTCTTCAATCGTTCCCCTCAACTTGATGATTGCCCCTACAGAAAGCAAAAAATTATCATGAAGAATTACTTTATAAATAGTGTAAATGGCAAAACACTCATATTTGCAAGACACAGCAAATTTTGATAATTATTCTTCAATAGTTCCCCTTAACTTGATAATTGCCCCCACTAAAAATGGACTCTGGCTCCGCCCCTAGCCTTACATGTAGTCTTATAGTAACAATCACAAATTTCAGAAAGTGAGATCAACATAGGATAAGCTCTGGACACCAATTTAATAAGAGTCTGATAGATTTTTTTCCAAACCACAAGATTAAATCAGCAAACATGCAAAAAAATAGTATGGTTGTTCCACAAGAGAGCTTGACCTATTAAACAATTCTAAATGATCATTTTTTTTTGTGCGCAACTGTATGAATGTTACTTTTCTTTCGATAAAGAAAGACATCATGTAGAAAGTAATGTTTCCTAAAGAGAACCCGCAATTACCTGACTGAGTAGCTTTGAATATGATATAACCTCTACTCCTGATGTGGGTGGAAGCGATGGCAATCGATCTTCTATCCCCCCGACCACCTGAGCAACAGTCAAGTTGATGAAATGTATACATCAAGGAAAACCGGTGACTTAACAACACACTCCTATTTAGATAATAGTACAAACGCCAGGGTATGAAAGTCATACCACTATTAGGCGTACACAAGGAATCTCAGACAAGAAGCTCAGCAACTGCAACATGAAGAGTGAAGACAAGACACATAAACTGTGAAGTCGAACTAAGTAGTCCTTGATGTCAACTTTTTACAAGCATGGGTAGTAAACTCACAACATTCAATGTTTGTGGCATACAAAATATAGCTTCTACAACAGCATGATTTACAATGTACTTGACAGCATCTGGACCTGCAGATCAAATCAATAAATTCGTGTGGGCAGTAGTTTTCAACTAAAGATCCAACTAAAAGTTCTACTCAACAAGTAATGACGAACCAAGTGTATCATATAGAGGAACTGATAAGTATGAATATGCAGAGCAGGCATGATCGGCTATCAACCACTCTGGTCTATTGATAAAATATAGCCCAACACAAGATCCCTGTTGTAAAATTAAACAAATGAAATTCTCAGGAGTATAGTGAATAAGGATCCAGGAACTTCAAATTGTATTTTTTTTTTTTTTTAAAAACAGAAATTTATTGGAAAGGATGCCAAAACCCAACAAGTAGACAACAACCATCAAACCAAGAATTAATGTTTCAAGTAACCTGCCTTCGATATCCCATGATACACTAGACCAGAACCAATTGCTAATCGAGCAGTACCTGCTTCTCCATACGTCATCCACTTGTACCTGCACCAATGTATACAAAGTGATAAAGGAACTTCAAAACAAATTGTAAGCTTAACTTCAACAGCAAACGTACTCTCCAACAGTTCCATCCACCCGAATGCGTGAACCCAAATATTTGTAGTCTTGATAAGTCTCAACAGAGTGCCTATGCTCATAAAATTAGAGCAAACAACTTGGTGAATTCTTGTTTAACGAAATTCATTCAAAGAAAAGACTGAAAATAGCATCAGTACGGAATGGAGTACTGAATTCAACCAAGCAAGTCAGTGATGCTCACACAAAATTATCATGCAAGGTGCCAATTTCAGGATGATCAGGGAATCTACTCACAAGCTTCAAAGGAGAGCGTGCAGATCTGCAATTAAAGAGTGGTACTCAAAGACCGACTCAGTCCTAGGTAGAACTATGAAACTAAACAGATAATGCTAACCTGTAAACATCCCACTTCCCTGTCTGCAATTTCTCCGGAAGCACAACACTGTACCCCTGCTCTACTCAGATTACGAGGCCAGCATTGTAGATATTAATGGATAAAAGATGAATATTGGACAATAAAATAGAATATATGGATAAAAAAGAAAGGCTAAAACCATAACAAAGAATAAATACTAGAGGGAGAAACAGATCCATATTAATTAATCAAGTAAGACACACAGGGCCATATTGATTAGTTTCTAAGACAAACATATCATTGGTGTACAAGGGAGCATCATAGAAAGCAGCACACACAAACAGTTACTTTCCCACAACACCACCAGAAATTCGCAACTAAGAGACATTCTAATTCCAGAAACAAGGCACTAGCATTCATCCCAAGTAGTCAAGGAAACTAACTGAAATGGTTATAAATGCAATTTACATCCCGTGTAAGTTTTCACATTCCACATCGCACTCCAACCCACAGCAAGTGCATCAGTTCAAGCAACTTGGTTCTAAAGGATAAAGCCTATATGTGAGCTTTGATAACATAAAACACATACCAACTCATGCTAAGTCAACCAAATACGACATGAATTCAATACTTGAATGGAATGCATACCCAGACCCAATTCCAAAGTTTAGGTTTTTCTGATTAACCCACACGATGCACCTGTGCATAGAAAATCGAAGGGAAGCAACTGCCTTATATTAAGCATTGCAGGAACACTTGGATACAGACAGAAGGATGTATGTGGTACATATTCCTATCATCTCCTACTTATTTACTCTCAACCTCATCAATTACCGATCAAACAGTCTGCATAAGAGCTTCCTGAAACTGAATTTTATCCACATATTGCAGTCCACCAACCTTGATAACATCATAATAAGAAACAAAGATCTATAGGGAGAAATCTTTTCAGCACCACAACCATGAAGTTCCCACTCAGCAAGCTATTGACTTCAGAATTTACGTAGAAAGGGATGAGTCCAATGGTTACAAACACCACGAGCAAGAACACCAAAAAGCAGTTTCACAACTGTTGGAGTTATAGTCTAGTTTATTAGGGTTTCTTTTTCCTTTTTTACTCTTACTATGACTTTTATGTTTTGCCTAGACCAGAGGAATGTTCAGGTCACTTTATACTATTATTTGGCTATATATACGGGACTTTACTCTTAGTTTGGGTATCCCTTTCACTCATAGATACTTCAAGTTGGTATCAGAGCCTACCTCTAACCCTACCTATAACCCTAGCCTTCCCCACAATCCACCGAAAGCATCCCAACACCAGCAACTCAGCCACAGCGAAGCCACCAACACCAGCCACCCCGCGAAACCACCCTTCCCTGCATAACCAGCCACCCACAAAACCTCTGCTGCCCTAGCCACTGCCTGAAGCTTACTTCTGAAGGTGAGGAGTTCAGAGATCCACTGTCTATCAACAATTGGTAGGTAGACTTATCTACCTAGCCAACACTAGGCCAGACATTTCATTCACTGTTAGCCGAGTTATTTAGTTCATGCACAAGCCATGTTAGCCTCATCTTGATACAATTTATCATATTCTTCAATATCTCAAGTCTTGTCTTAAACTTGAGTTGTTCTATGCATCAGAATCTCAGACTGGTTCTCTAGCCTGTTATTCAGATTCAGATTATGGGGAAGCGTGTGACGGCCGATCTACTAAGGACTTTTGTACTTTTTGAGAGACTCGTCTTATCTTTTGGAAGAACAAGAAACAGGCAGTTGTCTCCTACTTGTCAGCAGAGACATAGTATCGAGCACTAGCACTTGACACGTGTGAGATTATTTGGTTACAATCGATTCTTGGCGAGTTGGGATTTCCAGTGATTTCTCTATCCAAATTATATTGTGATAATTGATCTGCTATTCAGCTCATTTCTAACTTTGTACTACACGAGAGGACGAAACATATAGAGATCAATGTCCACTTTCTTCAATAGAAGGTTAGCTGTAGTATTGTCACTCCATTGTTTGTGGGGACTGGTGATCAAGTTGTGGATGTTTTCACCACACCTCTCACTCTATTCATTCTCCGAGACTCCGTTGTCAAGTTTGACTTAGTTGACATTTTTGCGCCTAACTTGAGGGAAAGTGTTGGAGTTATAGTTTAGTTTATTAGAATTTTTTCCCTTTTTTACCCTTACTATAACTTTTATGTTTTGCCTAGACCAGAGAGATGTTCATGTCACTTTATACTATTATTTAGCTATATATACAGGGCTTTACTCTTAGTTTGGGTATCCCTTTCATTCATAGATACTTTAAGTACAACAAATAGCGATTTTTTCATGTTCTGAAATCAAAATGTTAATGAGTACAACAAAAAAAAGCAGTCCAGTGCACAAGACTATCACCATTGCGGGGTTTATAGAAAGTCCAATCAAATGTATGAAGTCTTGGCCCTACATGTAGAGTGGTTGGTTCCGTGACTTGAGCCCTTAATGCCCAAGGCACGATGGATGTAAGGAGTCCTTTATGAGGAGTAAATATACTGCAATACTTATGCAATGTTTTCAGTCTAAAAGCCAAAACTCTTGCTTTCAGATAAGCCAAATCTCTTGTGGATTACAACCAATTTCGAGACAAAGACGGTGGAGGGGAGACTAATCTCATATTAGGATGATGGGCCCTGTCTAATTACCAACGATGCATGGGCTGCAAACCAGATGGCATTAGCCTCCAAATTACAGTTCCCCCAGCTTCAATAATGTAACCCTCACATATTCATGCTTGCAATCATGTAGGAAAACACAATCGTTGTTTTCATAGAATCACAACATCAACTTTCTCCCAAAGTGCCTTTTGGGACCCCATTACTCGAGTCACTTTTTGAATCGAAATTCCAAACCATAAATTAGCCTTCACTTTTTAATTCAAAATGAAAAGTCAGAATATGATGGAACGAATTTTCTACAATGGGTGATCAGTGCCCTTGCCATTGCAGGGTCTGGGAACATCAATATACCAGTTCTAACCCTTCCTTTGAAACCCAAAAATTCAAAATCCCCCAATGGAATTCAATTAAAGGAAGTAATCTATTTCCCTCAGTTCAGATTACGTTTACAGTTTCCTAGAACTAAAAGAAAAAAAGGCTGAGAATTTTTCTGTTCATTTCCTTTTCCTTAATTTTCTTAACCACCAAACTGATGCTAATGTGAACAACAAAAATCCACCCACATAAAGAACTAAACAAGTTAACCCCCCCCCCCCCACCCAACACACACACAAACACAAATTATCGTGTTGACCTGCAAAAGCAACAATAACTTTCGAAAAGAGTGAAGCGCCAAATAAAAGTTGTACGGTAAAATTGAAGTTTCAGAGAAATCCAATTCACCTGTTTCACAGTAACCACAAAAATCACAAACAGAAACAAACCAAATTTTAAAAGCCCACCAAAAGTTAAACCCGCCGACTCAATCCCAACACAGGAAAAAAAAAACGTCGCAAATACAAAATATAGACATACACACACACGGAGAGAGAGAGAGAGAGAGAGAGAGAGAGATAACCTAAAAAGAACTCGCCGGCGGTCTGATTCGGCCGAATAAGTGACGATTGATCTTCTTCCGCGGTGGAAGTCAGGTGGTTTTGAATAGTTCTAAGTCGACGCTGAGCTGGTGAATCCATTGAACTTTCCTCAGCAAAACAACGGTATAGATTTGATCTTCTGATCCCACCAAATTCCCAAAAACTTTCTTTATTTCTTTGCAGATTTTCACGCACACACACACGTACAAGTGAGAGAGGCAAAGCGGCACGGGTCTTAAAGGTGATGGGTGTGTAGAAAAGGTTGAGATAAGGGTCCGTACCTGCTTCTACATATGGACAGAGAAAGACATTTATATTGTCTGTGTATAAGTGTATTGTATTGTGCTTGTTCTTGTTGGAATGCGTTGAAACTTTCGGATTAATACGTGATTTCGTTATAACAGAGTTTTCTCATGTTAGTGCCGGCCATTACACCCTTCCTACATATCTTACCGGTTTTGACTATGGTATGAGGGTTGTCCATAGAAAAAGTGTTTCATAATTCAAATAATGAGTGGGTCCCATTGAAAAAATTAATGGGACCCACTCATCCAAAAAATAATATACATTTAAATTATAATTTTTTTGAGTTTCATTCAAATTTTATATTATTGTTCTTGTCAAAATATGACCGACACACATGATGATATGAAATTAAAGGATTAAATAAATAGACTCGACACAACATAATTAATAAATAAATCAAATATGAGTGAAGTTAATTATAAAAAAAGGTAACATTATTCGTTTATATACTAGTTGTATATTATATATTTATGACACGATTTGTTAAACGCAAATTAATAAATAAGACTCAATACAAATCTGTCTCATCCGACACAATTGACAGGTTTATATGGTACCAAAATAGTTAAGGTACCAAATTTTATAAGTTTTATGTGTAAATATATAATTTTTGGGAGTTAGTTACATAAAAAAAAAAAATCAATTTTTTGAGGTCACGTTATGATGTTTAAAGACCTAAAAAATTGTAACTTAGACTTATTTATATCTTACATATGGACTTCAAGAGTTACTACAACCACCTAAACCACTTAATTAGATCATTCACATCTACTCATCTTGATAACATTTCATTTGTTAAGTGTTTCGAAATGTTTCAATCTAGTTACTTTTTAACTCATACATGTTACTTAAATTATATGGAGCTGAATAGTTACAAGAAGCACTAATTCCTCTTGGTGTCCCATTTGTTAAACTCTGCGAATTTTTTTTAGTTAGAGTGTGTTTTGATTTGTGCCGACTATTTTTTTGAATTCAACGGTTGATCACTGTGACTTAAATTGAGTTAGAACACGTCTTTTAAGGTACAAAAATGACTAGCCCTTAAAGAATGTGAGAAAAAATTGAACTTGAGACCTTTAAATTATCAAATAAACTCAACTATTGAATCACTTATACAGTTTATCGTAAGTTGGTAGCAGCTTTTTAAAGGATCCGCATTTCAAGAAAAATCTAAGTTGGCGCACATATTTAAGTAACGTGCAAGTTGGGGTATCATACTCTTCCTAGTTCCTATCCTATCCCATCCTCTCAGCATCAACCACCTAAGTCTGGCACTCAACCTCAAATACCCATTTTGGAACCCATTAGCATGTGGTATAAATAAAACTACCTCGTAAGTTGTGCCAATCATTATACCATTAATTTATTTATTGGGGTCTAAAATAAGGAAAAATTTATGGTACCAAAAAAAAAAATATCGATACCGTATCAAAAATTATTGTTGTTGAAGGAATAATTTACACCTTGAAAGAAAAAGTTTCAATTATTCAAAGTTGGTTTCAAAAGTTTCCACCGTTCGGAATCTTTTTTATGAATTGTAACTTGACATTTAAAAATTATAACTTAATTTTTGAAAATTATAATTTCTACGATCGATTTCAATGTTCAACACTATAATGTAGCATCTCCATTTATATAATAGATCCAACTCCTCGGCTGTTAATTTTTAACAGCATTAGTGTAAACAGCGTCTTTTTGGCGTTTTGCACCAAAACGTTAAATGGAATGTCGTCGTCGTCGTTGTTTTGGTGCAAAACGACACTGTTTTAATCAACATCAACTCTGTCGTTGATTTTTTAACAACAGAGAATCCTCACCCATATAATAAAAGAGCTAAGAGTTTAAATTTTTTAACAAGTCTTATTATACCGTCTGTAATGTCAACACGCCATCCTTTACGTTCATAAGAACTTAAACTACGGACCCTTGCAACGTATACTTCTAAAACCCAGTGCCAAACAAATATTTGGAACTCCCATTATCTTCCCCCGCAAAGCCTTCACTCCACCGAATCAAATATTACAATAAACAAAAAAATATACCTACAGAGCTAACACGTACTGTTATCTTCTAAAACAGTTCCATCAACTGCTGTGCAACATCTGCATCAAACAATCACATGATGTCAGGGTTCCATAAACGTGTCCAAAAATCTAGAAGTAGAAGAACAAAGAGAAGTATTCCAGCAACATTTTCCATGACACAAGTCAAAATCCTTAAAGTCTGCTCCACTGTAGGCTCCTACTAATTACTAGGGCCACGAAACCAGTTCTGTAAAGTTAGATTAGATTGATTGCAGCATAGTGCTAACAAAAAGCTTCAAATCTAACTTTGAAAGATCTTAATGTCTGTCTCATTAGGACAAAAAGTCAAAAGTTTCATACGAATAAAGTGGTAAACACAAAGAGCCACTAGGCCTAAGCTTTCCTCTAAAAAGAAACATCTACACTCCTAAACACCATGTTAGCATAAACATTAAATAGCCCAGAGCAACCTGTTTCCTGGGCTAATATGAAAACTTAGTGGTCGTCTATAGCTGTATGGTTTTTGACTTTTTGGGTTCAGCCTGCTAGTTTAAGTAAAGGGAAGCCTATTGTCGCTTTCATTGAGTCATAAGCTCTCTGTGTTTTGCAGAATTACTTATTTCTACTTACAAAATTCTTACTTGCTAGAGAAAAAAGTTAAGTTAATTTTTGAAAAATATAAGATTGTGGTAAAATTGGTGTTCACAAAATCAAAGGCCTAATGAATGGATCTTGTGTTAAACACACACGTTTAGAGAATAAATGGAACATTTAATATTGAACTAAAAATACCTTTAATTATAGAAGGTGGCGTTTGGAACTCCTGCCAGACATTCTTGTATGAAGTGAGATCCATATTTAAAAAGTTCGCAGCAAGATATGCAGCTCCCGCTGCAATCTGATGAGGTTTGAATTGAAGCCACAGTGAACTTCGAAGCCTACAAAATGATACCCAACTTTAAAACACAAGGTAACAAGAGAATAATAATTGTCACATTGACTGAGAACTAAATGGATAGTCAAACAAACCATATGAAGAAACACAATAACGACGGGGCAAGGTCTCTTGCAACGTTGTATATTTGCCACATTAGCACAAACACAATCAGCTCCATAATTCTCAGAAAAAATTCTTGACTAATTACAACAATACAAGTGCAATATACAAGACAAACTGGACTATAGACAAAAAATTGAAGTTTCAGTAAGAAAAAGCAAGGCAAGCAATTCCTCCTTACCAACTATCAAGGCAGCAACCCAAGTGACATATTTGCCAAGAATCTTCTGCAGTAAGTGTTGACATGATCACGAAATCTATAGCAAACATGTTATACCATCTAGGAACACATCAACTCCCAGTCCCAGCAATGCCATAGCGGGTTTCGGCTCCAGCAACATACACAGTTCAAATGAAAGGGCAAACAGGAAGAAGCAACACAACTTGCAATGAATGTAATCCCTGAGAGGCAAATGCTGGCTTTTTTTTGCTAAAAACTTCACTCCGGAAAGGCTTTCCACCATGTAAACTTTTGGGCATGGATGTAAATATGTATGCATGTGAATCGCTTAGTGAATTAAAACTATACCTATATTAAGGGATCTGAACCTTGGCTTGGCTTCAGTCGACATAGGGGCACCATAAAATGGTGGGAGCTTCCTGCACTAGGCCGTCATCTATATACTATATAATATGTTTATAGTTATATATTGTGTCGATTATTTACCCCAAAAAGTTAGTCAGACCTCATAATGGTGGTTTTGAAAACAATGACCAAAATTCTGAAGTGAGAAATATTTCAGTAAAAGATCTGCTGTGACATGATTGCCACTCAAGAAATTCAGAAGTGGTTTTGCTTCTCCATATAACAAAAAGATATTGATGGTTCCACCATGTAGAAATTTCTGAAATGTAAATCCTGGTTGCCAATAGTAAATTGGAAACAGATGCTCACAATATGTAGTTATGAGTGCCTTTACGAAATAAATACTTGCCAATACTGACTTCAGGTGCATGAAATTAAAACCCCAGAAAGAAAAAAGGAAAGGAAAGGAAAGAAAAGAAAAATAGGTGGGGATATCGCAAATCTCATATAACAAATATTTTGTAGTAAAACATAGTTAAAAGAAATTAAATATGGGCATAGTAATTTCATGATGTTAGAGATAATATGTAAATTAAGTCAGTTTCCTATAGTTGACAGAAAAGTGTACTGATAAGTTTTTTTTTTCTCTTTGGTATATTTACTGGGGCAGAAAGCATGGAGGCCAGTTATACATCAAAGTTTCCAAAAATAACCAACTAAATCTAATTGTCAAAACTAGACTTGTAGAGTTTTTATACTAAATTTAGCATACATCAAAACTATAGGGCCACCAACAACGCTACCAGAGATAACTGTCACTGCTGCTCACAGAACGACATATAAAATTAAGGATGCAAAAATGAATTGGATTATATCATAGTAAAAGTAATTAAAAAATTAGACATGTATAAATGTATATAATCATCTTATTATACAATTAATTATATGATAAACCAATCAACACCACCACCTACCCCACTAATATGGCAATTGTTAGCCCACCGAGAAGCTACCATTACCCCCTGGACCCCAAAATAGGAGACTAGGCATAGATCTAATTTTCCAAAAGTAATGAACGCCTCTAATTGCAAAACTAGAGTTATTTTTTATAACAGATTTAACAAACGTCGATCCTCAAGGATCACCACCAACACTTCAACCGATAACTGTCACTGCTGCTACCGATTTCAAGATAAAAAGCTTTACAGTGTGCCTAAACTATCCAAACCAATAATAGCAGAAACGATCAGTGACTAAAAACTCCAACAACGTAGGTCCAACACCTCAATAATAAATGACTCAGGTAGAGGCCGCCCGGGCGCCCAGGGGGGGGGGGGGAGGAAGACTAAAAAGTGTCATGCCACCAATTATTAGCTCCCAGCCGGGGTAAAAAATGTGTGGGTGTTTAACTCATGGTGCAAGTGCAGGTGATATTTAGACTCTTGGTGCAAGTGCAACAGTAAAGATGACATCACACCTATAGCGTAGAATGGTGAAAAGGCCACACTTATAATGAAGAATACCATAAAAATTATTCCTCTCTTTCTTTTTCTTATTTGTGAGTATTGTATTTTTTTTTTTTGGTTGTGTGTGTGTTGGGGGGGATGGTAGTTGAAAAATAATTGGCAAAAAGCAAAAAGGCATTTGCACGAATTTTGGAAAGATTTTAAGAATAAAAAAAGAAAAATCAAATCTAACCTGAATAAGCTCCAGTGAAACACCCCCCCCCCCCCTTCCCCAACAAAAAAAAACCCTAAAACCACCTGAAGAAACCTTTTATGACTGTATCGCATCTCAAGGCAGTCAACAAGTACGGTGTTCAGAGCCCAAATATCCCGATGAACAAGCATGATTCATCAAACACCTTTTCGTAGTCCCATGGCCTATACATCAGTATCTCGTATGGACACCAAAGGCCTCCTTGTCTAGTAGAGAAAAATGTGTAGGAGGATTCCACAAGTCATCCCATAGGAACATGGACAAGTGAAAAAGGACATGGCCAAACTGGTTCTGAAGCATCTGTAGCTATCATCTATTAAACACTGACCAACTAAACAACGTTAATTCATGGAACCATAACACATCGGTTGTTCTACTTCAGATGAAAAACAAAACTTTTGATGAACAGCATATCAATCCGCCAGCTAAGATTATAATGCAGTTGAGCACGCTAATCTTCTATAGACCCTGCAATTATATGTCAATCCAAAAACATCAATATCCCATGCCAGAATGACTACATATAGCAATTACTCAAACAGAAAGAAGGAAGACACAGGCACAAGTAAAAAGCAGTACAAAACCCGGAAAGGCAGAAGAAGAAAATAACTTATCCTCCTATGGCTGTCTCCAAGAATCAACCAGTCAGATATTCACAATCGCAATCATAACCACAAGAGATGTTCTAACTTTCTACACGATGTGTATGCAGGAGTTGTGTAAATAAGAGTACATTACAGCAGCATCCAGATACCAAGTAATGTCCAAGAGAGCAAGGCAGGATTATTAGATGTACACGCCAACAGTGTGCGCAATAATGTGTGTTATATCCTTCCAAAAAGAACTGCCCCAATATCTGACTGGAGCAACCAATAAAGCAAATAATGAACTTTTTTTGCTCACGGTAGCATAGAAAGAGTGGGAACTGGCAAACTTACCCTTCACTAACCAAGGTCAAAGCCAGATTCACCAGGACTGATTGTGAAAAACCTAGTTTATCCAGAATGGATGTAAGAGGAGCATATGGATGCTGCACACTAAGCTCGAAATTTAGAGTTGTCAATATCATTTGCTCAGCTTCAATCACTCGTTCTCGATACTGCTCAAACCAGTCCTGTCAATGTCAACCCATTTTTAAAACATTAGAAATACAAACCAAGAAGTTCGGTTCAGTAAAGCTTTAATCCAATTGATTTGGAAGTATAAGCATGTTGAACACATTGCTGAATGAATCCACATAAGGGATTTCTACAGTACACAGGTGTGAAGACTTGAATGTCATATGGATTAACATTTCAAGCTAGGTGTACCGACAAATTTTCATTTTGAATTCAATTAAAGAATGGCATGTACGATTTGATTTGGCAAACTGAGAAATTAGGAAATATCCAGGGCTGCAGAAAATTACCCATTTCAAACTGAGTTCCGAGTACATGCATAATATTGCTTGGCATAGTAAAGATTTGGCATCATAAATAATGTTTACAAGTTATATGAAATCACCCTTGCCTCATGAAAGAACTTTCAGACACAGTCATCTTGGTCCATAGGGACACTTAAATACTTTATTTTTTTTCCTTTTTGCCCTTTCAGAAAGGAAAGAGGTAAAGGCTAGACACACACACACACATAGAGAGGAGTGACCAGGGCAAAGAGGTGGAAAGAAAGGAATCCTTAAGATACTCACCACAGGGAGCAGATAGGAGATATAAGATAGATCCTGTTTGTGGAGAATTTCACATGATGCTCTCAAGACGTTGTTCAGAGGACATGGTGTCTCCTCAGACTTTGCAGCCAGGAAAATAGCAGCCGTAGCAATCAACTGCAACAGAATTCAAGCAGCAGTTATAAACGTTTGCATTACAAAATCAACAAACATGTAGTGCCAAGCACATATCAAGGAGGAAAGGGAATGAAACAAGCAATATATCATTTATTCATCCTTAGGTGCAACTGCATAACTATGTTCACATACACATATAAACTCATGCACAACCCCTTCTAACCAGAATGTTACATAAAGCATGACATGAATAAAAAGCACCTTTTCAACACGATTTATTAGTCACATCAGTTATAGGTTCCAAGAGCTCCACAAAAAATCAAGGCATGTTAGCAGCCCCATAACCAATCAAGGACATGTTAGCCTTCAAAGGTTTGCCCAAAAAAATTCATGCCAAGACAAAATGAACAACTAGGTACAAACTGTATTCGAAGACGGTTCACAATAAACATGATTTTACTTCAATAAAAGAGCACAAATTTAGGACCAATTCTTAACATGATTAAGCTTTTTTGTTAATCCTCAGAAAGGAAGGGGTCACACAGTTATTACGGATATTACACAAAAGTAAATAGAAACTCACATATCTATCGTGACAAGCATGTGACCGTCGAATAAAAAACCGGTGGCATAGAACCATGGCAGTGCCAATTGTGGTTTGTGGCCTGCAAGTAAGTCCAAATAAAATATTCATAAGACCAACAATTCTTAAAAACAAACACAATGGCTAGAGAAAAAAACAACAACAAAAGAGTTCCATAAGTGGAAAGCAAAGACTTACAACTCAACCCGAGCACCAACATTCTGAAGGAAAGAGCAATATGAGTACCGCAAATGCGTTTCACGTGATGAGTCAATCCCATCTTTCCTCGACGGGGAGCAATTCTCAATCTGATCCCTTGACATAAAGATCACATCATCATCCTCAAATGTTGAGCGGTCACGTTTGCAGGTAGTGGCCATATTTGCATTGGCATTAGGCCTTGTAGTAGCAGTGAACAGCGAACTGTTATTGCAAGTTGAAGAGGCATGATCATATGTGAGGGGTTGGTGATACAGTCTCCCGTTGTTTTCCCAATTAGAGGCAGAAAACTTTCTCTTTTTTGAAGGATGGTGTACTTCAGGCTTAGCGTAATTAAAACTGAAGTTCTGCTGCCCAAGATTCATTGATGCATCATGGTAATTGTTATAATTCCACATAGAATTAATATTTGAATCATAGTAGTCGTTCTTGGAAGTGGTAGTAGTGGCGGTTGAGTTAGTGTTGTGATAGTGGTTTCTATTAAAAGAGGGCCTACAGCCACCGCGAAAATGGCCGCCTCGTGAACGGTAAGTCCGTGCAAGAGACATGGTTCCTGCAGAATTATAAAAAAAAAAGACCAATAATTTCAAAACAATAATGTTTCCTTTAATAAAAAAAAATCAAATAGGTTACTGTATTTATACAAAATCATAGAGGTTACTGTGTGTATAGAAAATCATAGAGGTTAGAGAAATAGCAAATTTTTCCCTCGTTTTCTGAAATAGGCCAGACCAGAGGCGATTAAAAAAAACATGAGAAAAGTTTTCCATTTTTTCGTTCAATTCTTCAAGCAAATTACTGAAAGGATTATAAAGATAGATCATTCCAACAGCAGGCAATGCTTAAAATTCGATCCACATATAAACACTATATATTCATCGCAACAAGAAGAAATATATAGCCCTAGCTTCCAAATGCCAAAGAAAATACCAAAACAGACATAAAGAATCGAGATTTACATCTTCATAACCCAAAAACATGAAAATCCAGTGCCCTAATCATCAACTCCTAACAGAAACAACAATTATAACGCCAAAAAAAAATAGAAAAAATATTAATTACAGCAACAATGACCTGATTTGCAGAGATAAACAGATCTGATGACTCCGTAATCTATCGTCGGAATTGATAGAGAATTAAAGATTAGCTCTCAAGGTCGATGTTAGGTTGAAATCAGGGTTTGAGAACCAAAGACTCTCAGAAAAGAAATCGGTGGAGATAGAGAGAGAAAGGGGGAAAAAGAAACATGAATATTCGAACTCTGTTTCTGACTCCTATCTATTTATCCAATTTTTATTTTTTTTTGGGGGGGGGGGGGGGGCGAATGATACTTTTAGCCCTGAAATTTTAAAAAAATTCAATTTAGTCTCACATTTTTTTGATATATAAGTTGTTTCAATAGATCACCGCAATACTTACCTGCTCATGTATCATATAAATGTTAGATCTTATACAAAACAGTCTTTCAGCACAAGGGGGTAAATCTATGAGCCGTGGCACCAAAAAATTACACTTCGTGAATATTCGAACATTTGACTTATGTGTGGTTTATTAGGTGGTTGAACTGCCACTAAGTTAATTTAGTCTCATATTATACCTTATGGGTTCGTTTGGTAGACGTATTATGAGTTGATTAAATATTATATTGTACTATTTTTTATTTAATCGAACCTAATATTTTATTTGGTAAGTAAATTTGATACCGTATTAATTTCAAAAATATATACTTATCGTATATTTTTTATACGATAGACCTATATTATGAAAGTATTTTAATACCACCAAGATAAGTGGTATTATAATATAATGCAAACGTATTATTCTACACAGTTACTATTATAACCCTCCAACAGATAAAATCAAGTTATCATCAATGTAACAAACACTGATTGAGGGTATTTTTGTTAATTCAACATTAATACGATGAAATAATTCTCTAACCAAATAACCGATTAGATTAAATAACTACTATCCAACGTTTATGTTGTATATTGCCAAACACTAGATAAAATTACGTATTATTCTAATATCCTATTTAATCTTATCTTTTGTCCTGCTGCATTGTATTAGACTAAATTATTTTATATAATTTATCAATTTCTAATACGGTAATCAAACAAGCCCTATTTGTATTATTAAAAAAGGGTTGACCAAAAAAAAAATTATTAGGAAAGGGAGAATGGAATTTGGTATCCACTTTCAAAATATCTATATAATTTTATTTTATTTTCAAAACATAACTTTTGTAATTATAATCAAATGTACTTTAATCATCCTTAAATCCTTATAATCATTTAAATTTATCTATTTTAATTTTTTCAATTGTTTTTTAATCTGCACACGAGTATAGGATAACTACATTCAGAAAATTATCATTTTTCAGATATAATATGAGACTTTTAATCTTCATGGGGATTGATTATAATTTTAAAATATTTTAGGCGGCAAACTAACATTAGCCCAATATTCCTTCTTTTTTTTTGAAAAAAAAAAAAAAAACTTTTTAAGGGTCTATTCTGGTGGGCCCGAGGTAAGCAAAGACTCGTTATCCACGTTTCCAACCACCTCTCTGACGTACGCAATACGGAGCCATGCCTTTTGGACCAAGTCCAGTTGTCTTAAAGGCCTTGAACTTCTATGGATGGGCCAAATCGAAGAGCAAATATTTGATGGGGAATTTAGGAGTCGGTACAATTTTTTAGACTTATTTAGGTAAAAATACAAAACAAAAACTTATTTAGGTAGAAGTGCATTTTTTTTAAAAATACCGATATTGTCATTGGTAATTAGTTAAAAAATGGTAACCGATGGAATCCCATCCGTTTTTTTTGGCCAAAATCGTGCAATGGGAGGGAAAAATGGGATTTAATTATATTCTTCCATCTTCTTCGGCAGAGGGTTTGTATGCCGATTGGACTGCCAAAACTGCCATACGAGTGTTCTTCTTCTCTGCCATAACTGAGGGTTTTCTTCTTCTCCGTAGTGTTCATTGACGAACAGGAGGAATACTGTTTATCGTCTTTATACAAAGGCATTGCGAGGTTTCTGAATCGACTTTCACAATTTCTGAATCGTCGCATACGGACAACCCATTGTGAATCTTCTCCTACGAGTTCTTCTCCAGAAATTACAGGTAACATTAGTGTTTGGGTTTTTTTTTGGGTCATTAATTTTTTAGTTTTCACGATATGTGATGTTTGAATTTGGGAAAAAAACCTATTTTGGTGAATTGATAGTAGCAAAATGCAGGGTTATAAATTACGATTTAGTTACATAATTGGTACAATCCTTGTGTAACTGTTTTAAGTAACTTTTTTTTAATGACAACTTTCAAACTCTTAATTTTCAAAAAATTTTAGTTGATACTGTATTGACCTTACAATGTAGTTCCAAACTTTATTGCTTCTTACATAATATTCAATATTTACTTGAGTGTTTTTAATTATGTAATTTGTGATTACAAATTACAAACAGTTAATATACAAATAGGAGTGATTGTAACTGTATTGGGTAACTTTATTGTGTATGAAATCATACAACCCTGTTATGTGTTACAGGTAACTGTATCTATTATATGTAGAGTAGTTGCGTTAAGTTTATGTTAATTAATGGTTTAATATGCAAAAATAGAATCTTTGTAACTGTAAACAGTTAATATACAAAATAGGAGTGATTCTAACTGTATTGGGTAACTTTATTATGTATGAAATCATTCAACCCTGTTATGTGTTACAGGTAACTGTATCTATTATATGTAGAGTAGTTGTGTTAAGTTTATGTTAATTAATGGTTTAATATGCAAAAATAGAATCTTTGTAACTGTATTGAGATACTAATATGTGTATTAAGTAGTACATTCTTATATAGCTAAAGTAACTGTAATTAGTTTCTGTAATTGAGATACTCTTTGCAATTGAGTTATGCTGCTCTTACAAAATTATGAGAATATCAGTCTAAAAAATTAAAGAGTTACCAATGTGTGGAATAATGGTTAGAGTAAATATAGATATATAAGATATAATTGTATGATACCCTAACGCTGTTAATTCTTTTTACAGGTCATGGCGAAAAAGAAAGCTTCAAAAATCACAACTGTTGTAAGGTGCAGCAAAAAAACTCCACAGCAACAGTCACAAGCAACAAATACAAAGAACACTGGTGCAAAATACAACCCTCAATACAGATCAAATATGCTAGCCATCATTAGGGCAATTGAAGAACTTCATTTAAATGATAATCACAAGACATCGTTGCAAAAGACCCCCTTCTGGCTGCTTTTTGAATGTATAATTGACCAAACATTGGACAAAACATGGTGTCGTAAAAGTGACAGCTGCATTCTTGAAATTCTCTTATGTTTCAATTCAGATACTTCAAGATTCATTATCGGGAGAAAAAAATTGAGACTGCGACCTAATGATGTCACCCTAATATTTGGGATACAAGATGGGTGTGAAACGATTGATTGTACGATACATGGTAAATCAGTTACACCATTCACAGAACGCTAGTTCAAGACGGATCGGAGGTTAACAGCAACGTTGATAAGAAGCAAGCTGAAACATGCGTCGGAGTTGGACAATGAGAATGGGTATGATGACCTGGCTAGATTGTTATGTTTGTATCTGTTGGCAACACTTTTCTTCCCAGTAACAGGGAACACAATGAGTTGGGGGTTGGTACCTTATATTGAAAAGTTGGATGCATGTAGAAAATACAACTGGTCCGAAGCTATAACTGATACTCTGATGTCATCATTGAAGAAGAAGAAGGAAACACCATCGGCTATAAATGGATGTGTCCTCTTAATACCAGTAAGTCTCTTAATATGAGTAATTTATAAATTTGATTATTTAAATTACTTTGATACAACCAAAATATGATCTAATAAACATAATGTTGAATGTTGCAGTACTGGCTGTGTGAACACACCTCCATTTTAACTCCCAGCAATGAAAGGACATTTCCTCGGTTCCTCAAATGGAACTTACCAAGTCTGAATAGATCAATCAAGCAAAAATGTTTGGCAAACATCATGCCAACTGAGGTAAGTATCAATTCATAACTTATACCCCCTAACTTGTAACTGTTTTGAAAAATGTCCCTACACCAATGTGTGTTAATTAAAGTTATTTTATACTCAGATCATGAAGCAAAGACTGAAGAGAACTAAGGAAGAGAGAATGTTTATACCATCGAAAAAGAAGGCAGGCAAAGAATTGAAACAAATAATGGACCAGGAGTTAGAGGTCAATGACAAACTTGACACAGTAGATAATGGTGTTGGAAAGACATCAAGTGTTGATTATGAATGTTCAAATGAAATGGGGCAATTGGTTGACTTAGTTGAAGTTAATGTTACCCAACCAACATAAATACATTCAAGAGAACAAGATGTTTGGATTGACAGTGAAAAGGACAACCTTATGAGAGAGAGAGATGAATTTCAAAGGATTGTTGCTGAGTTGATGGTAAAGGACAAATTAAACCAAGAAAAGATTGCGGAGTTGGCCAATGAGAATGAAGCGTTGAAAAGACACATGCAAGACAGTGTTGATATGGGGCATAACAAGGTATATATAAGAATAACTGTTATAATGTATATGGGAATCTTTTGCATAGCATTGTGAGCCATTTGATGTGTGTATCTATATTCTACCTAAATATTGTAACTGTTTAACTGTATAGTTAGTTACATGTTATGGTCCATCTATTTGGTGTTTATGCTTTCGAAACTGTTTCAGACATGTGTTGTATAACTGTATTTGGATTAACATTTTAACTGTATGGTTGTGTAATTTAGCTACCTGTTACATGTTAATAATTTAGTTTCCAATATATTTAATAATGTGGTTCAATCCTTTTTGAACCTATTTGATTAACTGTTTTTAATTCTTAACGATTTTCCATGGTGTAACTATTATACTATCTTATACAGTGTAACTTTATGATGTAATTGTTTTGAACAACTGCATTATATACAAAAGTTACATAAAAACAGTTACACCATATATAAATAGACATCTTTGATATGCAGTTGGATTTTTTTGGGAATGAATATACTGTTGGTTGAATTAGTTAAAGTGAATGAGTGTATATACAAAATACCTGGATGGTGTAACTGTTTATGTATACTTAAATGAATGTTAAAGTGCATCTATTCGGTGCTCATGTTTGAATAACTGTTTCAGACCTGTGTTAATTTTATGGTGTAACTGTTTGTTGTACTGGTATTTTCATAATGAATTCATGCAGCAAGCTGAAGTGCAAGGGGACGTTCCAGCTGAGGATAATGTTCAATCATCACAGATTACAGTGTCCATGTTGCAATTAGTTGACAGAGACACAAAAATCGTCCAACTTGAGGCTGAAAATGTGACATTAAAAGAGAATGTCATAGTATTAGAAGCTGAAAATGCAGAATTAATAGATCAAATAAATGAGTTGACAGTTCACATCATCACCCAGAATCTGAATACCATCGAGCCTAGTGACAGTGCAAAAATTGGTCAAACTTCAATGGTCCGAAAGCTGAACACCAAAGAGAGAAAGCGAAAAATATATGAGGATTACGAGTATGGCAATAAGAAAAAGGGCAAGGGACACATTGAGGGGTCACAGTCAATTATCACCATTGAGGATGAAGCAGACAAGATCAGTGCAGCGAAAGAAAAAGAGAAACTCGATAAAGAAATTGCAAGGTTGTGGAAGATTTGTCAGAAAGCAAATCGTCCTATCTATGATCAATTACAACAAATCAATGATACAGAAGGACCAACGTAAGTATATTATATATTGTAACAATTATGTATTATCATTATGTTTTTTCATTTAAATACATGGATTGACTCACTACAATTTTAATTAAAAATATGAACTTACCTTATATGACTGTGCTCTGACCATGTAGGACACCCATTTGGTCTGGTGTTTCAATTGGAAACTACATAAATGTTGTTGACGCATTGAAACTGGTTGGAGGATGTGAACTCTACAACAGTGTACGTATTAAACTTTAATGTTTTTTTTGTCCACATCACAAAATTGTACAACTTCAAATGTTTTCATGTAATCTATTTGCATGCACCTAGTTTATATTCTATGTTCTTTAATACATTGTAACAGATTATAGATTGCTGGGGAGATATGCTGCTTGAACTTGATGCTTACAACGAGCAGTTAACGTATAAAAAACGTTGTTTCTTCTTCAACAGTCTATGTTGGGTAAAGACAAATTTATTCACATTTTTTTTTTAATTTCCATTTTGTTATATTTAATTTTAATTGTCCATAAATTGGGTTTTTTGTAGACGTTCGTTACACAAAACATGAATGTATGCAAAGACCAAATTGACAAAAATCTCATTTTGGGAAGAGATCGTCGATTCCTTGTATTTCCCATGAATTCCAATGGTCAAAACAACTCTGTGGAACCTTGGCATTGGACAGTGTTAGTGTTGGATACTGACGCTGGATCTTGGACACACTACAATTCTAAAAAACCACGATCAGTGAGGAGGGACGTGTGGCTGGATGATGCAAGACTATTGGTAAAACACAGTAAAACCCTTTTTTTTTTTTTGATTTTTGCAGTATCATAGTCATCACTAATATCTATCATTGAATAAAATGCAGAAAGATTATGTTGAAAAGAAAATTAGTGAAATGCAAGCAGCCGATGGAATTGACATTGACCCCTCAGACAATGTTCTTCCACTAATATCGTATGAGAAAATGCCACAATAAAGGGCAGATTCGTAAGTACTGCATTTTTAAATTTACTACATTCAAAATCAAAGAAATGTTAGTAACAAAGCCTATAATGCAGGGTCGATTGTGGACTGTTCGTTTGCTACATAATGAGACAACTTGCAAAGGACGAAGACATACCAGAAAAGTTGACATCTGCCCAAGTGAAAAAATTCCGGACGGAAATGATGGAAATGTTCTTAAATCATACCAATTCTTGGACACTAAATGATTTCCATGAAAGGATGAAATTGAAAGAAATATATGAACAGTCATAGTTGATATGTAGTTTGATGTTTTGGGAATGAAGTGTGACAATTGGTTGACTGAGTTGTATTTTATGTGTGTATATATAAAATACCTGAATGGTGTAACTGTTTCAGCTTTGTCTACCTTATATGGTTCAACTGTTTGTCCAGATGCAGTACATAACAAAAGCAGCTAGACAAACAGTTACACCATATATCAATATTCCTATTTGATATATAGTTGGATGTTTGGCAATGAAATGAGAGTATTGGTTGACTGAGTATTATTTATTATGTATATCTATACTATACCTAATAATGTAACTGTTTCAGATTATGTAACTTTCATAATGTAACTGTTTGTCTAGCTGCATTATATAACAAAGTTACATACAAAACAGTTACACCATATATCAATTGTCCTATTTGATATGTAGTTGGATGTTTTGGGAATGAAATGAGACTATTGGTTGACTGAGTTGTATATAATGAGTATATATATTGTATCTGAATGGTGTAATTGTTTCTGTTTACTTATTTACATGGTAAATTGCAGCTTTTGGTGCACATGCTTGAGTAACTGTTTCAGCCGTGTGTACCTATAATGGTGTAACTGTTGATTCAGCTGCAGTATATAACAAATTTACATACAAAGCAGCTACACCACATTATCATAGACCTATTTGAGATGTAGTTGGATGTGTTGTGAATGAAATGAGACAATTGGTTGACTGAGTTGTATTTAATATGTCTATCTATAAAATACCTGAATGGTGTAACTGTATCTGATTAATTATTTACATGGTAAATTGCAGCTTTTTGGTGCACATTCTTGATTAACTGTTTCATCTGTGTGTACATTATATGGTGTAACTGTTGATCCAGCTGCATTATATAACAAAGTTACATACAAACCATCTACACCATATATGAATACCTTAGATGCACTGTGTTGAATAAATGTAACAGTGACCACATCCCATGATTCCTGGAGGTTTCCATGATATACACAATGATTTTCCATATTTGATTTTCCAGTCATATCCCAAAAATTTACTCAACATACAAACATGTGCACCCATACTATAACCTACATATTAACAAATCCATAAAATAACCATTACTAAAATAAAACAACAACTCAAAACAAGAAATATTCAAATAAAAAAATTAATAGTTTAAACTAGTAATCCAATCACAAAGGTTCTTTACAAGTTTTCTTGTTGTGGCTACCTAACCGTCCACACCGACCACATCGAATTCTTCTAATAAGTTCCCCCCTTGACCTAATTCTACATTTTTTGGGACGGCCCGGCTGCTTCTTAGTTGATGGTGGCAAAATATCAGCTTCGTCAACATTGAAGTCCGAACGACCAAGAGTAGGGATTGGGAGTATAGGTTGAGCGTATGATTTCTTGTATGTACTAACATGATAATAATAATCAACAAACTCATTCATATTTCTCTCACTTTTACGTATTGCCGCTACTGCATGAGAACAAGGAAAGCCATTAATCTGTCATTGAAAGCATGAACACGTGCCATTCTGAATGTCGACTGAAACAGAAGGATTTGAATTAACTTCATACACATCAACGTTCGAAACACTAACAGCCCAAGACCTGCTTTTGGCAAATGCAACCTGTAATCTCGAATCCATCTCAGGACATAAATTTTCAGTCCATGTAGACGCAGTGATCATCCTAGCACAAATTTGATTCATAATTTGACACCGAATAGTGTCAACCATGCTCGTAATGGGTAAATGTCGTGCTTTCATAATCCACGAATTGAAGGACTCCACTGCATTAGAGTTCATCTCGCCATAACGTCTACCTTTAAAGTATGCATTTGCCCAATGCTCGTATGGAAGATTATCCAAAAAACGTTTGACAATGAAACCACCCTCACTTCGAAAAGCTTCAATTTTTTGGGTAAACAGTGAAATGGTGGGGGCATAAGCACACTCACACAACATCACCACCATATGCTCTCTAAATCCATTTGAATAACGACTACCACTGAACTTGTCCCGCAAGTTCGCCTTCAAGTGCTGCAAACAGAAAGCATGGTGACACCTTGGAAAAATCTTTGGCATGGCTTCCAACAAACCAACATTACGATCAGAGACAAATTTAATGTCCCTATTCGGATCCAAAATCTCTGACAGTTGTTGTAAGAACCATAACCAATTTGCCTCATTTTCTGAGTCAACAATCGCAAAAACTAGTGGGTATAATCCTGAAATACAAAGGTAAATATATATAGTTAAGTAAAAAATGTTGCACGATTACCTACAGATTCATTTCAGTGCAAGAAATATAGACCAACCTGTTAAATTAGAACAGTTACATTAAACACATACAGTTACACAACATATAAATAAATAAAAATGACCAAATACAACAAGGAAAATACAAAATCAAATCGCACATTAAAATTAAAAATGTTAGAGGATTTATACCCTGATTACCATCCTTCCCAATTGCCGAAAGAATGCATCCTTTGTACTTTCCTTTAATGAATGCCCCATCAATGAATAAAATTGGACGACAATAATTGAAACCATCGATACAAGCCTTGAAGGACACAAACAATCTATTGAAACGGTTAGACTCATCATCACAATGCAAAACTATATGGCTTCCAGGGTTGGTATTACTCGCAGCATCCACATACCATCGTAACTGTTTGTACGACAACGTATGATCCCCAAAAAGCATACCTTTTGCTTTTTCCACCCACATCCAAGCTTGGTGATACGATACGTCAAGACCATAAGATGTAAGGAAATCACTAACCACATCCACTGGACGAGTGGACGTCTGATCACGTACATTATCAACAATCAAATCTCCAATCAAATTACAAGTTAATCTCTTGTTCTTTGTGGTACGCAACGCTACACCACAGGTGTGTTCATTATTCATTTTCCGTATGTAAAAGAAACCATTAAGTTTCTGAATAGTAGCATTTACATGCCATCCACACCCTTTATCATACTTTGATGCGCACTCAGCAATAACCCTATCCCTACAATTCCTCACATAATTAAACTTGAACCCAATCTCTATTGAGTATTTGCACAGAGCTTTCCTGAAATGTGTGACACCACCTTCTAACCGTTGTCCTACACGGCTTATTTCATTTGACCACCCAGCTGTCAACAATACTTTTTCCGTATGTGAGCAAAAGCTAGGGAGCAAATCATCATCACACTCGACCCCATCGTCGCAAATATAAACATCTTCAAGCAAATTATCATCAACTACCACACGTGACTCTTTGTCTTGCCTAGTTACCATGACCTCAGCATGATTGATATTTATCAAGCGCATTATATCAAACATATTACGCAAGTCCTCGTCATTTTGCAAACAACATTTTGGGTGCCCTGGAATAGAATATGACATGACAACAAACACATTACCCAATTCCTCCCATTTTTCGCAAAGCCTACCATAAATGAAATCAAAGGTTGCACGAGCAGAACATCTGATAATAAAGGTGTCAACATCATATTTGCATACAAGCAGCACTATTCCCTCCATTTCCTGAATACGACATTAAAAAAATGAATGAATTCTTGTATCAATACAAAAAAAAAAAAAAAACAGTGATACAAAACAGTTACAGTAAAACAAAATACAAATGACTGAATTAATTAGTGTCATACTGGAAGAAAAACATAGAACAAAAAATAGTTACAACATACAGGCTCTGCCAATATTAATATTGGCTGAAACAATGCATAAATGATCATTTACAGTTAAACAGAACTCTGATTAAAAAACAGTTACATCCATTAACCCAACAACAATTTTTTGTTTCCTTCATTCGCACAACGCAAAAAAATTTACAAAATCGAAACAGTTACACTCATCAGAATCAAGGCAGATCTTTTATCCAATTCAATAGATCAGGGAACATATATAACACAAAATCAAACATAAGAATTCCCCAACAAAAATGACCGAAAACAAGTATAAATAAAATTATTAAGAACTGACATTCAAGACAATTAACATATGAATTACCAAAAAAAAAAACGAAAAAGATCAGAAATATAATTATTATGTGTATATCACCAAATAGATACACCCATTAACAACAGTTACACCCATTATAATCAAATCAATTTTTTTTTTCCCACACGATTCATCAGCGAAGAAAACAAAAACAAAATCAAACATAGTTTTCCCTACAAAAAGGACCGAATATTTTCAATCTATTTTACGAACAAACCTTCAAGATGACACCGATGATCGATATTTGCAGTCGTTTTTACCAAAAAAACCACCACCGGAGAAGACCAGTAAATCTGTTGTTGATACAACTTACAGCCGTTTATTCCCACCCGTTTATTCCATAAAAAACGGCTCATTCAAAATTTAAAAAACAAAGATAACAATTAGGGAATCTTTACATATTTGTTTCCTCCAATAACTGTTAAATATTGCTGCATAAATTAAGGAAGGGTGTTTAGGTAAAAAAGATTTTAATTCATTTGAATTTTGTACCTAAACCAAAGAAGTTTTATTAAAATTGAACTTAAATGAATAAACAACTTATCCATACATTTTTGCATAAATAAGTCTTCAAAATTGTACCCACACCTAAAAAACCCATATTTGAATGGGTTTTAAGGGGCCGGTACTTTTTTAGAAATTATAGGACAAAAAGTACTATTTTTAAAAATACTAGTAAGTGCACACATGCGTTGCACGTGAATTATTTTGTTATATGATTTTTGTTTTCCTTGATCCATGCTTTATAGGAAAAATCGGAAAGTAAATAGTGAAAATATAATAATTATATTAAAATTAAGCTCATAATGAATCTAAATTCAGTAAAGTATCCTTCAAACCCGCTTCATATCAGATCCCTCCAATATTACACCAATAAATGACTCACACTACCTTTTTCTAAGTACATTTTGAATTTTAGTAAAAAGGTCTTTTTGACTAATTTGGACAATAACATTGGTCCCCTTTGGTCAAATTGTTTGAGTTCCTTCTAAAAAAAAATTTTGTATTCATATTAAATATGGTTATGGTCAGCAAACTATAAATCATTTTCCAATAGGAGTGCAAGCCATTGTTTCGAAAGCAAATGAACTATGAAAACTTCTACCCACAAACATAAATGACTTCTCTTTCACAAAACCTACATACTGACTATCACATTTGGCCTTTGATTTTCATATCGTTGCCCAATCATTCAGCTTGCAGTGATAGATTTTTCAAAAAGCTTATCAGGTATCTAGGTGTGGGGGATAATATCTATGCATGCCTTGAACTAATGGATGTTTGATTTTTTTCTGATATACCCTCAAATGGCATGATTATAAGGTTGGTACAAAAATAGTAAACATAGGAAAATCTCTTTTAATACTTAAACCTCTCCCATGTTGACCCTTCTTGTTCAAGTATTTGGTGAGTGGGGGAGAAAAGGGCTACCTATACAAGGAATTTGATCTCGATTCACTACAATAATCAAGTAACCACTTTAAGATACTTGTTTTCATTAGCCAAGTCTTGCAATCTTGAATAAGAGGAAGCTTAAGAGGTGACTTCAAGAATTTCAGTTTATTTTTTACTACGTTAACCAAAGGCCCCCATCAACTCCATGTCTCCATCTAGAAAATGTCTAGTGAAAGTCCTCGTTCGACATGCTGGAGGTGAAGCTCATTGGCCTGCCTCCCTTAATGGCTTGATATATGTTCCTTTAGCTATAGGCGTGTCCAATGTGATAGTAGTATGTTTCATATAGTGCAAGGAAGCTCGTTAGGCTTTCATACGAAAAGATGATCAAATTTCAAGCACTTAAGAAATAATAAATAAACACAGATCTATCAGTAGAAGTTAAATTAATAAGCAGAAAGAAAGCTAATAAACACAGGTCCTCATTTCTAACCAGGTTCTCAAAGAAATGCATTTGAATGCAGTCTTAGGAAATCCAAGTATCATGATTAAATAAAACAAGATGAAGCATCTTACAATACTTTATCGGACACATCATTTGGTGAGAAAAGTGGTGTGACACTAAAGTCATCAAATCCTCATGATCCACGCCCATAAGACCATTCTTGCCTATAAAAATGAGGATAAACAATAAAATAACATTTGTCATGAGCAGTTCCAGCTTCATTTTTCGAATTCCCGAAATTGTGAAAGATGAAAGCCTAACCAAATTGTGGTTCCACATTAGCACATTTTTTCTTCCTTTTTTTGACAACATTAAATGTGGTGACTGAAATGGGTTTGGTGGCAATGGAATCCCAAAGGCCAAAAGTTGTTGCTGATGCTGACAAGAATGGCATAGGTTGTGATGGACTGAAAAAATCTTGTTGGACAACCTTTTGATATTCCAGTAACCGAGATCATGCTATTAGAGAGTCCTTACATAAGGGCTTCTCAGTTAGTGGTGGTAAATATGGGAGTCTAGGAGGTGGTTGCAAAGGAGGGAATTATTGATGGTAAACTCTCATTTCACAAGGTTTGGAAAGAATATGAACAATTGAAGTTTTAAAGTGTAATTGAATTGAATTCAGATGAATATTTTTCGGAACTCAAGAAGTCTAAACATTAAATTGTCTTTATAAGTCAGGAACTTTAACCATTAAATTGTTTGTATTTGATGGAGGACAAAATTGACTTTATTGTGCTATCCAATGACAAAATAGGAAAATATATATATTTTCAATTAGCATACTTTTATTAGTAGATATAGATATAATATACTCAATATGCAATTAATTCATTAATGATAAAATTTGGCTAATTTAATTAATGAATATACATAGAGCAAGAATATTAATAGTTACACGGGTTAAGGTATAACATTAAACCATGACCTAGACTTAAAAGGATAAAATTGACCTTTTAATATTAATTGAGGAAAAATTAGAAAAAAAAATTTAAACAGTCTTTTATTATTAGTATAGATATAAATATGTGTGTGTAACGTGTTAAATGAGTGAGGAGGGCATAGATGAACAACTGTAAAGATGACGTTTTGGTTATTGGAATACAAAAGTGTAAGAAATCATGATTAATAATTCACTCTTTTCTTGTTCTCTAACTAATTAGTATATTAATCTGAATTCATTGAAAATGTAATGGATGGTGACTGTTGAGCTGAAAAAGAGAGGAGATGAAAAGCCATTGCACTCAATAAATAGATGAATTTTTATGGTGAACAATATTTATAATATATTTAATCATGGTAATTTAGATACTTAATAAATATTAGAGGGTAAAAGAGGAAAACAAATGTTTTTCTAACATACGTACTTTTTAAAGTAGTATAGATAAGTCAAAAGTACACAACTCATACCAAATCTCTAAAATACCCCTTTAAGTAGAAGGGGAACCGATTCCTAAATTTTTGCCTACACAACCGAAACTTAAGGGATCTCAACTAGGCCTGTCAAAATCCAACACGACACGAATCGATACGGATTAAACGGGTTTGGATGAGATCTTAACGGGTTCGGGTGATAAACGGGTTGATCCGTTTAACCCGTTTAATAAACGGGTCGTGTTTGGGTGAGACATGTCAACCCGTTTATCCGTTTAAATAAAATTAATATAATAATAAATTAATAATTATTTTTAAAAAATTAACCAGATTTTTTTTTTAATGACAACTACACAGAAAATATATAAAGTTATTTTTCCCTAACCCTAATCTAATTCTCATCTACGCTGAACGGCTGAAGGCTGAAGCTTTGGTCAGTTGGTGTTGCGCCTCCACTGTCCACTCTTTCTCTCTCTCTATCTCTTCAAGGTTTGGTGTTGCTCATCTCTCCATTTACGTTGAACCCAAGCTTTGGAACCACGGAACGGCTGAAGCTTGAGTCGCTGTATTAGATCGGTATTCAGATCCTAATTCAAACCCGTTTACTCCGTATCGGTTAATCGTGTCGTGTTAGATTTTGACAGGCCTAACTGTGACATTGTCGTGTACCACTGTGCCAATACGACATGTACTACCGTTACTTATAAACACATCGAATAACATACATATAAGTTTAAATTTAAAATATCCATGGAAAAAAACACCCATAACAACCAATGATATTATATAAGGTGAAAACATATATACCTCATTACGATTTATAAAAAAAAAAAATTATACAAATGTTAAAAAGACATGAATGTTTGAATAACTTCAGTTGAAAGAAATATGAAGATATAATTTAAAATTCAAAAATGCTATTCCATAAATTTAAGAAACTAAATCCCTAATATAACTGTCATATTTGTCTCTCATTAATAAAGGAAAAGAACAATTTCGTAAGAGAAAAAAATTACAATTCAACAAAAGTATACCTTTTCACCAAACATGTATACACAAAGGTACTTATACACATATATTTTATACTGATGTACTTTTACACAAATAAGTATGAAATGATGTACTTTTTCACAATTTTTCCTATTTGAATTTCTGCAATGTCACTATCTAATAATATTATAGGTAGGAAGTTAAATTTTCACCTTATAAAAGTATAACAACGATCAAGACCGATTCAATATTTAATTTTTTTTGAACATAATTCAATCTTTATTTACTTTAATACAATAGTACTAAAAAAAAATCTCGTTCAAGAACATTATGTTTTCTACATGGCCCCTAATGTTAGACAACTCAATAAACACATCAACACACTCATCAATGTTAAACAATCTCATCAATCCACCTACCTCTCTTTTTTCTCTCTTTATTTTAATTTTAAATTGTGTAATAAAAAACCACTTTTTAAAATAAAAATATTATAAAATTAATATTCAATTTTTAGACAAAAGGTTATCGCTAATAAATTTATAAGTGAATAAAATAATTCCACTTTTTTACTCGAATAGTTATCATCCTAGATCATGTAAGCTTCATCTTATGTACTTGTAGATTTATTATTGGTTGATAATATTACATTAAATATTTTCTCTGAATCGAAAAGGCATAAAGAATTGAAAAATAAAAAGTAAAATCTTAAAATAAAGAAAAAGCCAATAATTGGTGTATTAATGAACTTTGAAAGGAAATGGATTTACAACTAAGTTGGACGTCTAAATACCAATAAAATTTCGCGAATAAAATAAAAAAAAACCCACTCAACCACGCATACACATTCATATGGGAATGAAAGATGGTGGGTGGTGAGTCAACTTGACAATCCTACACACAATTCGTGAAACTAGCATAAATACGATACAAATTTAGCGAATTTAGGTATAGTTTTAATGTGTTTGAATGATTAACGAGTTAACTCAACAAACCCGTGAAATAAATGAATCAATTTTGTATTTAACTCACAAACCCGTTTAACTCGTTAATAGTGGCAGTATAAATTTTCAAAAAAAAAAAATTAGGTCTCTCAACTTTTGCCTTACCTGGGACCAAAAAAAACAAAACTTCTGTCTTACATCAAGAATGGTGATTTCTTTTACATTCGTTTTCGTGCACACACTTTTTTGTTCAACCATAATTTATTGTTATAATAAACAGGTCAAATATACGTAATGTGCGCTGAGTTTATATTTTTTGTGTGAATTTGAAAAATTTTAACCGATTCTTTTATTTAGCAAGTGACATACGGGTTATGTTTTTTTTGAATAACCACACATGAGAAGTCAACATCGTCAAACCACTTAAAAGTGGAAATCAGGTGAAGACTTATAACCACACACACACCCCGAGAGCTATCCGATGTGGGATAGCCCCAGTCCCCATAGGCCTGCCTATGTAACAAGCCTGGGCCACACATGGGACAGCCCCAGGGCACACACACGCCTCACACGGGTATAACATACGGGTTATGTTGGATAACTTGTTTAATAAACAAGTCGTGTACGAGTGTGATAATTGGATCTGTTCATATAAACGAATGAGATATAAATAAAAAAAAAATTTGACACAAATTTATTTAATCTGAGACAATTATTTCACCCGACACGATTATCAGGCTTAGCGGTGAGTGATGGTGCTAACAACTAGGTGATGGTGATGGTGATGGTGATGGGTGTTGGTGGCGGATGGAGTGATGTAATCTCAACATCATCTCAATAATCTCAACTCGAGTGATCCCCACCTCGACCTTCACTCCCCAGAGAGCCCACCATGAAAGTTTCACCGAGTTTATAAATTTTATTGTACCAAGAAAATTTTTTGAGTGTAAACCTTCTCCGTACTATGATCCACATTTGATGCCTCCATCATCTCTAACACAACCACATAGTTTAAGGTTATGCTTTAAACATTTTTAGTTTGCTGTATTTAAGGTAGTTGCTATATTTCTATTCTCTCAAAGAAACTTTCCAAGTTAACAGCCCAGATCAGCACAAACTGGTTCAACTTTCAAGACAACTCAATCTCGTATGGACTAAATTTTTAAAAACATTTGAGTATATATATATATGCTAGTGCTATCTAATTATTGAGTTAAGTGAGATCTTGAGACTTTCACGTCCGTAAGAGTGGAACCAACAAAACAGATGTTGAGTGCATGCCAAAATATAATAATAAGTGATATCAAAAACACTTTTTATTATTTTATTTTATTATTTTCGTAATAACTTCCTTATTAAAAAATCAATTTTTGAATACTTAAAAGTCTATCTATTAGTTTTCCAGCCATCTTTTTTCAATTAAATTCTAACAATTATAATCTATTAATTAAACATGGAAGTAATTACAGAATATCAACAATTATGTTTTTCCTCTATATATGTCTAGATATTTCATAATAAATGGAATACACTTCTATATCTTCTATATTCTTTACTACTATTTTATTTTTCTGGGCAATTAAAAAAGGTGTCGTGTAAAACTTCCACTTCATTCAATTGTGCAGATCTGAGTGAAGTTACAATCAATTAGACTGGACAGTTGTATTTTGGGGACGACACGCTGCTACTTTCTATATTGTGTTTTTTCCACAAAATGACGCAAATCTTCTTAAGAGAGCGACTTAGTTCGCGCCTCACCCTCCGTTCACTTTATCTTTCATATTTATTTTTTCAACAACAATTGGTCAGAAGTGCAGTTCATGAAGGTAGAGAATGGACTGAGCTCGAGCCTCCTCTTGTGGCTAAGTCTATGGTTTCTCTAAGTGTCACGTGTCTTAGAATTTATTCTCTTCTCCAATATGTCCAAATAATATAATTCACAAAAAAATAGTATGATAAAAAAATTGACCTATTCTACATATTGTGAACAAAATGCAAAATAGTATGATTAAACCATGTTTTGGAAAATGTAACTACGTTTACGTTGTTGTTTTTGAACGGGATCAGTTTTAAGTTTTTTCGAGTTAAAATCTAAAATGTTCAGCGATGAGTTTCAAGAGATTACATGTGTCCAAGAAGATTAATCAGCTAATCTAACAAACAAATTACTCCTACATAGCGCGCACACGCTACGCACAAAAAATAGTGATATGATCATTAAGCAATAGGTAATATAATATATGTAATATGTAGCAACCCTACATGGTTAGACCATGATTTGGTAAATGTAATTACGCCAACATTACAGCTGGTTTTACATTTGATTAATGTTGAGTTTCCCAAGTTCAAGACTACTATTGTGTATATATATATATATATATCCTTAAACAAACTGAATTTCAGGAAAATCGTATTTAAAATTATCATATGTGGCAGACTTTCTTAATACAAAATTAATATGATAGTAGTGTCTGTTCTGCTGTGGCAGATCTGTTAGCAGATGGCGTCAGCCCTTGGATACCATGAATCTAACGGTTCCCTAAACAATGTCATCTTCTGGCTGATAGAAGTAAAACAATCTCCAAGATAAGTACATTTGCAGAACTGTAAAACTGTTGGCGTTGACCCTTTTTCATGCATGTCAGAAAGGGTAATTCTACGTTGCCACTGGTGAAAAAAATGTTGGTATGTACGCAAAATTATTATTTTTTTAGATTAAATTATATATTTTAAAGGTAAAATTATAATTATTTGATGTAATTTATGATCGATTTTTGTAATATTAAAACTTTGATACTATTAAAGGAAATAGGAGACAAATTCTATAGAGTTATACGAATCACTTCACAAATAATCATTGGCCGATTATCTCTAATAGAAACTCATAGTTAAATAAGGATAAACTTAAATTCAAAAGAGAGTAAAATATGACCACTGGATCTTTAAAGAAATATGAAATCTCACCATTAAAGATTTAGATATGAATTTGAGTCTCCTTTGATTTAAGTAAAAAAAATAAATCTTTTTTGATTTGATATGAGAATAGATCTATCTAGCATTAGAGAAAGTTTTTAGAAATTTTTTACCTAAATTTAAATTTGAGTTTAAAAAAAATATGGATCGAAGATGCTCTAGGAATCAAACTAATGTGTTCGAGTCAATTTATGTACACCTCTATTAATCTCCTCCCCGATTTGGTCAAAGATAGACTATCCACGCTGAGAATAGAGTATTCATGAGGAATAGATTCCTCGTAACCTAACCTCAAAGAATTACTAAAATTCAAACTCTCTTAGCTTAAATTTATTATTTGTTTTTATTACCGTTTAAACTACTCCTTAAAACCAAATATAATGTGGCCATGAGTAATGGTGGGGAATATGCAATTTACTTTAGAATATGAATCAATGATTGATGTATCTCTAGTGAGTATTAAGATTTCACCACCACACCCTTTTGAGCTCAAAACAGCTGTACAAACAGCACCTTATCATTGACAGACATGTTTAAACATTACTTTGTCATTGATTCAACCACTTTGATACCAGATGACCACACTAATCATACTTATTATTACCATACTTTTCCTTTGAGCATATTATGCACATATATATATATATATAGTATGGTAAAGGGAAAGTATGTTACAGCTATATATACGTATATTATACATAATATGTATAAGAAAGTCTATAGTATTAAAAGTTATTTTTTTTTATAGCATTCTACAAGTTATGACTCATTGAAATCATATCTGTCACTAATTTAAAAAAAAAAAATTAAAATTGATCTTATACTTTTCTATTTTAATCAGTATAAATAATAATTTTTGTACAATATTGAATTTTGTGTCTTAAATTTTTTTTTATATTTACAAATATATATGTGCATATTGTTGTAAATTGGCAAGATGACTATATAAAACATCAAAGAAAGTTGGAACAAGTCCAATTTAGAAAGAGAAGAGCATTCTTGGTTGTTTGTACAAGTGAATGTTGACCCATTTTGAGGTAAAATTCATCAACGAATTTCTCTTCACAAATTTGAAAAAACGTCTCATGTTTGCTGTAAAGCGGCCTTCCTAACTTCTTCTCCGAGAAATCGAGAATCTAAAATCATTAAAATCACCTCTTTTAAATTAAAAAACTTGAGGGGTAAACAAGGTAAAAGTCACCTCGTAAACTCAAAAAGCGAGAAACTTAACTTTGAGAAAGAAGCGGATATATCCGACATATTTAAAAAAAAAAAAGCCCTCTCATGTAAAAATATATAACTAACAGCTGATGATTATTTTTTTTTACATGGTCCATTGGTTATATATATATCTCAATAGGTTATGTATACCTATATATATATCTCACCCAGGTGTATTCCACCCTACACGTTTTAAGCACGTGACACCTGTATAGATGTACTCATAACACATGGTTGCATGAGGTGTGAGGACAACCATGACAAAGATACAGATGAGAAGAAAGAGACGTTTCCAAGTCCCATGTGACAAACTCAGTATTCAGATGGATTTAACGACTGAAGCTCGCCATTAATGCCTAATTTCACGCTCAGATATTGACCTAATTAACTTGCTCCGCACTTTAAACCTACACAATACCGCTCTCTAATCATTTCCCGACACGAATTCGTGTATGACAGGATCTGTTAACGTGAAGAATAAATAGATTCAGTTAGTGTCAAACACGAAACTGACACGATTCACACGTTTAAGTAATATTATAAAAATAAAATGTTAATTTTTTATTAAATAGTAACTTAATTTTCTTATATAAAAAAATATTTTTACTCATTTTCATTATATTATATTTATTAAGTTAATTTTTAATTTATAGAAAAAATATGATCATAAGTTCGATTAAGTGATAAGAAATTTTTTGACATAAAATTGAGTATTAAATTTTTTATTCATGGGTTATATGAGTTTATATGAATACGACACGAAAGTAAATAAATCGACACAATACGACATGATTAGTTAAATGGATTGGATTAGGGTTATTTAATACTCGACATGAACCCGACCCGACCCGATTGTTATCCCTAAGTTTTAACATTCTTTTATATTATTTTAAATATAATTTATTAATTTAATAAATTACTGTTGTTGAATAGACATTGAGCCTTATAATTGATTGAGATCTGTAACCAATTCAATAATTGTGATGCATTATATTAACAAATTAAGTTAGCTAATTAATTCAAAATAATAATTTTCTTTTGGAATTATGTGTAGCATTGTAATTAATTCCTTTCACAAATAACTAATATTAATATAGGTTCAATTGAATTATTTGATTTTTTTTTTTTTGGATTTTATTGTTTTTCTCAATTTAGTTGTATAACATTTGGAATGGAGTTCTTATTTAATTTGACAACTAAGATCTGTTTCCTAATTCTAGCATTCACATGTTCATGGTCAAGAACGCACCAAAAATATATTTACATTTTTTCTAATAAATATTTTTTTCCTATTTATTCAAAGATTAAGTAATCTAATAAATTAAGTGAGATTTAATAGATATATATATGTTAATTTTTACAGAGTAAAATTATTAGTATGTAAAATGTATTTAATGATGTGATATTTAAAAAAATTCAATAATATAATTGAAATTACCAACAATGTTACACACATAACTTTTTTACACCTTTAGGTGGCATAATCAGAATTATTGAATATTTAATAAATTATGATTTAACGGTCTATGTTGAGATGGTATCTACAATATTATTTTTTTTAGATTTTAATATTATTATTAATTTTTACAAATACATGAGTGTTATGAAAGAAAATTGTTTAATTGATAATTATGCACCACGCCCTCCCCCCTCATTTCTCTCTCCTCATTAACATCAAAACCCACCTCGCCAACTTCTCTCTCTCTCTCTCTCTCAATCAACAAGGATCCATTATAAGAAGGACCCATCGGTTTCCTCAACCTCTCTTAGTTCCCATTCTCTCTCTCTCTCTCTCCCCCCCCCCCTAGAACACCACTCATCTGATAATGTAGTCATCAAGATGGGAAGAAGAACAGAGAAAGCCTCCAAATCCCAAACCCTCCCCTCCTCACCAACCCATTCCGCCTCCTCCTCCGATTTCGAATTCACCATCTCTCTCTCTCCTCGCAAATCCTCCACCACCCTCTGCCCTGCCGACGAACTCTTCTACAAAGGCCAGCTCCTCCCCCTCCACCTCTCCCCACGCCTCTCCATGGTACGCACTCTCCTCCTCGCTTCTTCCTCCACCTCTTCCTCTTCCGACACCACCACCACTGCCTCCCGCGACTCCACCGGCAGCTCCAACGACTCCCACTCCTCCTTCTCCGCTGACCTCCTCCTCGCTGACTGCGACTCCTCCAGACCCAGCTCCGTTGCCGAAGAAGACGAGTTCAAACGCCTCAACAACCACCACCACATAAACCCCCAAAATATCAAGAAAACAAAGTACTTCTCTCTCTCAAGATTCTCCTCCGTTTTCCGCAAAGAACCCAAGAACCGCCAGGACCCAGAAAACTTACCAGCTTCATCTGTGAAACGCATGAGCTCAACTGCAAAAGAGGTGATACGTAAGTACATGAAGAAAGTGAAGCCTTTATATGAAAAGTTGTCGCAAAAACAGCAGCAAAAAATGGCAACAACAAGAATAAGTTCTTCAGAAAATATCTCTCTGTGCATGAAACCAGATGGATCTGTGAAAGAAAAGGATCAATTTGTTCAGATTCAGAATGCTAAAAAAGGCAATAATTCAACATTTTCACATTCGTTTTCTGGGAATTTGAGGTACCCAAGAAGGAGAGGCTATGTTTCAAGCTGTCCATCGTCGATGAGATCTTCCCCAAGTCACTCTGGGATTCTCTGCAGTACTGGTGTTACAGGTGCGAGTACAAGCAGAGTAGGGGGTGTGTGTTCTTCAGATGCATCTTCAATGGAGGAGCTGCAGAGTGCAATTCAAGGGGCAATAGCTCATTGCAAGAACTCCATGCTTCAGAATAAGTCTATGGTCAGTAATGAGATTTGACTAATTTCATGTGGGTCTCTGCGTAATATCTATGTTTGCTTTTGGATCTATGGAGTATTGACTGAAAAATTTAACTTCTTGTTCACTCAAGTTTGTAATTTTTAATTTTTAGGGGTAAGTATTGACAACAAGTTTATTAGTAGAGGGGGCTGCATGTAATTTTTATTATGTTCTGGAAAACTAGAATCGAGAATCGAGAATGAAATATAAAAAAAAAAGAGTAGAAAAACAATTTCTTAGTGATGCTCGAGGAAAGTTTTTATGTTTCGTGTTTAATTTTTAGGCAGTCAGTATTTACTTCACTCAGGAAATACGTAACTCAGGCCCAAGTTTGACTTACCTTCCAAAATCTCACATGTCTTTCTTGGTCAGATCAACCCAACCAGAGATTTTTGATAAGTTTTTCTTCATTTTTAAAGATAATTTATTTATTAGTAATATTTTTTACCCTTAAAATTTACATTGATTTTCATTCTGATTATTGAAATTTATATTTCTTTTATTTGATCTTCTAATTTTTTGACAAATTTTAATTCAGCCTAATCAATGACTTTTGTCAAAAAAAACTTCGACAAAGAATACATCATGCTATCACTAAAACATGATGCAGACAAATTTTAACTACGAGTGGATGATATTGATTGGACTGAACTAATAATATGTCAAAAATTAGATGGTAAAATTGCTAAAAATGAATTTTTTTGGGGGTCAAAATGGAAATCAACTGAAGTTTAACGTGAAAAATGTAATTAATATTCGGTGTTATTGTGGACCAGTGACCAGTCAATTGATGTTCACTTTGTTAGATGCATGGAAATTTGAAGTTTTGTCTTGGAATGTGAGAATTGTGTTGGACTTTGGACTTTCTGTTTCTGTTTGGCATCAAGTGTTTTTCAATTCGTATCTGGAACGGTGTATGTCAGTTAATTCAAAAGCTGATTATATGTAATCCTTGGGTTGCAATTCTCTGCATCTGGCTCAAATTGTTGTCATGGTTTTATACCGTGAGATTTAATCTCAGCCGTATGATTTATTGGGTATCTCTTTTAGTAGTAAAGTAGGAGTAGGAGTAACTTATGTCTGAAGGCACGGTACAACGTAAATGAGAAATAATGAATTTGGGGAGGGGAAAAATTTAATGTGAATGATTTTAAGATGAATGTTGATGACCGTTAGACAAATCGAATGAGTTTATTGAAATATGTTTTGTTTTATATTATAGACTAGTAATAATCCTTTACTAGAAGATACTCTGTAATAACAAAAATCGAATATTGATCGTTTTATATTTATGTTTGAAAAAATAATTTATTTATTTTGATTACATAATTTAAAATTAAATTGAACTGGGAGAAAAAATAAAGTGAGAAGTAGGTGTGGATTGAGAATAATGTTACACAACTCAAATGAAATCCAAAAAGTTACAATCTAAATGCATATCATCTCTTGACTGAGTAGATCTCGTCAATTTTTTTAGTGGTACCCACTCATTTAACACTCTTCAAAAAATAATATGCATTTAAGTTATAATTTTTGGGTTCTATTTAGATTGTGTATCATTTTTTTGTGGATTAATGAGGTTATATTGGTATTAAGGACCATGTAAAGAAGGAGATATTTTTTAGCAAAAAATCAAAATTTGGGATGAATTTTTACCATTGGATCTAAGGCTGTTAATTAAGCCAAGATTTGTAAGTTTGAATCCGAGTCTGTTGAATTCGTTTTTTTAAATGATTCTAAAAAATTATTCAAGTTTGACTTGTTTGGAAAGTAAGTCGAGCTCTAATAGTTTGACTATTTTACATAGAAACAAGTCAAACTTTTTAGACTCGTTTTTTTAAACAAATTTAAAAAATTGTTCAAATTTAATTTATTTAAAACACGAATTAAACTTGAGCCGAGTGTTATGTGAATCATGTCCAAATAGCTTGGTTTGATTAATAGTCCTAATTGAATTAAAATAGATGTAAACTTTGGAAACGTCAGCATTACTCTTTCGAATTTTCCATATTTTGTGAAGAGATGTTGACTTGTCATAATTATTAAAAGATTTATTAAATGATTTGCGAATGGTTCATGGGAATCTTCCATGTGCTTCAATTAATGGTACTCTCAGACTCTCTGATTTGTACAAGACGGTGGTATTTATTATGTTTAACAGCTACTGAGTTTCCGTATTTTTTTTATTTCGTCATTTGAATTTAAATTTAAATTTAAATTCTTGAAAAAATTTCAATCACGTCACTTATAGTTTATTATATCTTCAAAAATTTCCTTTTTATATATTAACATTTGAGCTCAAAAGTACGATTAAAATTTAATTTGAGTCGATTAAAATTTATATTTTTTTAACTTATTAAAATTTGATTCAAGTTGATTAAAATTTATTTTTAACATATAAAAATTTGAGTTGATTAAAATTTATATTTTTTACTTATCAAAATTCGGGCTGATTAAAATTCAATGTGAGTTGATTAAAATTTGATTCGAGCCAATTAAAAATGAATTTTAATTGTCTCGAATCGAATTTTAATTGACCAAAATTTTAATACGTAAAAAAATTCATAAAATAAAAGGGTTTCATTGAAGATATGCTTATCTAGAGGGGGTGTGAATGAAGTTTTTTCTAAAAAAATCGTGGATAATTTAGTAAAATTATATTTTAGTTAAGACATTTAATCTGATAATGAGTGTCAGTGAAGATTCAAAAAATAGAGGAGGTGTCCTTTAAGATATGATAAATTAGAAGCGGTGTGACTAAAATTTTCCTTAAATTCTTTTATTATTGTCAAGCCAGCATAATTTATTATAAATTGGGATTTTTTACCCAATTTTTTTTATTGTATTAAAAGTTATTATTATTGAAGATAAAATTATATTTTTTAAACATGGAGTTATAATTAATTGAAGTTATTCATGTCAATCATAAAATGATGGATCATGAATAATCTTAATTAGTAATTGACTATGTTCATTTGAGTTATAACTTATATCTCAAAAAATTGTAATTCAAATATTAAAATATTAAAACTTTTGGTATGATTTTTTTTCCGATAACGTTGTCTTCCTCATAAAAAATGGGGCAGATTATATTTTACACGTTGAAGGATTTCAAGATTTAGGGGCTGTTTGTTTATTGTTTCCGTCTTGTGTTTTGTGTTTTTGTTTTCAGTTTTTATCAAAAATGAAAACAAAAATATGTTTGGTTACTATTTTTGTTTTTGTTTTATATTAGTTGTCTCGAAAAAAATGGGAACAAAAAATTTGTGTTTCAGGAAACACGCGAAACACAAAACACGCGCTTCTTGATTAAATGAGGTCTCAACTTCGATTCTTGTTAGCCACAAAAGACGAGTTCATTTCTCGAAGTATAAATAGGGGTTTTTTTTTCATTTTCCTCCACTCTCAGCAACGCTCTCTTCTCCTCCACTCTCAGCAACTCTCTCTCTTCTCCTCTCTCTCTCTCAACGACGAAGACGAACCGATGGTGCTTAGCGAAGATGAACCGAAACCCTCTGTCGATCTCTCTCTTGCTATGATGGTGCTTTGCCTTCAAAGACGAACCGATTGTGCTGCCTACGAAGACGAACAAAAACCCTCTGTCGATCTCCCTCTTGATGTGGATGTATGTATATAAAACTCTATATATACGTAGATCTGTGTATATATATGCATATATATACATAGATCTGTATATATATGCATATATATACATAAATTTCTGTATATATAACTTAGATTTGTGTTTTTGTCTGTGTGTGTGTGTGTCAATTTGTGGGTATCTGGGTGTGGGTTTATGCGCGTGATTACTCTGTCGAACTTTTTGAAATTGATGTTGGGTTTGAAGAAAATCTAGCCGATATCTTATCCTCTAGTTCAGAATCTGATAAGGTGGAATCAATGGTCTCTTTTCATTGTACGATGTTCCAAACATCTTTGGGTGATGCAGAATCCATTGGGCAATTAGAAACTTCAGAGCATGAAAGTGCTGATTTTACTGATTCAATCTTGAGTGCTGGTAGGCTGAAAGTGGAAAATAAGCTGGAAGATCAAAATCTTTCTCAACAGGTGGATAGACCAAGCAGTTTGAAAATGTGGCACAATGAAGTTTAGGTGTTGGGTTTTGCTTTGTAAAGGTTGTGGCCTGCGTTGTTTGTTATATTTTTGGTTTTGGTTATTTAGGATGGGAAAGTGGTTTGTACCTTTCTTTTGTTCTTGTAATTATGTTTTTGTGAATAAATAAAATTTCTCTTTTTCTTAAAAAAAAAAAAAAAAATTTATGTCTGATTTTTTTGCAAATTTGACTGTGCAAGATTGATACTCTGCTGAAGGTCTTTAATTCATGGTTGTAAATCATTTTTCATGAAATAAAGTGTTGATTTATTTGAAAACAAAAAATGAGATATTATAAAGCATATTTAGGATAAAACTTGAAACAGTTATCAAACATGTTTTTTGTTTTTATTTTCATAATTTGATAGACAAAAATGACTCCCAAACATGTTTTCTGTTTCAGTGTTTATCACAAAACAAAGACAAAAATTGTCTCTGTTTTTGATTTTTTTGAAGACGCGAAAACAAAAACGTTACCAAACGACCCCTTAGACTTTGCACTCTTAAAGATTAAATTTTTTACATTGTATCCTCAAAATATCAAAAGTATTACAGTGTGACCCTTCTGTTAGTTCTCCGTTAATTTTTTTTGCCAGTGTGAGTGGATTAGTTTTTGACGAAAAAAATAACAGAAACTAACAGAAGGGGTACATTGAAACACTTTTGATAATTGAATGTGCAATGTGAAAAATTTAATAGTTGTGGGTATAAAGTAAGAAAGTCTTAAAAAATAATTATACAAAAAATTATGAATCAATTATGTGAAACTACAACTTAAACATGTTATATTACGATTCTAGAGAGTCAAGTTAGGATGGATTCAAAAATTCGATTCTGGCTTAAACTTGATTCTAATTTTTTTAACCTCAATGAATCTTACTTTTAATTAAGAGTAATATTACAAAATTTAAATAAAATTTAAAAAGTTAAAATTTAAATGAATATCATTCCTTAGATGAGTAGGTCCCATCAATTTTTTCGGTGGGGACCACTTATCCCACACTCCGCTAAGTGATGATACGTATTTGAATTTGAATTTTTAGATTTCATTTAGGTTATGTAACATTTTTCTTTAATTAATTTGATTATTATTAACAATAATGATTTTTTTTTTCCCGAAATAGTACAACATTGATATGCAGATTTTTAAGGTACGAGCGGGGTACATGCATGATTGTAGTCTATCTCCAATCAGGCCGTATATTTTTATTATTATTTTTATATTGAGTTGTTTTCAGTTGGCTGTCGGTGATGGATCAATGCCGTGATTTGGCCATCCAATGATGCGATGGGTCCTACTAATATGGCTCTTGGCGATCGAATCAAGCTCTAGCATTTATTGTGGGCCAGAGTTTCGATTACAAGTACTTCTTTATCTTGTGGTGGGGGAGATAGATATGTAGGAGAGATATACTCTATGATTAATCACAAATCTTCATGTCTGTGGGACACTTGATATGGTATTGATGGCCCACTCAACCAGATCAGTGGGACCTTTCCTGTTTTTGATAAGGCAGAGCTTCACTTGAGCCTTATCGAATCACTGTTTCTTTGGTGGGTCTGTTTGGATGGAGCCAAAAATATAATCTGGGCTATATAGTTTTTTTTGTTTGGTTGAACAGTTAAGGATATTCACACCAATTTACGTGCACCTAAACTAATTCCCTTCAGGGTCCGGTCGAAGACAGACCATCTACGCCGATACTAAGATATTCACAAGGGATAATTTTTTCAAAACCTAACCCAAAAAATTATAAAAATTCAAACTAAAAAATCTAGGCTATACAGTTGGACAACATAGCAAGGTCCTTCAAAAGTTTTGAAGTACCAATCCGTTAAGGAGGCCAAACATGCCTTCAGCTCCACTGATACCATAGTATTCATGGATTAAAATTATCCCCATTATTATTATTATTATTTTTAATTGCACCCAATAATAGATCACTTCCTATTAACGTAAAGGACACGAACCAATTATTTATAAGTGGGGCCACTCAACGATAGAAAGTATTACTTGGACTTAATTTAAGAATCTAATTCAATATAATCATTAAATTAGAAGTGAATTATATTTATTATTAGAATTTACAATTAATTCAATAGTCGTATTGAATTAGATTCTTGTGTGAAATTATTTTATCAATAAAATTGTGTGAAATTATAATAGATAAGATCTATTCATGAAAGAGCAGATCAAAAAATTTAGTTCCAATAATATCACTCTTCGTCAAAATCAAACATTACATTCTTAAGAAAGTAAGGACGAATTATATTTTGTACACTAAAAAGATTTAAGGATTTTTATTTTTTACCCTCGAAGATAATAAAATTATATTACACTCTCAATGTATCAAAAGTGTTGTAATTTGGCCATTCTATTAGCTTTCATTATTTTTTTTGTCTAAAATATCTATTGACACCAACAAAAAAAATAATAGAATCTAACAACAATGACATAGTATAATATTTTTGATACATTGAAGATATAATTTAAAAAATTTAATCTTTAAAGGTATAAAATTAAAATTCTTAAAGGTACAAAGTACGATTCTCCTAGAAAAGAAATGCAACCATTCAAAGCTGATTTGTTTTTGCCCAAACTTCAAACAAAAATGGGAAAAATCCCATTTTGCCCTTTGAAAAATACAAAATTTTTTATTTTGTCCTTTTACTGATTATTTTTTTCATATTGCCCATTCAAAGAAATAAAAATGTTACAATGTGGTCCACTATCTTATTTTTATTTGATTGTCCGTCTGTTTTATATCAAATCAATCAATTAAGAATCACAAAACAGACGGGCGATTAAAAGAAAATAAGACAATGGACTATATTATAAATTTTTTTATTTTTTTTTAGGGAATAATATAAAAAAATTAATCATTCGGATGATAAATTATTATTTTTTTGTATCTTTTAAGTGGCAAAATGGGATTTACACATCAAAATTTTTGAAAAATGCCAAACAATACTAATTAAGGCTGAATCATCAAGGCACACACTACAAATTGGGGGACCTACAGGTTCAAAGCTAGTATTGTACTTTTCTGTTATATTTGACATTGAATTACATTCAACTTTCCATCTACCACTTGTCAATTGGAACTTGAAAGAAAGATCCACATGAGTAGGGACACGTCCACATGCATGGCCTTTTTACAGTTTACACCTCATTGACATGCATGGTCCTTTTCAACTGATTTTAGTGATGCACCACTTGCATGGTGTGTGTAAAGCTGGGTTCATCGCTCAGAGAACTGCAAACATTGAAACCACCATGTGAATCTTTGTACCATACCATCGAGGAAGATTACGGTACCGTCTTCCATATAATATTAAAATAAAAAAAATTTAGTCACATTTTTTTTAATTTATTATATTTTTAAGAATACTCTCTTAATTATTAAAAACATCAACATACTTCTTCTAATTTATATTTAAACATCACTGACAACCTCTGCCATTAAACCACCATTAATAATAAATATAAATTATCTAAAATACTAAAATTGCCCCTACATAAACCCCAAATGATCTCTCTACATAAAATTCGATTAAAATTCGAACCAATTAAAATTTATTTTTTTACATATTAAAATTCGAATTGATTAAATTTTTTTTTACATATTAAAATATGAGTCGATTAAAATTCGATTCGAACTGATTAAATTTTATTTTTTTATGTATTAAAATTCGAGTCGATTAAAATTTATATTTTATTATTTATCAAAATTCAGACTGATTAAAATTTGAGTTGATTAAAATTTTATTTATGTCTCTAATAGAATTTTAATCGGCTCAAATTTTAATACATAAAAAAATATAATTTTTAATCGACTCAAATTTTAATACATAAAAAATAAATTTTAACTAGTTTGAATTGAATTTTAATCGGCCCGATTTTAATACGTAAAAAAATTTAGAAAATAGAAGAGTCTCATTGAATATATGCCTATCTAGATGAGATCTGGATGAATTTTTTTTTAAAATATATCGTGCGCAATTTAATAAAATTGCATTGCAATTAATACCTTTAATCTAACAGGGGGTGCTAGTGAAGATTAAAAAACTAGTGGGAGTGTTTTTGAAGATATGATAAACTAGAAGGGGTGTGACTGAAATTTTTTCTAATAAAATTTATAATTTTTTTTGAAATATAAATTATAATTATAAAAGGTATGATCGATTTTTAAAATATTACAACTATTTTAATCAATTGTAACTTTTTCAACTTAAAAAGTAATAATTTTTAGTACAATTTTTTTATTTAAATGTTCTGATATCATACTCTTATCCACTAAATTTTCTGATATCGTTTTTTTTATTATAATATAAATTATAAGTATAATTATCGAGGTGTTTACTTCTTTGTTCCCATACCTTTGTTTTCTAATAAAATTGTTACACGTGGGAAGTTTTTTTTTAATATGGTATCGACCACATTCAAAAAAAAAAAAAAAAAGAAAAAGAAAAGAAAGTATTGGCAAATAATTTTTTGGTGCCATAATTTTTTTCATTTGAGTAGCATATACTGTTAGAAAATTATTTTTTTAATATCATAGCGAATAATAACTTTTAACTCTAAATCTTAATTGTGTAATTCAAATTTATTAATCTTGAAAAAAAATAATAAAGTAGAAAAATAATAAAATTTATAACTTATACGTGTTATTTTTGATCGGATCATTTAGTAACGGGTTTGGATCGTATCAAATCGTATCGCATTTAAACCATTCAACTTATAGTTGAGCCCTTTGTTGTTTTGATCGGATCATTTAGTAATGGGTTTGGGTCGTATCAAATTGTATCTCATTTAAACTATTCAACTTATAGTTGAACCCTTTGTTGTTGTGTATAGTCCGGTTTGTATAGTATCATATTCGTGTATTGTATGAATTGTGTTTAACTGAGTTTTTATCATGCATGTTTTGCAGAGTTCGTATCGACTCATTTATACTTATTTATTTGACGAGTTTAACGAGTCTACCAATTTACCACCAAAACCTGCTAATTAACACTAAATTCAACCTAATTTTTTTTTCTTTTTTAGGGAGGGGGAGGGGGAGAGGGAGTTGAACCCTTAACCTTAAGAAGACTAAGTTTTCACAAGGCAATGAGTACCATTACACAAAAGGTCCATTGGTAACTTAACTAATTTCATATTAATTTTGTATATGACATGTGCAAAGTCTGCCCTGTGTGTCTGATGAGTGATTAGAACTCGAACCAATTTAGCACTGCATTATTATTATTAATTTTTTTGTTAACGGTCAGGGGTGTTCGGGTTAGTTTATGTGTACCAATTTGCCCAAAAATAAGTCATCTACGTCCAGATTTGGATATTCATAAAATATAAATTCCTCATAACCTGCCCCAAGAAGTTGCTAATGTTTGAACTCATAACGTATAGATTTACAAATCTCTTATACCGTTTCTCAATGTATTACTACAATCTATTCTCTTTATAATCATAATAATAATAAAAAAAGAGTAGTGTTATTTTGATTTAAAATTTTGACTTAAATTGATAACATAATAATGTATTTAATTGTAACTATTGGATTAACACCAAATTTTAATGTTTAATGAGACTCATAGTCAATCCAAGTGTTACAATAAATTAGGTCCCCAAATTACGTCCAAATAATGTTATTGTGATCTAATTTATTATAACCGTTGGATTGATTTTTGGATCCCATAAGAAAATAAAATTTAGTGTTAATCCAATGGTGAGAATGAAGCAACGTCATTAGATCAGTAAATTAAATCACATTTTTAAATGCAAATAACATTACTCCAAAAAATTATCTAAGCCTTAAAAATCGTATTAAAGTGGCTCCTATCAAAACAACTTGTCAATCGAGTAAAGGAATAAATAAGAGTAAATATTGAATGCAATAGTGATATCATGTCAGCAGTACTGAGATAGTATCACTAATCAATAATAAATATTAAGTGGGTACGGTGAACCTACTTGAGCAGTTATCTATAATTTATAGTATAAAACATGACAGACTTTAATAAGCTCATCCATCGGCCTCAAGTAGATTCATCTAACGGCCACCAATATCACTTTCAAAACCATTCACATTGAATTTTTCCCTCTCCCAAATCCATCATTTCATTACCCTGGTCTACTTACATGGAGAAAGAGTTGCTTGCATAGAGGGTTAGTTATAAATTTTAGTGGAGTCTATTTATTTATTTGTTTTGATATTATTGGTTGATGATATTATGTCAGCATTGTCACGTGTATCACCGTTGTAATGAATATTTTCTCGAGAAGTAGATGTCACAAGAGATTCTAGGATTTATCATTAAAAGAAAAAACTAGGGTTCGACTTGGTATTGAATTCTACATTACAATTGTTGTTATTGATGATGCACAAATTGAGTTTGTACACCACCTGTAAATTGAACAGTAAAAAAATGCAGTAATTGATAAGTGAGAGATAGAGACAAAAACAAGACAATGATTATAGTGGATCGGTCAATGTGACCTACGTCCACTTTGAATGACTAGGGTCGTCGGGTATCTTATTAACTCAAGTGTGTAGGGAGAGCAGAGTGTTACAAGCTATGAGAGAGAGAGAGGAAAGATGTGCTCGATTGAGTGTGTTGCCCCCAAGTGTTGGTGGGACTTACAATTTATAGTCGCCTCATAACGGATAGTAATTGAATAGCTAATCTGGCGATCATAACGGATTGAAGCGATTTAATAGTTATAATGGATTGAGACGATTTAATAGTAATTAAATAGCTAGTCTGGCGGAGCTGACGACCTCTTCTCAACGGGCGAGACAGTTATGGTGTTCTCCGTAGGACTCAGTCAAAGGATAAGGTGGTGGTTGACTTCTTTCAAGACGGAATGGATGAGGTTCTTGGGATGACCCTTACTCTAGGGTGGCTTGGATGAGGCTCTTGGGATGACCCTTACTCCAAGGTAGCGAGGAGGAGGCTATTGGATAACCCTTACTCCAAGGTGGCTAGGAGGAGACTCTTGGACAACCCTTGCTCCAAGGTGCCTAGGAGGAGATTCTTGGATGACCCTTATTCCAAGGTGCCTAGGAGGAGGCTCTTGGATGACCCTCAAGGTAGTTAGGAGGAGGCTCTTGGATAACCCTTGTATGCTCCCCTGTTGATGTAGCTCCTTGACCCTGATGAGCTTGACCGGACGTGGACCACTTTGGGCGCTGGATCTCTTGGAGTTGGACTCTTAATTTAAACTGGGATTACATCGTGGGCTAGGCCCTTGGGCTTGACCCATCAGTTATTAAATCAACTAACAACACTGTCTGTTGCAGAACTTGATAAGCTGTCATGGAAGATCTGCGCAATTATGCTTTAGTCATGGTATGGGGTATAATTGGCATCTTCAGAATCACCAAGATACATTCATGAGAACGAGAAGCCAAACAAGATCGCTTCTTTCCCTTCTGCAACTAGTAGAATCAAAATAGACGATGATGAAGATATTACTAGTAGTCTCAACATTGATCATGGTGATGAAGACGATGATGAAGTTACTAATAATCAAGATAGTTATTGTGCGTATTGATTTTCGCACAATAGATAAAAAAGACAGTTCTCTCACTTGATGAACTCGTGTTTACCAGGAAAGTCGACGATTCCGTGGCAAAGGAGGGCCAAAGGGGGCCTAAGGAGTGGTGATGAATTGTTTCTAAGGCTGTCCGATCGATTGCGGCGAGTAGAAATTGGTTCCTAACACTCAAAAGGAGGGTTAGAAGGGCGTCGGAGTGTTTTTCGGCGTATCCCCTCCGACGGTTAAGTCAGTTTCTATGAGAGAGGGGAATGAAAAAACATTGTGTTGTGAGAATTGGATTTGCGTACCTTTGTTTTGGGTTTTAGAGGGCTATTTATGCCTTTCATGAAGGTCATCATTACTGATTAGTAGGTAGTAGGCGGTGTTCAGTCATTGAGCAGTACACCTTCCATTTTGCAGGACTAAGTTCAAACATTAAATACTCGGCCTCTCGAGCATTTAATGCCCTTTCTCCCTAGTTCCCGAACATTTAATGCTCTTTCTTCAATACATAGACATTAAATACTCGGGCTCCGGAGCATTTATTGTTCCTTCTTCTAGGCTTCCTAAAGCCACCATGGATGTCGCATCCTTCTGAGGATTTATTAAATACTTCTCTGGGATGACTGCATGTCAGCAGGGGTATTTTTGTCAATTTAAACTTGATCCTGTACATCATGCCACGTGTCTAACTTCCCTTGGTTGCTGGTCTTGTTCATTCTGCCATTTTGACTTCATGGGGAAGACAAACCAATGATTCACCATCAAATCCTAAGATTGATGGGCTGTAACCGTCAACAATTTATTCTAGAGCCGAGGTGATGTGTCGAAGAAAGTCCTCAGAATCCAACCACTCAGGGGAACAAGTATGAACCAGAGAGTTTGGAGGTGCCCTCGGTGCCGAGGACACGTGTCGTCTTCAGAGAGCATGTGGTGTCCTCGGTGCCGAGGACATGTGTCATCTCAGAGAGCATGGGATGTCCTCGGGGCCGAGAACACATGTCACCATTTGTAAGCCGAAAGATGTCCCAGGTGCCGAGGACACGTGTCACCCATAGAAGGCCGAAGGTGTCCTCGATACCGAGGACAAGTGTCATCATTAGATCGCTTTGAGAGTCCTCGGAGCCGAGGACACGCGTCGGATCCCCGTTCCTTGTCAGAAATGTCCCATCAATTATCAAGACCACTGCCATGGCCGTCCCATTGTGAGGACAGGAGAGAGTTGCTTGATTGCCGTAATGGGTTGTTGCTCTTTCATGACTCGAACCCTAATACACCTCCTCGGTACTTCATTTGTAACCCTACTACTTGTGAATCAGTAGAAATTCTGGGAAAACTTTTGATACCCATTCTGTAATTGGGTCTAGCATTCAATCCATCTGAGTCCATTCACTACAAGGTTGTTCTTATTCAGAAACATAGACTTTCTGGTAAGTTGATCTTATTTTCTTCGGAGACAAAGAGGTGGACAAAATCAAAGTTCTATATACACAAAGATGTTCTACATTCAACCTGGGTCCAATCTGTTTACTTCTATAAGTCACTATTCAAGCTCTCTTCAACCGGCCACCTAATCAGAATTTTCATCAACAGAGAGGTGACCAAAACTGATAGGGTTCAGATATTGATCTCCCTCTGGCTCGTTTTGTAGCAGGGTTTTTTTTAATCAGAATGCATTGGATTACAGAACGGGGTTTTCCTCTATGCTTTGTTTAATGGTCCAGAACTGAGTATTTTCACTCTTCACCACCCTCATGGGTATAATTCTATGAACAAGAACGAGTTCAATTGGTCATTTGATCACTTTATAGATGGGTTTAACTTTGCTTCACATTATGATTCCATGTGGGCAAATGCTTATGCTTTTCATTCTCATCCGGATATTATTGTTTTGGGTTGGAAATATTACAATTTGATTCGAGTTTTATCGGGCTTGTATTTTTTTTTTTTTTGAATTTGCACGAGCTGGATCTCTCGAGTTCGAGACTGTAATAAAAAATGATTCAAGCCAAGCCGAAGATAAGCATTTTATGCAAAAATTTACTCGAGGTTGAGGAAGAATCTAAGCTTGAACCTATAGACCAATGAAGCTCTTCAGAATGAACAGCCTAACTTGCTTAGGACCTCGGAGTTGTGCTCCAAGATTGTTTGGTTCAACTAAGTTTAAGGAGAGCTTTAGTAGTGCATACTCACACCTAATTCAAAGAGTTGCATTTTTATTCAAAAATGATCATTCTAGTCATGGATAAACCCTTCCCAATAGTGATCTTTCAACACTTCAACAATCCCTTTTTCAAACGAGACTTACAATGAATGACCACCACTGTTCTCTAATCTAGTACAAAGAGCTGAATGTACATAGTGGTTTGAACTTGGGTCTGATATCACTTGTTGGGCATGAGTTTCTAGTCCAAAAGATGCACCTAGTAGGCGGAGTGATTCGCTCCCTTATATGACCCAAGACCCCCTCATCACCAACTGATATGGAACTCGTTCGACACCTTAATAATTCCCCTCTCGAATGAAACTTACAATAGATGACCATTACTGTTCTCTAATCCGGCACAAAGAGTTGAGTCCACACGGTAGTTTGAACGTGACTCTAATACCACTTGTTGAGCATGAGTTTCCAGCCCAAAAGACACACTAAGTAGGTGGAGTGATCCAATCCCTATATGATCCAAAACTCCCTCATTACCAACCGATGTAGAACTCGTCCTACCCCTCAACAGGTTGAAGTGACAATATTGTTGGCAAACTTGATATCAAAAGGGTTAATGTGATTTATGGAACAAGTCGCCAATGTCAGGTATATAATATATATGGGCCTTTTCACTGGTGAATATGCTTATAGTGATTAAGGAATGTTTAGTTATGAAATGCATGATTTGTAATGTCATTGCATTGCAAATTACTTGAGTGTTTGAAGCTTCGATGAACTTTTGATTGACTGCTTCTAAAAATATTGAAATGATTTTGATGTAACATACTTAAATTGTTACTTACCAGCGTCGAATTTATTCAATCTTAATTAATATTTTTTTTCTTCCAAATCCTCAACAATAGAGATCGACAAATATCTGGAAAAGTGCATAAACAGAGTTTCCAAGGTTTATATTTTTTTATTAGTATTGTCTTCGAAGACTAGCTAGGCAAGAGACTTCATTTAATTAATGCCAAGTATTTGAGATTTGGCATGTTTAATCTTATAGACTTCTGTATTTAGGGATTTACTTATGCTTTGTTAATTACCATTAGCTGATCGATGAGATTGGATTGGTTTTGGAATTTATATTCGTAAGGATGTGCCAATTGATGAAGCCTCGCATGTCCACCGGACTTGACCCTATATGGTCGCAATTCGGCATGCGACAATTATCGGGCTTCTGGCCTATGTAGTCGGGTTTAGGACGTGACAACTTCATTTTTTTTTTTTTTATAAATAATTTAGAAAGAACATTCTCTTTTGATTATGGGTGTTGGGTTTGTTTTTTCTTTTTGAATTGGTTGTTCTTTGGGAGTTATCTTTTAGCAATGAAGTTTCAAATTGTGTTGAGAGATCACCAAGTAGCCCTTGCTTAACTCTATAGTTAAGCCTAGTTTCTTTTTAATTAGAGCTGTTAATGATACATGTGTACTTGTAGATTGTTTGTTGTAGCTAAAAGTTGCATGGAGTGTGAAAAGATAAAATCCGGAATAATATTTAAATTGTAACATGTTGATTATCACATATAGTACCAAGTTATCAGTTTGCAATGATTTTGTTGATTCTTAATAATTATTCAAGGAAATTATAGTAGTCCGGAATTACTTACACAACGAAGCGTAATAAGCAAAATTACAAATTAAACCTAAAATCGAAATGTAACTGAAAAAATGTTTCAAAAATGGTCTAAAGGTCATAGCTGAAATAGGGTCTTATGCATCTTTTTACATGTTAACTGAAATCTGCCCTAATTATCACTGCTCTCGACGATCTGGGTATGTCATGTAATTTTTTGCTATGAGTGTTACAATCTTATGCACACAGAGATGGAGCGAAGAATCATCTAAAATTTTGACAGAGACCACTCTATTAGGGAAAATATTGCAATACTATCTGCAGTACCGTATCGAAAATTACAAATTTTTAAGGTTAAGTTATAATTTTTTTTGAAGTGTAAGTTATTAATTTACAGGGTATGATCAATTATGAAAGATTGAAATCGATACCGAGTGTTTGTGATCACAACCTCCCCTTGAATAATTATAACTTCTCTTTTCAAAGTTATAATTTTACCATAAAAAATCATAACCAACGAGTGAATATTTTTCAAACAATGATTGAATAGGAAGGTTTTCAAAAGTTGCAGGAGCTATAACTACACTCCACCCTTGTAAGAGCAAAACCAACATCCAACTACCATAATGCACTTGTTCATTATATTATTTTTTTGCCACTACCATCTCCATCCCATGACACCTTAGGAGGAAAACAAAAATGTGGTGGCTACACAAAGGTAGGCTGGTAGTCTCCCATAGGGACAAACATGGACAAACATGGGGGAATCCTATTAACAATCTGTCACGACGACTAAGAGATTCTAGCTATTAGTCTAGCTGACAACAATGTGAAATTAAAGACTTGATTACGATATGGAAACAAAAAAAAATAGGATCGTACATTCAAAATTTATTATTTTAAAAAGTATTTTTATAATTTTTATGGGTTATTTTATAATTAAATAATTTATCACTTTTGGACATTCTTAATATCTGAAATTTTTGGGTTTGGCATGATTAAATAATTATCCACCCAATCATGTACAAAGTATGATCGAGTCTAAATAGCATCATAATGCTTTATGTTTTTTTAGTGAAGCTATTATAGAGGAGAAGAACAACGAGATTTAAACTCACAACTTTAAAGTTCGACAATTGGGATAGTTGCCAACCGTTACCCTCATAATGAATGACATCCTTTTCCCTTTTTTTTTTTTGGCTTTCGAAAGAAGGGGTGGAGACAAAGGAGAGCGTTCAAAAAATACCCCGATAGACTCTCACTGGTGGGATCATGAAGGTCCTAACCGCACCATTACACCTCTCAAGAACGAATGTAACTAAGCTAGCATCCTTTTCTTTGAGGAGTATTAGAAGTGACTACATCCAGTAGCATATTGTACCAATTTTGGGAAGATATAAGCCATTCACAGTCAACACCTCTCTCTCTCACACACACACACACACACACAAAAAGACTACCAGCTATTCATATAACAGTGGAAGAATTTAAAAGCAAGGGTTCACGTTAACAGCTAGACTTTGCATGAAACCTGGCCAACAAGCCCTCTATATAAATTATTACAATACAATAATAATAGAATGGTCCTCCTCCCCCTCCCACCCCCCCCCCCCCCCCCCCCCCCCCCCCCCCCCCCCCCCGCCCCTCTGTTTCTCTCACCTATCATTACATGAGTTTTAGCCTTCAGTTATGTTGTCCCTAATATTCATCAGGGCATTACTAAATTCACTGAATCAATGTAATAATTAAGTCCATATTGCGTATCCATCCATTTTACTGTTGTTTGGTCTCATAATCTTCAGCACAACAGTCAGAAATGCCATGTTCTTCAAGATTTCTTAACAACATTTACTTACATATATATAAAACTGCATGACAATTATGAGACTGTAAAGTCGCTCAAGATCGACTCATTCAAGATTGATTTGTGTAATAAACGAGTCAAGTTTGGACAAAATTTTAAGTTCTCGTTAGCTTTTTATGGTTGCCTCAACATTCCAATTTGCACCGAAAGATTATGTGGAAAGCAAATTTACACAAGTTCAACTCTTCAAACATTTATGCAAGATCGATATATATGTAAAATAAATGAGTCAAGCCTATAAGTTTATTTAAAACTCAATTAAATTTTACACAAAACTCGAGCAAACTATCATTCGGCTAGGCTCGGATTATTTGTACCCATATATTAAGTCTATCCCTTGGCATCTTTTTTTTTTTTTGTTCAACGGTCAGCGGTGTCTGGGTTAACTTACACGCACCTCCACTAATTCCTTCCCTGGTCTGGTAGAATGCAGGTCATTCACGTTAGAACTAGAGTATTCACGACGGATAAATTCTTTATGGCCTAATTCCAAAGAATTGCCAAAATTTGAATTCAAAATGTCTAAATTTACAACTCGCCTCTCTATCCATACAAATCAAAATACAAGGATTCCCCATATGATAATATGCTTGAAAATAATTGTGACACCCAATGTCTAGGATTGAAAAGGATTTACCCTCTGTGGATTAGCTGTCTAGATTACATATAATGGCTATCTACCAAATCTTTAGGAGAGCTTTTTAAGAGCTAGACATGATATCAACCACTTGTAAGTATCTCCTGAAATACCAAGAAAACCAGTCCAATATGTGGTGAATAACAAAAGTACCTAAGAAGTGTCAAACTTTTTCAAAGGGTATCATGGTCACTTAGGTATTTTATGCATCTTTGGTTTGGTTGGGGAAAGGTCTGTTCACATGGCATGAAAATTAGCCTCATGTGACCACATGCATAGGCCTCCTCCCATGTTATTATGATCTCTCTAATCAAAGATGGTCAAACTGCCAAAGCTTCTCTCTCTTTGACTGACCCATACTTTATATCCTTACTTTAGATACCAAATTTACTTTTTGATGAAATATAAAAGTTGCAATTCAATCGGGTTAAATTTGATTTAATAGAGTCAATTTGTATCGATCCCAATATGTTAGAATCGATACTAACTTTTTTTGGTTTGGGTTATAGAGGTGGGAGCCCGAGTATCAATCTGATCCATCAACACGAACTCGACACGGTACGACATCACTCTAAAATTGATACCATTGACAAATACACATAATAAATGAATTAGATTAATGTTTGACACTTATAAGTTATAACACATTAAATAATTCTTTTTTCCCGTTGATATTAATACGAACATAACATGACCCGAAAATGACAACACACGGATATATAGCACGGCACGACACGACACAAATTGACACCCGTAGAGATAGATGTAGATCATCATTTTATGGGTACAAAGCGGGTAAAAAATAAAGCTTGGATCATTTAAGGTCATGCAGGGTTATATTTGACCTCCAAACTAATCCAAAAAAAATAAAAATAAAATACTAAGAGTTGCATCCAAAATTATAGAAAAAATTATTTGTCTTTTAGTTCCCAAGGTGTCCATGTGCTGTTCCCAGATTCTGCACACAGCCTTAGCTTATGTGTTTTGGCTTCACAAGACCATTTGGGTTTTATATTCTCACCCTCCAAACATTTACTAACAGCATCAAAAAAATGAGATTAAATATGACCAAAAAAAAAAACGACCGGATTGAGGAGAGGATTAGTCGAAGTACGCGTAAATTAACTCGAACACTCTTAATCGTTAAACAAAAAAAAACCGAAAAAATTGAAGTGATACACAATGCACGTACTTTGCAGACTAAAAGTATATTCAGTCCTTAAATAAACAGTAAACAGCAAAGCATCTCACTTGCCTTTATAAAAGACACAAACTAGTGCATGTGTTGAGACACAACTCCATTTGTAAACTCTCTTAGTCTCCTCTTTCTTTTTGCATCCAAAACTCAAAAACACCATGGTCTCCCTTGAACCTTTTCAGGCCACCTCTAAATCCATTGATCCAAATTCAAGTCCCCGGATTTCTTTCTCGGCCGATTTCCTCGACGAGAAAAATTTCATCTCTCTCTGCCCCAAGTCTCCCAAGTCTCCGATTCTGATCAAAGATCACGAAAGGGAGAGAGAGAGAGCGCGTAACGCAGAATTCGAGTTTCTCTCTAGCAATATGACCAACCAAACAATGCTAACTGCTGATGAACTGTTCTATGATGGGAAATTACTTCCCTTTTGGCAAATGCATTATTCCGAAAAACTCAAAAAGATCAGTCTCAAAACAGAAGTTGCCGAGGAGAAAATGGAGGAGGTGAACAAAGAAGAGAGTAGGGTGAATTGGTTTGTTGATGATGATCCGTCCCCTCGGCCACCTAAGTGCACTGTTTTATGGAAAGAGTTACTAAGGTTGAAGAAACAACGCGCTTCGTCGTTGTCACCATCTTCTTCTTCCTCGTCTTCTTCGAGCTCACTAGTTGATATAGCTCCCAACAATGCTGGCAAAGAAGGGTCAGGGACCAGAGATAAGCATGTGAAAAGGGCTAAGAAAGGATTGGAGAGGACTAGATCAGCTAGTATAAGATTGAGGCCTGTGATTAATGTACCAATTTGCACACATGGAAAGAGCAGTGCCCTGCCTCCTTTGTTTACCATCAAGAAAGGAAGACTAGAGAGGTGAGAGAAGGAAGTGTAATTGTTTGTTGGTGGTATGTAATGTAGGATTTGTCCAATATGTTCAGTTTTTCCCCTCTTCATTTTTGTAAGTTTTCTTCCTCTATTTTGAAAAAAAAAACAAGTTGGTTTTGGTGGATCTGATGAATAACAATGTAAATTCTGACTTTTATGGTTTGGTAAATGATGGTTTTATGACTCACTAAGGAACGTTTGGATGACAATAATTTTAATTGAGAATGAGTATTTCATTCTTAGTAATAAGATACCCGGGTTTTAATTACCATAGTAATCTTATATTTAGTGTTTGATTTTTGTCAGTAATTTAATGTGAGAATTAATGTTACTGTCAAATTATTTTAGGAAATAATTTAATTTTAAAAAGTAGATTGATTTTAAGACGAGAGCTTATTTTTTGAAATGAAGTTAAGTTTAGGAAGGAGTTTTATTTTAGAATTTTTATTCCTTTAATAGAATACTCAATCAATTTAGATATGAAATTACCACCATTGACCATGGGTTTAGGATACCTACCATTATTGAGAATTGAATTACGGTAATAATCTTATTTCTGAGTTAGAATATTGAATAATTGACTCTCCAAACATGATGATAATCTAGGATTTAGAAATGAGAATCTCATTCCCAATCAAGATTATCGCCATCCAAACGAGGTCTAAGTTCTACTTTGATATAACTTGTCACAGTCTCGTAATTCAATGGCTTAAGGTTTTTTTTTTTTCAAATCCCAATGGGTAGTTCAAGTGGTAAAAGAGACAAGCTGTAAATCCAAACGTCCAGAATTCGAATCTTGACAACTCCTTAAGGCCAAGTCATAAGTGATTTATCCCTCATAAATCCTCTAATCCCGGTGTAGATGGTCTTCCTTTGACCGGACCGAAGAGGGAATTAGTCGAGGTGTACCTAAGTTGGCCCGGACACCCCTGATCGTTGAACAAAAAAAAAAATGTTGGTTTTAGTGGTTAATTGGAGGAGACTACGTTATCGGGAAAAACAATTATTGTTAAATTTTATGAATTTTTTTATAATTTTTTAATAAATTGGGCAATACTTTATAATTTTTAAAATTCATTTATAAATTTAGAGGTCATTTATAATTTTTTTTAAAAATTAATAATCCTAAAAAATTATAATGTAAATCATAAAATTATAATATGACCTTTCACTTAAAAACTTGAATTTCAACCTATAAAATTTATAAAAAAATAACGGTAATTTTTTCTTGACAGAAGGTGATAACATCAAGAGAATTGAATTCTTTCGGCAGAAGATTAGAAATTGCCTAAACTAATAGAGCCAAATATTTTCAGTTTCAAAACCATTCTCATAACTGCTTTGAAACTCTCAGCAAATAAGAATATTATTCTTTCGTCTTTTAATAAAGCTTATATCGTTCAAAAGTTAGTCTCTGGTCTACTAAATGAAGATAAAACTGCATACTATTTATCTCTCTTAGAGCATCTCTAAAAGGATAGGTAAAAAGGGTTTCTTAGCTATTTTAGATAGCTAGTCCATGATTTTTGGCTCCAACAGATTAGCTAAATCACTCGGTATTACCCATTTTGCTAAATAGGCTCGTTAGATCTGGCGAGAGAAGAAAAGCTAGATATCCAGCGTACATCCATCGTCTTCACAACAGATCGTCTTCATCACAACAGATCGTCTTCATCCAGCGTACACAACAGATTGTCTTCATCGTCTTAACAGCATTGTCTTCATCACAGATTGTGTTCGACTTCAACCGATCGTGTTGTAAGAGGCGGTGGCAGGTGGTGTTGGAAGAGGCGGTGACATTGTCTTCATCGCCAAGCTCAATAAAACCTCTCCAAAAATTCAGTAAAACCCCTCTAAAAATCCAACAAAATCCCACAAAAAATTTAGCAAAACCCCCCAAAAAATCAACAAAACTCCCCAAAAATCCAATAAACTCCCCCTAAAAGTCCATCAAACCCCCCAAAAAAATCCAACAAAACCCCCTAAAAAAATCCAACAAAACCCCAAAAAATCTAGTAAACTCCCTCCAAAAATTCAGCAAAACCCCCAAAAAATCCAACAAAATCCCCCAAAGTTTTTTGAATTGCTAGTTGAACAATGTATAGTTGAATTGCTATTTTTTGAATTTTATTATTGAAAGTTAGTTAAAGTTAGTTGAAATGGTTAGCTAAAATAGATAACGTTGTTGGAGTGAATTTGAAAAAATGGTTAGTTAAAATAGATAATACAATATTTAAATATATTTTGAGTAGCTATTTTAGATAGCATTGTTGGAGATGCACTTAGATCTCACTAAAGACGGGATCCTTGCGCATTGGTCACGATGTTTATTGTTTTTATCAGCTGCCTCCAACATAATCACCTTGACTGCAATGACCAATGAGAGTGTGATGCAAATGCTAAACCTGCCCTTCTTTATGTGCTTCAAACACAACTTGAAGGCCAGAGAGGCTTATTCAAACACAACTTGGAGACCATTGATGCTTAATCTAATTTTCTCTCTTGTTGCAACGCTTGAATCTCTCTTCCGGGATTACATGTGATCTCAAGTCTAACGATAGATCACAACCAATCTTATCTCTCGAACCAATATAGTCTGATCTTTCTTATGCCATTCTCACGTAATCCTAGCTAGTCAACGTGAATAAGTTGATTTTTGACCGAATAAATAATGAAGATTAACAGAAGTATTAATACCTTTGATACATTGGAGGTGGAATGTGAAAATTTTAATTTTTAAGAATACAAAGTAAAAATTCTTAAATTATTTGGGTGCAAAGCGTGATTACCCTTATTTTTTTCTTCCCAAAATACTTTTCTTTTTCAAAGCTTTTCCTTCCATGAATCCATGGTGTTCCACAAGCGGCAGGGCAAGGTGAACTTTTACCAGAAAACAAAGGCGAAAACGGCGGCTGAGCGCGGCACTCACGGCGTCGCTGGACTCACTGAAACCGGTAAGTCGGTAACAATCAAACTCTTCGATTTCTTCTTTTCTCCTCAGCATATGTAAATGCGTAGGCGTGCGCTGTGATTAGAAATTGTTTTGTTTTGGGCAGAGGATGTGGTGAATCGTGATAGTTGATGGTGGAGCGGTATCTCCACTGTGTGATCAGTAGTTAATAGTAAGTTAGATTGCTGATTTGGCAGAAACAGTAAGGCTTTGCTAGGGTTTGATCATCAGTAAATTGTTAGCTAGATTGCTGACAATTAACCATGAGACCAGGTTGCCTTAAACCTGCAATGGAAATAATGGAAGTCAGCTCTTGCCATGTCTTAGACTAAAAGAGCGTGCCCAGTGAATGAGGTTTCCGCCATTACGGGGTGGGTTAGATGTACGTAGTTTTATGCTGAGAGTAGAGAGGCTATTTCTGTACTCGAACCTGTGACTTCCAGGTCACAATTGAGCAACCTTACTCTTGCCATGTCTTAGACTAATGCTGTAAATTACATATTTTCAACTTGGTTGGTTCAATGTAAGAATTTGCAACTGTTGCCAGCCTGCTCTATTAGAGTCTTCTGAATGAAATTTCGATAATGTAGATCATTTTTTGTATACAAGTAGAGAAGTGGGAAGAAGTCCTTATTATTGAATACCAAGTATAGTGGATAATTAACACAAACTAAATCTTGCATAGTCATTGAAGTGAAGGCATTCGAGAAACGCTATCGCCTAATAACGCGTATTCAGTGAGGTTGATGACTTGCAATTGTGGTTCTCTCTGTTAACTGTAACAGTGGCAATTTGGACAAAATATTTTTCACAGTTCACATTATCTGTAAATTGATGTGGACTATGGAGTCATGAGTCTGAGAAATAGTGAGCTTGCAATTTTCTCATGTTTTGATTACCATGTTGCAGTGATCTTGTCATGCTTATCGGTTAAAAATGTCCAAGATAGGTTCAGTGCAGTAGCTTTGCATCTCCTGTATTTGTGCCATGCTGAGTCTGCTGATTGGCTTTTACTCAATTTGGTCGTAATGTTTCTTGCTGTCACACCTGCACATATGAAAGTGGTGTTATTCCTGTCAGGATCGCCTTATGATCTGTTGCACAACGAAATATGATTGCTGATGAATACAAGGCCTCATGAAGAACTTTATTCTTCATGAAGTTTTTCTTTTACTCTCATTCCTACTGATGAAGCAAAAGATGCAAAATGGCCCTTTTATTCATGTTGATGGGAACCTTGCAGAACGACACTTTTCAAGTGTTGTTGCCAGGAAACTAGCTGAAAACCTCCACAATATTGCTCAAAATTTGAGTCAATGATGAAGAAAGCTTTACTTCTTGATATAAATGAGCCCCTGCTCCATCCCATCACAAAATGTCAGTTTAAATTGACGATGACCAAACCTGTATGATTATCTATGAAACTAAGACTGTTAGATGGTCTTTTTTGAGTAAGCCAATTATACGCGATATTCATATTCCATTGAAAATTAACTATAGATATGGACTTGTTTTATCATCTGCTGATGTCTAATGACTTCTTAAGTTAATCTTTCTCAGGTTCTCATGTTGGATCCAGCATACAGTACCAGAGATTTGTAATTAATTTGCAAAAGCACCTACTAGGCCTAACCCATAAATCTTGCAGCAGTAGGTGGTTGCTCCAAACAAAATAGAATGCACTGAAGCAGTGGATGTTGTGGTTGTCGAGGAGCGAGTTTGGAGGTCACAATCTCTTCTTTCCCGGGTTTCTGTTGCTTTTTAACGCCTGTAAGTTCTTCCTGTGTGCCATTTTCTAACATATTGCTGTCCATGACCATCCGTGACTAATTTTTAGACATTGTAATGCACACTGACTAAATCTTGCAGATTTTGATTTTGTAATGGAGTCAAAAAAGGGGAGTGTTGTCAGCATTCAGGAGTATTCACCTGAAAAAAGAATTGTACACACTCAAAGTAAAAACAATTGTTAGCCCAACAGGCCAGGCGAACTCTAGTACTCCACAAATCAAAGTTGTTAATGCCACTGAAAGGCTCACATGAAGATGCAATTTTTACTGGGAGATCATTGACAGAATTACTGGTGGACTTGGGCTCGTTTAAGTTTCCAAGAATCGGAAACAATGGGGGGGCTTTGAAGTGAGGCTATTTAGGGCTTCTGCAACCACTTTATCATCCTGAGCCATAGTAAGTGTATTCATTTTGCTTAAGATGGTTTTACAGCTTGTTCATCTGTTTCTCTTGGTTTACATCTAGCTCTCTTTTTGTTTCGTAGGCAATATTGCTATGTATGTTCGGTGATGTGTTTTTATTGAGTTTGCAAAAGGAGTGATAATTTTCAGCACGACAAGTCATGAGTAGTAAACAGATTGCATTAGCGTCATAGTTTATGACACAATTTATTACACGGGTTAGATTAGAATTGACTAGTATTCAAAACAAACTCAAAACGACTCAATTCAAAAACAACACGGTTAGATTTACATACTCTGGAGAATTATTTACGGTGGTTCTTATCCTCAACCTGGCTAACTTGAGTTGATAGGGCAGGCCCAAATGTCTGATTAAACACTTTGTATATTATTAGTCGAATACTCGCTCTAAACATAACTAATCTAATAGTTACATTGAAGTCATATCATTAGGTTCTTAAATTAGGTCTCTATAGCATTGCCCAAGATTGAAACCCTCAGTCTGGAGAGTCACTCACCTTTTCTTGTTCTTGTCGTCAACCAGGCATAATTGGGCTGTTAGGGCAGGTCCAAATGTCTGAATAGTATATTTTCAATATTCTACTCTTCAAAACTCTTTTTCTCTCTCTTCCTAGACTCTTTCGTCATTTTATATTCTAAGGGTGTATTTAGGACGGTTTTTTATAAGTTTTTTTACGACTTACGACTTCTTATACGCACTTTAAAAAAAAAAGGGTAATATTTAAAACAATTTATTTTATTTACTTTCTAATAAGTCAAATTTTTGACATTGTGTAATACCCAATCTTACACTGTTGTCTTATGCTATTTGGCATATTTCAATGAAGTCAATAGTAGGTGAAGTTTCCTAGAAATCCGCTTGCCTATACCTGGATATAAGACATGGTAATTGTTAATGAGGATCAGCAGTCCATCCGATGAAAGAGAGACAAAGATTATTTAATAAACATTTATTAAAGCATCTATTTTCAATTGGGTAAAGTGTTTTCTCAAAAAAAAAAAAAAAATTTGGGTAAAATGGAAAAGTTCTCGAAAGTGTCGCCATATTTATTTCCATCTTCTCTTTAATTTGGTTTTGAATGAGATCAGAATGTCAGCCAGTGTAGGTTACTCGAGGACACAGTTTCTTCACCCATTCATGGGGATTGACCGCCTTACAAGAAAAAATTGTTATATTAAATAGGGACTTGACTACGGTACCAAAGAAAAAATGTCGGTATTATATTTTTAATTTATATTATTTTAATAAGTGTTTTTATAATTTTTAGGGGTCATTTTACAATAATAAAATTTATCATTTTTTGGGAGGTTTATTATTTTTGTAGATGTTTTTATCATTATTATGAGTGTTTTTACTACATTTGTGGTAAATATTGTTACCACTTTTCTTTGTATAAAAAAAATTATCACTTGTGTGGATGATTTATCACATTTGTGGGTGTTTTTACCACATTTGTGAATGTTTTTATCACTGTTGTTGTAACTATTTTTACCATTTTTTGGGTACAACAACAGTGATAAAAACACCTACAAATGGTAGTAAAAGCAACCACAAATGTGATAAATGGAGTATGATATCGAATTTTTTTTTTTGGTAGGGTTATTCCCACTTCTTAAATCTCTTTTCTCATCCCATTTAATCACTTTACTTCAAACTACTAAGTTTACTCAATTAGTTACTAAGTTCACATCTTTTTTTACATATTTAATTAAATTATTAGATATGTGTCAAAGAAACCGAAACAAAAATAATAATTGAAGCAAAATTTTAATATTCTGAGGTGATTTATAGGTGTTTTAAGATATTTTCACCAATGTCTTGGGAATATTTTGAAGTGTTTTAAGATATTTTGATTAATATTTTAAAAGTAATTATTAATTTTTATTCTGCATCTGAAATATTTTTCGTACTAAAATAATACAACAAAACAAAATTTTGATTATTACCTATATAGTTAGTAAAAATAAATTTAATTTTTAGTTAGTAAATATAGACGGGGTGAGTTTAATAACTTATGAGTGAGTATAGATGTGGTGAACTTAGTAATTTGAAATAAGATGATTAAATGTGATAAAAAAAAAATTTAAACAATGAGAATAGTCCGATCTTTTTTTTTTCCGGTTCCGTAGTTAACTCCATTAAATAGAGAGAGTATGACCCATTCATGTTTCTTGACCCATCCATGTTGTGTCATATTCGGATTGTATGATTTCGATTTATGTTATTTTGAATTTGTATAGTGTTCGTGTAAATAAATAAAATAGTTTTAAAACATTTCATGTAATTGTGGACCAAAAAATAAATTAATGTCAATTAAATAAATTAGTCATGTTTAACATTAATTAGATTTATTTATTATTTATATTAATTAGGCGTATCGTTTTTAAATTCATATCATGTCAAATTAATGTGATTTTGTCTAAAGTTGTCACATCTAATTATAATTTAAAAAAAACTCCTGAATTTTTTATTAGTATATTTGTTTGGTCGGCCCATGGAAAGTATGGGCTCGTCAAATTGTCGGTTGGCCCGTTTCATACCAAACACAAGACAATGATTGTGACCCAGGTGGCCTATAAACAATCCAAACGTCTCTTTCGTTTTAAACTTGAACTTTTCATACTCTCTCTCTCTCTCACACACACATTGTGCCATGGCTTCCGACACCAAGGAGGTAGTCACTGACCTCGCCCCTATCCTCCGAGTCTACAAAGACGGCATGGTGGAACGGCTGGTTGGCTCAGCCTACGTCCCACCATCTCCCAACCACCCAGCCACCGGCGTCTCCTCCAAAGACGCCACCATCTCACCACTCATCTCCGCCAGACTCTACCTCCCCAAAACCACCACCACCACCACCCCCCAAAAGCTCCCCATCTTAATCTACTTCCACGGCGGAGGCTTTTGCGTGGAATCCGCCTTCTCTTTCTTGGACAACCGATATATGAACCTAATTGCCTCTCAAGCCAAAGTTCTTATAATTTCAGTCGAGTATAGGCTCGCTCCAGAGTACCTTTTACCTGTGGCTTATGAAGATTGTTGGGATGCTATTCAGTGGGTCGCTTCACACGCCGTTTCCGTAAATGATGATGGCGAAAATAAAGAGCTCTGGTTGATCAACCATGGTGATTTTGAGAGGGTTTTCATTGGAGGAGACAGTGCCGGAGGTAATATCGTACATAACATCGTCGTGCGTGCTGGTATTGAGAGCTTTAATGGTGATTTGAAGATCTTGGGAGCTTTTCTTTCTTGCCCTTACTTCTGGGGATCCAAGCCTTTGGGATCGGAGTCGAGTGAAAGCCGTGAACCAAGTATGCTTTATATGAGTGAAAGCCGTGAACAGAGTTTGCTTTACAGGTAAGGTAACAATTTGGTACTCAAAGAGACAGTGGAATTAGCTGAGTTTATGGGTCATGAAGTTTTCGACACGAACTAGAAAATTATAAGAATGAGAAAATAACACGCGAGCTTTTAGCACGAATAATAAATGAATTTGATTATGTCAAAACATCTGACTATTGGCACCTCCTATATACAGGATGTGGATGTGTGCTTATCCTTTGGCGCCTGGTGGCATCGACAACCCAATGATCAATCCATTTTCAGATGATGCGCCAAGCTTGTCGGGGCTTGGATGCTCGAAGGTGTTGGTGTGTGTTGCAGGGAAGGATCCTCTAAGGGACAGAGGTTTACATTATGTTGAGGCTGTGAAAGGAAGTGGATGGACAGGTAAAGTGGAGGTGGTTGAGGTTGAAGGAGAGGACCATTGTTTTCACATCATCAATCCTGACTCTGAGAATGCAAAGAATCTCATAAAGCGCTTGGCCTCTTTTATCTCTCAGTGAACCTGTTCTGGTTGTAAGTTTCTTCACTATCCATGTATGCGATACGTACTATACGGAATTCTTTGCATTGGATTTGATTAAGACTATGATATCGACAATTAATTTCAAATCATAGATTTTATTTTTATTCATTTATAATCATTAATTGTGAAAATAACATCTATTTATATGCACTTTTGATTTAAGGTAAGGGGCACATTTGTAATTTTAGTTCTGGTCTCAATTCACTTGTTTGAATACCACCCTTTAATGGGTGAGGTTAATTTGGAAGGGTGACTTATATTTTACACTTTGAAAGATTAAGAATTCTCACTTTACATCTCTAGAGATTAAATTTTTTATATTATACCTTCAATATATTAAAACTGTTGTGTGTGACCCGGTCGTTTGCCTCCGTTACTGATTTTGTCAACGTCAATAGGGTGGAGTTTATGAAATGAGCGACAGAAGCTAACGACAAGATAATATTGCAACAATTTTAACACTTTTTTTTTCTTTCCATGGAATTCCACTTTGTTGATTAAACGCCAGAGATTGTTTAGAACTAATGGTTCATTATCCATTAGACCTTACCGTTCTGATACTCTATCTGACAGGTATTAGAGAGTTGTTATTATTTATCAAATTTGTTCCTATCTAATGAAATGTTATTGGATTAAATGACAAAGACATTGTTGAGAAAAATATGGCTTTTCCCCGGATGAAGTGAAAATTGAATTCATGTAAAATGAGAAAGATTTTCCATTCTTTAGCTGGAAAGATATGGGGCCATGAACGAGGAATTAAGTAGAACAGAATTGACTACGTGGTAGAGTGTGTGATTGGAAATTGTTTTGGGCAGAGGATGTGGTGAATGTGATAGTCGATGGTGGAGCAGTTACCTGGTGATAAGTAGTTAAGTTTAGTGAGATTACTGTTTTGGCAGAATAGTAAGACTTTGCTAAGGTTTGATCAGTAGTTAGTTGTTAGTTAGTTTGCTGATTTTTCTAAGTGTTGTCTTGATTGAACATGGGCCAAGGTTGCATTAAACCTCTACTCAGATTAATGAAAGTTTCTTCTCAACATAGTAGAAGAGCCAATTGGATATTCACCTGTTAACTATTTAGTCTACAATCAGTGGCCAATTAGACGCTTAACTGAAAACCTCCACATTATTGCACAAAATCTGAGTCAACCAGGAAGAAAAAAGCGATCATGTTTGATTTGCGTATCAGAAATTATTTTTCTATTTTTTGGAAACAGTGTTTGGTACAAAAGCTGTTTAGCCAACTGTTTTTGATTTTTTATTTTTGAAAACTGAGAACAAAAATTGGATAAATTTAGAGAACAAGTTAAAGCTGTTTTGTGTGTTGTTTGAAACAACATTTCCAAAATTTAAACAACACCACCCACCACCCACCACCACCACATTTTCTGTTTTCATTGTTTTATGGGTTACTGTCCAAATAAGTTTTACTGTTTTCTATTCTGCAAAATTATTTTTGGGATTATATAATAAAACAAGTTTTGCGACACAAAAAATATCAAAACAATTTTCTAAAACTTTTCCCAAAATACTGTTTTTTGAGACGTATAGCTCCTATAATAAATGAGCCCTCGCCCTTTTTTTTTTGCTGGCGGGGTGGGGACCTGTGATCTTTTGTCTGTTACAATCAAATATTGCCCAATCCTGCATGATTATCCGTCAAATTAAGACTATATTAGTGCAAAATGAAACGAGATTTCATATTTAGTGCAAAATTAATCAGATGAGGACCTGTTCTATCATCTGCTGATGTCTTCTTATTCATGTTCTCTCATCTGTTGCAGCCTACAGTACCAGAGATCCGTAATTACTTTGCAAATGCACTTACTTGGCCTTTGTGACTGTAGGTAGATGTTCCTTTTTTTCTTATTCCTAAGAAAATTCTAATTTTATTGCACTTTAGTATTGTGAAATGGTTGTTTTATATTGTTGCCCGGGCGAAGCCAGGATATATCTTATTGGTGGTGCCATGAAGGATCTCTCGTGAATATCCTAATCTCGATATAAATAACTTATTTTTGACCGGACCGGATCGAGGTGCATATTACAGAAAAAATGTTGCGGGGCTGATGAGATTCGATCCAAAGATGATCATGCGTATGATGCAACCAATGTACTCTCTTCTTGTTCTCACTTTGTTAAGTAGTAGTAGTTCTCTTAACCACTCCCCCTTTTCCCGGGTTCGAAAACTGAGTCCGGGGAAAAACTTCTTTTTCGCGTCTTTTGAACAGAATATTTTTCACCTCATTTCCTGTTCGTGGGAAGACTTTTCTATTGTGTGTGTTTTGGATAGGGATGGCAATGGACCGGGGAAAAGCGGGTATTCGTCCAAACCCGCCCCGTTTGGATCGGGGATGGACTATACGTATTGGACCGTGGACGTATACGGGGATACCCGTATAAACCCGTGCGGGGATGAAGGCGGGGTTGGACTTACCCTTATCCCCGCCCCGCCCCGCCCCGTCCCCGTTACCCGTTTATATATATATATATAAATAAACTCCCAATTAAAACCCTAGGCCTAACTTACTCCTTTTCCTCAATCAACGCCGCCCCCTCCCTCTCTGTCTCTGTCCCTCACACACACAGATGGGTGATCTGAGTATATGCTGCAAACCCATGCCTCTTCATCATTCATCTTCATCTTCAGTTGCTGCAAACCCGCGCCTCCTCCTCTTCGAGAATCTTGCCTCTCGCCTTTCTCTGCTTCTCTCAGTCGATCGATCCATGGCGTCTCCTTCTCTTTGAGTCTTAGAGACTCGCCTTTCTCGCTGTGTCATCTTCGAAGCCACAAGCCAACCACAACTACAAGCATCCCAGGTTCTCCACAAGCATCCAAAAGGCGACTTTTATGGGAATATATTTCTTTTTTGTTGTTTGATTCTTTTTTTGTCTTCTTTTCTGTCGTAGTACATATTTTTTTTTTTCGGTAAGTCGTAGTACATATTTTTTATTGTTCATATTCCCACAAAAAAAAAGTACATATTACTAAGAATATTGTGTTCAATTGAGTAGAGAACATACAGTTAGCAAGATATATTAATCTGTTTTTGAAGTTAACCACTTCCCAACCAGACATTTTCCTTTCTATTAATCTGTTCGGAAGTTAGCAAGATATATATAGACCAAATCAAAGAAAGCAATAACTTAAATTGTTTAAGTGATCTTATCAGAATAATTGTTGCTAGTAATAACTTAAATAGTTTAGGGAGTTCAGTAGTTTATAGTCATGAGGAAGGGCAAATTACAATGCATCAACGCAAGGACTAAGAACTCAACTTACTGGGTCAATTATGCTGATCCTTGTTTGCCATTTATCTGTATTTGGGGGGCCTTTGTTTATAGAATTGTAAGCCATAGAGTTTTCTCAACTTACTGGGTCAGCTTAAATTGTTTTGCTGTTGAACTTGGGTTTGGGTTTGGGCTTGGGCTTGGGCTTGGGCTTGGGTTTGGGCGGGGACAGGGGAAGCGGGGACGGGGACGGGGACGGGGATTATAAATTTACCCGCGGACGGGGATGGGGATGAAAATTATACCCGTTAGCGGGGGTGGACCGGGGATGGACGAAGGTTTTTTAAGCGGGTACGGGGATGAAGACTATACCCCCCGCCCCCGCTTCGGTCCATTGACATCCCTAGTTTTGGACATCCAATATTTTCCACCCCATTTCCCACTCGTGGAAAGGCTTTTTTTTTTTTTTTCTTTTCTCGTGTTTTGGACACATAATAGTTTTTTCCACCCCATTTCCCGGGTTTGGAAACTGGGCCCGGGAAAAGACTTTTTTGCGTGTGTTTTGGACATACACTTTTTAATGTGCCGTTGGTTGGTTGGTTGGTACTAAATGCCATGAAAAAAGAGACAAATATTATTCAACACTCAATTACTATATATCATTTATTTTCAATGGGTAAGTGGAAGTTCTAGAAAGGTTGGCTGTATTTATTTTTCATCTTTTCTTTATTTGGTTTTTAATAAAACCAAAATTCCTTGACCCATTCATGATTTAAGGTAGAAATATATTTTCCGGCATCGTACTTTTGTTTTTTTGTTCAATAAAGAGTTGACACGTAAAAAAATTGTTTATTTTATTATTTTTACAATTAATGATTCTAAATCGTCTAAAACCAAATCAATAGTTAGCGTTGGATTTCGCCAATGTGCCAAATCGATATTGTAGTCTTATCCTTATGATATAAATGACAACATAGTGATGTGCAATTGTACTTATAAATTAGTTTTTATACTATATTTTTAATTTTTTATTAATCAAAGTATGGCACATATAATTTTATTATTTTATTTTTAAATTAAAATTATTTTTAGTATGATAGCATAAATTACTTTTCAGTACCATAGTCACTTGTAGATAACCCCCAATCAATAATTATCTTTTGTACATTAATTTTACTTGTGAAATCCTAAATTTTTTAATAGAAGCATTGAATTTAAGTATGAAAACAAAAATTACGAGTTTTGTGGAGGAAAAAATAATTAATATTAAAATTTCATAGTTAATCTGTAATATATGAAATAAGAAGGAGCAGAGTGTAATTATTGTAACTTTTATGCTAGCCCATTTGTCATTCACGTCACGTGGATGGCACTTCTAGATGACAAAGACAAAGAGATAACTAAATAATAGAATAAAGGAACAAGTCATGTGTGTTCTGGGGCATACTTGACAAGAGATAGACACAGGCGGTAGAAAAGTCCCCTATTTCTATTCTCGCCCCCATTAGTATTTCGGATCCGAGATAAGGGATTACTCTGATAGAAATGAACCTACTAACCTTGTTTGTTGCTTCTTCTTGAATCTCTTTAAAAAGAGTGATTTGTTGATTATTTCTTATTTGTATTCCAATTAGTGTTGTGTGATTATGAAATTCTCATTGAATTTTTTTTGAGTATAATCCAATGTATTGCCAGACAATAGATTCGTGGGATTGGGTTGAAGTATCAGATCTGTGTTATGATCTTATATGAAGAGTGTGATATATGAATTATGTGTTGATTCATATCTCCTATTCGAGATACTTGATATTTATTATAAATCTTTTATTTAATTGGTTATTCAATTTGCGTCGGTCGTTGAAGATATTGCTTCTCTTTATATTGTATACTTTCTCTCTATATTTAATATTTTTAGTTTGATCTGCAAGAAAAGTTGAAAATAAAATATTTAAAAAATCAATATAATTTTTTTGTTTTTGTGATTTGAAATTGGGAGAATTATGCGTATTTGAAGACTAAATTAATAATTGTAATTTTATTAAGGCAAGTAGCATTCTATCATTTTCAATTGAATGTAAATTGTCAAACCTTCATCCAATAAGGTCTCGACAAATTGGGGTGTTACGCTTCTATTAGATGCTGATGTAGTAACACAAATGCCGTAGTACCAACGTTATATTAAATATAATACTTGGGTGACGATAAATGGTCACACCTTTGAAAAATTCCACAAAAGTGTGTTTGGTAAACTATTAGGCAGATTTTTTAAGTAAAAATAATATTATTTAAATTTAATTTATTAACCTAATATACTATAATTATTAAATTAACAATAAACTTCAATCTAATAGATACAGGGAAATAATAAGTTGATAAATTAAGTCTAAAATAACTTATATAGTTATAATTTTTTTTACGAATTATAATTTAATTTTTAAAAAATTATAACTTTATCGTAACTTCTATAATCGATCACAACAATTGAGGAACGATTATGCCATTTAATTAAAAGTTATAATTTATAACTTAAAAAATTATAATTGAACAGTTATATTTTCAATATGGTATTGATGTGTTACAATCAGATCTATATGATAAGAAAGCTGAGTTTGAATCTTATCTCCGTATTTTTTTCGCCCATTTCTATCACAAGTTAAATTATTTAATTTTTTATGAATTGATGACTCAATATAATTTTTATTTTGGATATTGTTTATACACGATAACATACACGTATTGATATTTTTTTTTAGTTTATAAATTTTGAAAAAAAATAATTATATAATTATTATTTAATATAGTGATATCAATTTTTTAAATTTATATATTTCTTTCGGACATGGATTCCCACCCCCATATCGGCTTTTCCTTTACATCTACATCTCTCTCTCTCTCTCGCGCGCGCGCATGGCTTCCGACACCAAGGAGGTAGCCACTGACCTCGCCCCTCTCCTCCGAGTCTACAAAGACGGCACGGTGGAAAGACTCTTTGGCTCACCCCACGTCCCACCATCTCCAGAAGACCCAACCACCGGCGTCTCCTCCAAAGACACCACCATCTCACCACTCATCTCCGCCAGACTCTATCTCCCAAACCTCCCCAAAACCACCACCACCACCCAAAAGCTCCCCATCTTAGTCTACTTCCACGGCGGAGGCTTCTGCGTCGGATCCGCCTTCTCTTTCTCCTGCCATCGATACATGAATCTGATTGCATCTGAATCGAAAGCTCTTATAGTTTCAGTAAAGTACAGGCTCGCTCCAGAGCACCCTTTGCCTGCGGCTTATGAAGATTGCTGGAATGCTATTCAGTGGGTCGCTTCACACGCCGTTGACGGAAATGATGATGGTAGCGATAAAGAACTCTGGTTGATCAACCATGGCGATTTTGAGAGGGTTTTCATTGGTGGGGACAGTGCTGGAGGTAATATTGTACATAACATAGCCATGCGTGCTGGTATTGAGAGCTTTCATGGCGATTTGAAGATCTTGGGAGCTTTTCTTTCTTGCCCTTACTTCTGGGGATCCAAGCCTATGGGATCGGAGCTGACTGAAAGAAGTGAACAGATGAAGCTTGACAGGTAAAATAGACAGTGAAATTAGCTGAGTTTATGGGTGATAAAAAATTTTTGGGAAAATTTCAACCACATCCCCTCTACTTTACCAAATCTTTAAGGATACTCCTCTATTTTCTGAATCTTCACTCTCACCCTATCAGATTAAAAATATTAACTCGAATACAATTTTACTAAATTGCCTATGATATATTTTTGAGGACAAACTTCATCCAAATCCCATCTAGATAAGCATATCTTCAATGAGGCCCCATTTGTTTTCTAATTTTTTTTTATGTATTAAAATTCGGGTGGATTAAAATTCGATTCAAGCTAAGTAAAATTTATTTTTTTGCATATTAAAATTTGAACGGATTAAAAATTATATTTTTATTAAAATTTTGGCTAAATAAAATTCTATTTAAGCCAATTAAAAATTATTTTTAATCGACTCAAATCAAATTTTAATCAACTCGCATTGAATTTTAATTAGCCCAAATTTTAATACATAAAAAAATATAAATTTTAATAAATCGAATTTTAATTGATACGAATTTAGTAAGTAAAAAAATATAAATTTTAATATACTCGAAAACGAATTTTAATCGGCGTTAACAACTCGGATAGAGTTTAAATTGGCTCAAATTTTAATACATAAAAAATAAATTTTAATAGGCTCGAATTTTAATACGTTAAAAAAAAATAAAATTTAATCAGCTTCAATCAATTTTAATTGGTTCAAATTTTAATATGTAGAAAATAAATTTTAATTGGCACAAATTTTAATAAAATTTTATGTAGAAAAATTACTTGAGGTTTATGTAGGGCATTTTTGGTATTTTAGATGAATTTTTTTTGTTAGAAATGATAGTTTAATGGTAAGAGGTGTTAGTGATGTTTAAATATAAATTAGAAGGGGTGTCAGTAATGTTTTTGATAATAAAATGGGTGTCCTTAAAGATATAGTAAACTAGGAGGAGTGTGGTTGAAATTTTCCCAAGTATTTCTACATGTTGAAAATTATAGAAAATTATAAATTCAAGGTTAGTTAGGGATAAGTTGTAAACTCAGTCGTCTTAAGTTCGAACTTTGACAATCTCTAGGGGCCAGACAATGAGGGATTTATTTCTCATGAATTCCCTGTTCTCAACGTGGATAACTTGTTTTTGATCGAACTGGAAGGAGAATTAATCGAGATATACGTAAGCAGACCCGAACATCCTTGACCGTTGAACAAAAAAAAATATTAGAAAATTATATGAATGGGAAAATAACATGAATGACACTTTAGCGTGAATAATAAACGGATCAAGATTAATGTCAAATATGAAAATTTTAATCTGAGACTTGCTAAAAAAAATTTGATTGAATCATATTTTGAGCAAATATGGTACCACTCTTTGTAGAATTAAACGATTTCCTACTTGACCTTGCTAACGTACAGATCAAAAGGACATAATTTATGCAAGATTGCCAATATTGAGTTTAGTTGAGATTAGGTACTTTTTAGTCTTTAGTTATTGAATCGTGTATTAAATCTTAATGGTAATTCAAGTAGTGATAGAAACGACTTGTAAACTCAAACATCCAGAGTTCAAATCTTATTTTTTGAGATCAGGCCATGAAAGATTATCGCTCATAAATACTATAGTCCTAGCGTAAATGGTATGTGTTTGACGAGAAGAGAAAATGAGTCGAGGTACGTGTAAATAGACTCAAACGCTCATCGTTCAACCAAAAAAAATTCCCAGATTTCACATGTCGTCTCTAACACAATCCATCTCTAACACACTGGTTAATAAATATGTCTGATTAGTGTCACAGTATCTGAATTGATAAATTCAAAATAATATGATACGAATGGATTGACATTCTTATATACAGGATTTGGATGTTTGTTTATCCTTCGGCACCTGGTGGCATCGACAACCCGATGATCAATCCGTTTGCCGATGATGCGCCAAGCTTGTCGGGGCTTGGATGTTCGAAGGTGTTGGTGTGTGTTGCAGAGAAGGATCCTCTAAGGGACAGAGGTGTACATTATGTTGAGGCTGTGAAGAAAGAAAGTGGATGGAAAGGTGAAGTGGAGCTTGTTGAGGTTGAAGGAGAGGACCATTGTTTTCACGTCTTTGCTCCAGACACTGAGAATGCAAAGAATCTCATAAAGCGCTTGGCTTCTTTTATTGCACAGTGACTTTGTGTTTTTTTTTTTTTACAGTATGTGTTTATGTTTACGTCAACTATACTCTTGAACTTGAATATTGGTTACTGTAATCTGAGCGAATATAAAATATGTTCTTGATGAATAAAGGTGACTGACCCTTAGAGTATGAGAAATGAATTTGTTTCTGTTGTGTAAGTTTCTAAGCTATCCATGTATGGGACATGTAAGAAATGCAATTTTTAGTTAGAGTTATGTTCAATCGAAAGCATCATATAGTAGCATATTCTAGTTTCTATTATATATATATATACAATCTTGATTTCGAATTTTGATAATTCTTTAAGGTTTATCACGAAAGATTTATCTCTTATGAATTCCTTAGTCCTGACGTGAATGTCCTGTCATAAACCAAATCGTAGAGAATATTAGTTGAGGTGCGCATAAATTTATCTGAATACCACTAATCGTTGAACAAAAAAAGAAGAAGAAAATTTTAATGGTTTGAATTCTTAAGTACTCAAGGTTCGGGCATCTCATCGTTCAAACTTGGTGGCTGAATTTAACCACGTGATTCTCATTATGTGGCTCCCAATTTATTTATATATGAGTCAAATCTGATAATATCACTCTTAGGTACAACAATATAAAAAATGGTGAACCAAAGTGTTGTAGTTTGGTTCACCATTTCATTGGTTTTATGTGTATACTTAAGAGTGGTATGATTATTTTTAGGGTTAATTTCAATTTGTTCTCTTTAACTATGTTCTTTGTTGTAATCAGTTTCTTATGGTTATAAATAGTGCAATTTGACCTCTCTAAATTTCAAGTGGATTAAATTGATTAACCGCAGTGGTTGAACACTTGAAAAAATCATTATACTTTCTATCTTGTACATTATTTCCTATATTTTTATTGAGATATAAATTTTATCCTTAAAAAATAAGGAAACAAAAAATCAAGACAAAAATTACATCTATTCGGCCCAACACTATCACACTATGCAATACCTTATTCACCTTTACCTTCATCTCCGCCTCATGAGAGAAAATATGGTTTCTACTAGAAGAGAAAAGGGAATAAGAGTTAACCATCTGAGGTAGGGAATGATGGAAGCGTTCTGAATATGGGCGGTTACGAGTCTAGTTGGAGGAGTATGGATATTTGGTAAAAGGAAAAATTAAGTGTAAGGGTAAATATGTCTTTTTAATAAAGTAGAGATCATGTGAATTTCACATGTTTAACTTTCATCAATTTTTATGGTCTACAAATAACTATTGAAGTTAATTGCAAAATATTCGAATTTAAAGGAGACTATTTGTTGAAATTAAAACCCGAATGAATAAATTGTAAACTATTCAAAGTTAAAGGGGATATTTTTATAATTAACCCTTATTTTTATGGTAAATTGCACTAATGGTCCCTCAAGTTTGTCATTGATTGTGCTTTGGTCCTTAATGTTTCAATTTTATCAATTTCGTCTCCAAAGTTCAAACAATTAGATAATGTGGTCTTTCACGCTAACCACCGTTAGAAAAATGGACAGAAAATGTCATGTGCCCAACACATGCTACTTTTTAGGGGCATTTATAGTATTTTGCAAACAAAGAAAAGGGCAAAATAAAAAATCATCTCCATTGCTCTGTTTCTTCCCTCAAATCTGATACTCCAACCGCGACCCCTCATCTTACATCTACACCCAGCAACCCCATAAGCAAACCCTCATCTGTAACACAATTGCACCCCTTCGTCCTCGTCCTACTCCCTTGTCACATGGAAGGCCAACACCAACTACACTTCCTATGCCTACAATCGACCAGTGCCACCTCTATCAAGATGGTACAAGTACCAATTGTCAAGCACCCACAAAAACTTATGAATTCTCTATAGAGATAAGCAAAGCAACCTAGAGAAAAAGCGAAATAGAGAGTTAGATAAAGAAGTTCAAAATCAAAATCAAATACCCAATTCAAACCTAATTTTTCTTTAATTCAGCTTTGGGCATGATAGTGAGTCTGACTAGTGAACAATTCCAAGGCGGTGCGATTAATTAGAGCTTGATGCCCATGGAGGTCCCGAAAACGCAAGTGGTGCATTCAGCTCAAACCCCACCATTAATCGAAGTGAGAGAGACAAAGACATAGAGATACACAGATAGAGCAAGGCGTAGAGACAAATAGCTAATTGAAAGGAGAGACAAAAACAGAGATAGAGAGATAGTGAGTGAGTGTGCATGGACACTTTTGACAGAAACAGAGATAGACAGATAACGACAGTTAGCGCGAATGATCACATTAGCTAAATGTTTGAATTTTAAGGACGAATTTGATGAAATTAAAATTTTAAGGGCTAAAGTGCAATAAATGACAAACCTGAGAGACCATTGATGCCATTTACCCTTATTTTTGTTGTAATTTATACATTATGTATTAATTTAGAGAAATAATTTTTTTTCACATGCGAAACAAGACTATAAACATAATGAGTTTCTTAAACTATACAGTGATGGAAGCTTCGTTTTTGTGCAATCGGCTATGCTCGATACCTATCGAGCATGCTAATTGTAGAAATTCAGCAATCGAACATGCTAATTGTAGAAATTCAGCAATAATAAATGTTTGAATTGGATTTGATTGAGTATGCTTATTTCAAGGGATCTAGATTATTTTCATTATATTTTTATTCAATTTCACTCAATGATCATCAATAATATCAGTTCTAGAAGGGTGAAAGCAAGCCAAAATGGCACTTTTTTGTTTCGGGAGGAGAAAAGGTGAACGGGGTATATTCTCTACATGCTGAGACATTATTTAAAGGAAAAGGTCAAATTTGATTTTTCTTGGGGCCAAGTTTTTGAAAAGTCGCGTGAGGTGCACGATTTGGTCCAATTGCAATTGAATGACTTTCACATCCAAACAGTTGTGTTGTTACTGCCAATGAAACAAGCACATTGCCATAGGCGGTAGTCTGGTGCTTTAGATAAGATTTATACTTGGGATAAGACTATCATAATATTAGAAAATAATTGTAAATTCTCGATCTTATTTTGATTTATTTATATTCATTAATCTTGAAAAGAATAAATCAAATAAAATAGCAAAACCAAAAAACAACCCATACTATCATATTTTCATTGGACCCCCCCAAAAAAAAAAAAAAGGAAAAGATAAGACATCAAATTTTTTGGTATCATAGTCGTACTCTGTATACACCAAAAAATAGTGAGATCAAAGGGTGACACGTGAAAGAGATCTGACGATCACAAAAGAGTCTGTGAGAGTTTACAATTGACAAAACAGTTAGAAGAATAAGACTCTTAGAGTCCCGAGAAACGAGGAAACATAACATCATGAACCGTTAGTTAAAAATGGTTCAGTACACATTAATTTATCTCAAGAGACAAAGTCATGATCACAAGCAATGATCGGAAAGATGGATTGACGGTTGATAGTCATCTCTATAAATAGTAGAAGTCAGGTCACTGAGAAAAAATCTCACAATTAATCACAAAAACTCTTCACAGAGTCGGCCCATCATTTTTTAATTGTTTCCTTCTTCTGAGCAATTTTACTTTTCCTATAACACATTACTCCGGTGATCTTTTACTACTTTCATTTAATACTAAGTTCAACATTCGTTTCGTCTTCTAAATTCGAATTTAATTTACTTACTACAAAAATTCAGAGGTAATCTCACGCTTCACTACATTCGCCTGAACAATCATGATTTTAGAATTCCGCATCGGTTCGAGTAGATAATGTCATTCATGTTGAATTTTAAGTTTACCTAAACTAGGGGTGATAATTTTTGACACTACACGATAACTCGATACGAACACGACACGAATAAATGAGTTTGAGTTGACTATTTTTTGGTACAAACCCGTGTATGACATGACTCGTCAACACGAAGTGTTAATGGATCGTGTTCGGGTTCAACCCGCTTAACCCGAATTGACTCGTCAACACAAAATTTTTAACTCGAATGAGATTAACCTGGCCTTTTCATTGCATGTATGCGTTTTCATGTTCTGATGACTTGTTTTTTCTATTACTTCTGATGTTTAATTTGGTTGCGCGATGTACGATTAGCATATTTAATTAGTATTATAAAAATAAAATATTAATTATTTGTAACAGTTTATCAAACAGTGACATAATTATTGTATAAAAAAATATTATTACTCATTATTATTAAGTTAATTTTTAGTTTGTAGAAAAAGTATGAGGAGAGATTCAATTAAATGAAAATAAAATCTTAGCGTTAAATTTTTTATTCAAAATTTATGTGGATCAACACGAATACGAACACGAGCACGACACGAAAATAAACAGGTCAACTCGACACGACACAATTAGTTAAATGAGTTGGATTAGAGTAGACTAATGTTCGACACAACAAGACTCGATTACCATCTCTAACCTAAACTTTGACACGACTATAATCCAAAAATACGCCAAAAAATAATTGATGTTGCAATTCTCTCTCTCCGATGGGTGTATTTGTGCCTGAAATGGCTTCCAAAACCAAAGAGATAAGCCTCAGCTCATCTCATTCATCGAGGTTCTTCTTAAAGATGGCACTGTGGAGCAAGTTATCAGTTGGCAATATATAATATATTACTCCATCATCCGAAGACCTAACCATGGTTTATTGACCATTGCTACTTTGGTTAAGTGTGATAATTTTTGATATGACAAGTAAACACGATTCGAAATTGACATAAAATTAATAGTTTAATATTAACAAATTTTTAATACGAATCCGTAAATAATATGACATGCTAGCACGAATAATATATGAATCAGATTAGTATCAAACACGAATTGACACGATTAATACATTTAATTAATATTATAGAAATAAAATGCCAAATTTTTATTATTTTTTCTCAAGCATCGACATAGTCCTTGTACAAAAAGAAAAATTTTCACTTATTTTTATTATTATATCTATTAAGTTAAGTTTTAGTTTATAAAAAAAATATGAATGTGAGATCAATTTGGAAATAGTATAGTATTAGACTAAAATCTTACTGCTAATTTTTTTATTCATTAGTTATAGAGGTTAACACGAATACAACAGAAAAATAAATATGTTAGGTCGAGATGATACGATTAATTAAATTGATTGAATTTAGATTGACAAATACTCAACACAAATCTGAAAATTTTTTATTAATCAAAGTATGTCACGTGTAATTTTTTTTATATTTTATATTTTATTTTTAATTTAAAAATTATTTTTAGTATGATACTATAAAGTACTTTTTACTTCCATAATCAACTGCAGATAACCCCCAAACATTAATTACCTTTCGTACATTAATTTTACTTGTAAGATCCTGAATTTTATAATTAAAGTATTGGATTTAAGTATAAAAAAAAAAATTACAAGGAAAAAATAATTAATTAAATTATGGAGGAAAAAATAAACGACCAAATTAAACTATCAAATTACCCCTAGTTAAAGTTAGAAGACATTTTATTCATTACAGTTTGACAACTTATCTGATTTTTTAGTTTTATACTAGCGGACATTGACGGTATTGATCTAAGTGCTATGCGCGTACAAATATCAAGGAATCTATGTATAATTTCAAATGTCAATGAATCAGAGTAATTAAGTGACAAACCTCACGAGATTTAAGTGTAATTCTCCCAATTAAATAATACTTGGGTGACAATTCACAACTTTGACACATTCCACAATACGTGATTGGTACGCCACGTAGGTGGATTTTAAAAAAATAAATAATATTATTTAAATTTAATTTACTAACCTACTATATTATAATTATTAAATTAACAATAAACTTCATCTAAAACTGAATTTGACAATTCTTTGCTAATCTAATAGATACAAGCAATTAATAAGTTAATAAATTAAGTTGATAAATTAGGTATTTCATGTTTTTGTCAAGTTGTCGACTGTAAAGTTGCTGCCATTAATTTTAATTAGAAATCTTGAAATTTTTTTACCACTACGAAATTTCTTAGATAGTTGTAATTTTTTTTTTTTTATGAATTATAACTTTACTTTTAAACATTATAACTTGATCAAAAGTTTTATAATCGATCATAACAATTGAGGATCTATATAATAAGAGAGTTATGAGTTTGATTCTTACCCTTGTATATTTAATTTTTTTATTAATTGATGATTCAATATAATTTTTATTTTGGATATTGTTTATACACGATAAAATTCACCTATTGATGTTTTTTATTTTATATATTTTAAAAAAATTGTCATTTTTTAAAAAAAACAATGAGTAAAAATTAATTATATAATTATTATTTAGGGAGAATTACAATCACACCCCATGAGGTTTGTCACTTAATCACTTAGACCACTTGACATTTGAAGTATTACACTCAGCCCCCCTAAAATTTATACGTGAGTAACATTTTGACTCCTGCTGTAAATATATTCATTTATAAATTACATTCAGACTCCCTGAAGTTTGTAAACATATATTATTTAGATCCCTTAAGTTTAAAATGTTATATTTAGACTAAAAATACTTCAATTAAAGATAGAATATTAAATATTTTAAATTTTACATTAAAATTCATGTTCTATTGTATCATTTATTGAAATAAAATAAAAAATTCAAATTCAAATTTTTCTTAAAAAATCGTAATTAGTATACAATTATATTGTCTATTGGAATTTAATTTGGTCGTTTAAACGACTAAATTATAATACCAAACTATCCCAATTGAAGTTAAAAGATATTTTATTCATTACAATTTGACTCCTTGTTTAATTTTTTAGTTTTATTCTAATAGATATTATAATTGTATACTTACTATGCTTTTTTTAAAAAACTAGATTTTTTATTTTTGATTTTATTTAAATAACTGACATAATATAACATAAATTTTAGTTGTAAAATTCATGTTCTATTAAGAATGACTTAGACCCCTTATTTAATTTTTTAGTTTTATTCCAATAGATAGTATAATTGTATACTAATAATAAATTTTTTTTTTAAAGTTGAATTTTTTTTTTTGATTTTATTTCAATAAATGATACAATAGAACATGAATTTTGATTGTAAAATTTAAAATATTTGATATTCTATCTTTGATTGAAATATTTTTGGTCTACGTATAACATTTTAAATTTAAGAAGTCTAAGTATTATATGCGTACAAATTTCAAGGGGGTCTAGGTGTAATTTATTAACGGATATATTTATAGTAGGGGTCTAAGTGTTATGTGCGTACAAACTTTAAGGGGTCTGTGTGTAATATTTCAAATGTCAAGGGGTCTGAATGATTAAGTGACAAACTTCAGGGGGTCTGGATATAATTCTCCCTATTATTTAATATAGTGATATTAATTTTTGGGGCTTAGGAAGGCCGGTACCTCCCAAAAAACTTAATAGGATAAAAGTACATTTTTTAAAATAATTGGGATAGAAGTACATGTGCTAAAAAAAAGTCATAAAAGTCTTTTTACCCCTATCATAAATAGTGCATACTTAATTGAATGTGAGACTTTCAAGATTAGAATGTGAGATTTTTAAAATTCCTTTTGATATTTGTGTATCATTTGAATTTTGAAATTTCATATATATATATATTGTCCACTCAAAGAATTGCACCTAAAGAGGGAGTCGAAAAATTGTCATGCAAACAGTGTCACCAAAGAGAGACACGATATAAATTGTCATGCAAACAGTGTCACCAAAGAAAGACACGATATAATGACAATGGGGGTCCAATCAGTGGCATTATGTAATACTCCCATCATAGTGCCCAAACAGTGTCAGTAAATAGTGACAACAGTAGATTGTACCTAAATGATGACAATATATATTTTGCCCACTCAAAGAGTTGTACCTAAAGGGGGAGTCGAAAAATTGTCATGCAAACAGTGTCACCAAAGAGAGACACGATATAAATTGTCGAAAAAATACCGCCACCACCACCACCACCGTCGCCCTTACCACCACTGTCGCCACCGATGCCATTGGCACCACCACCACCACCACCACCACCGCCACAACCATCACCGTCTCCTACCACCACCACCTCTCACCCTTACTACAATCGATGCTTAAATTTATTTATCTCTCCTCTATGTTTGTGATTTGATTTTGAATATGAATACAAATATGTTTATTGTTTATCATTTTTTATTACTCTGTGTCTTCAAGCACATGCAATAACTAGTAATAGAATAAAAGAACAAGTCATGTGTGCTCTTGAATATGGTGGTTGTGTATGTAGTCTATATCTGGGCCATACTTGACAAGAGACAGACACGGGCGGTAGAAAAGTCCCCTACTTGGATTCTCACCCCATTAGCATTTCTGATCCGAGATAAGGGGTTACTCTTTTAGAAATGAACCTACTTACCTTGTTTATTCCTTCTTTTTGAATCTCTTTACAAAGAGTGATTCGTTGATTATTTCTTATTTGTATTTCAATTAGTGTTGTGTGATTAAGAAATTCTCATTGAATTTTTTTTTGAGTATAATCCATTGTATTGCCGATCCATGTTATGATCTTGTATGAAGAGTGAAGAGTGATATGAAGTATGTGTTGATTCATATCTCCTATTTAAGATACTTGATATTTATTGTAAATTCTTTATTTAATTGGTTATTCGATTGTGTTGGTCGTTGAAGATATTGCTTTTCTTTATATTTTATACTTCTCTGCTATATTTAATATTTTTAGGTTGATCTACGAGAAAAGTTGAAAACGAAATATTTAAAAAATCAATGTAATTTTTTTGTGATTTGAAATCGGGAGAATTATGCGTATTTGAAGACTAAATTAATAATTGTAATTTTATTAAGACAAGTAGCATTCTATCATTTTCAATTGAATGTAAATTGTCAAACCTTCATCCAATAACGTCTCGAGAAATCAGGGTGTTACACTACTATTAAATGATGATGTAGTAATACAAATGTCATAGTACGAACGCTATATTAAGTGTAAATGTAATACTTGGGTGACTATAAATGGTCACACCTTTGAAAAATGAGTAATGCTACACTGACAAAATTTTATGACCAAATTTAGAACCCAAATGACATGGCAGCATGTCATTTGGAGTCTTTATTGGGGCTCAAATGACATGGTACCAAATAAAGAAGCCAAGTCAGGTGCCATGTCATTTGGGCTCCAAATTTGGTCAGTGTAATATTACTGTTGAAGAATTCCACAAAAGTGTGTTTGGTAAACTATTAGGCAGATTTTTTTTAAAAATAATATTATTTAAATTTAATTTATTAACCTAATATACTATAATTATTAAATTAACAATAAACTTCAATCTAATAGATACAGGGAATTAATCTATACTAATAAGATAGAACCCATTTTGAATCTTTTTCCACTTTAAAATTTATCTTAATTTTAATTTATTTGGGAAAGCACAAGGACGGCTCAGATTAAATCCACTTTATATTCAAAGGCCCACATTTCATCTCACTTCTTCCATTTCAATCCAATGGCTTGCAATGCATCTCAACCCAAAAAAAAAATCCCGCCCATTTTGAACCCAAACACACGCCACCCCCAGTTAAACCCTCTGCCTCCTCTCTCTCTCTCTCTCTTTCTCTCTTTCTCATTTGCCATGGAACCATCCGCACAACCCTCCTCCTCGGCTCCTTCTCTCTCTCTATCTCTCTCTACCTCTCTCTCTTTCACGACACACAACAGACACAGATAACACACAAACACAACACAAATCTGTGTGTGATTTGTGTTTAGGTATGTTTAATTTGGGTGTTTTCAATTTTTTTTATAGTTATAGTTTTTGTAGTTTTCAATTTTTTTTATAGTTATAGTTAGAGCAACTCCAAGAGTAGTTGCCAAAAATGGGGTGCCAAATGCCATTTTGCAACTTTGAACAGTGTTTTGGCACCCTGAATAGTATTTTTGCTCCAATGGTAGGTGCCAAAATGAGGTGCCATTTTAATATTTTTGTTCATCAATGTATATGAGTCGTTGGATCTATATTCATCTAACGGATCTACATTCACCAATCCATTTGCCACCCCTCATTTTCTCTCTCCTGAGTTGCCAAATATGGCACCCCAAAGGCCTTGGTGCCATTTTACAACCCCATATGCCACCCCTATTGGAGTGCACTTTTTTGAATTTGGGGTGGCATATGGGGTATGCCACCCCATATGCCTCCCCTATTGGAGATGCTCTTATAATTTGAGGAAAGTTCGGTTGGGTACCTAAATGGATGGATACACCATATGATTAAAGCTTACTATTGAATCACATGGATGGCAGTGAATTACCTACTCTATGAGCTGTTTTCAACGGAGGTTAGTGAATGAGGGATCAGTAATGACACTTGGGTTGTTATTTCTTAATGATCAAAGGAGGCTGGTAGTCACTATCAGTCTTCAAAACTGGCTGATCAGTTTCAGTACTGATGTTAACTAACATATATTTACAACTTTTTATGTGAAGCCATCTCAGATTAATCACTTGAGGCATGGTGGAATTAGTGCAGAAAATACAAGCCTTTTCTTTACAGTTCTATATTTGACTAGATAAAATGCTTGATTATACATATAATGTTGTGGTATATGCATATCTTGAAAGTACTTTTTTCAGTTAGGCATAGCATGTTGTCGATAGCTTTCATGATTACGTTATTTACTTATTTATATTTCTGTGAGATTGTTTGTTGGGTGGTATGTGATGAGCAAATGACCCTAACAATTGAGCATATTGTTTCAAATTTGAGAAGTGGTCACGTGAGAGTCTGACACACCTTAGAGGCAGAACTGCAGAGATGCAACCTTTAAGAAATATGAGGAAACATGATAATGGTGTAGAATCTTTCAAAAATGCAGTGAGCAACTCTGTTCTAACAATTAAATGGAAGTGACCGTCAATCTCAAAGTTTAAATGGATCGTTGTGGAGGCTTTGATATTTAAACTTGAGTTTGTCGAAGTTTTTCCTTATCTTAAAAATCCCTTTTCGTTTGGGCTTACATAAAAGTGTAAGAAACAGAATTTGGTTGCAGTCCTTGAAGTTACACATTTTAGGGGAAGCTCCATTTGCTATTCCAAAGGGAGTTTAAGTAGCACACACGAAAAAAATTCGCCACTTACAACTTGGTTGTTTTTTGTACTATTGGTTTCCCATTTTTGTGTTTGGGGGAGGTTATATTTTGAAGAATCTGAATTTTTGGTATCTGTTTGTTATTACAGCTAATGAGGAAACTTAAAAGTTCGGCTAAGAGAGTGTGCGGATGATTTGGTGAAAGATCTTGCAGGTATGACCTATTATTAGTGCTGATTGTTCTCCATATTGCTTCTGTCAAATGAATTCATTTGAAAATACAAGCCTGCAGTTATTACATCCTATTTGGGTTTTAATATTTTGTTGGACATTTATTTGCCACTGAAATTGCAGCATTGCATTGAGTCTGGGCATTTGAAGGTTGGGCAACTCATGTAGTTGCGGTTATTGTTTTGAGCATGAGGACGCAGGGAAATTATTTGGTAAGTATAGAAATGTTCCAATTGCTATTAGTTTCATTTTTTCCTTTGCTTTTTTTATTGATTATTTAACTAGGTCTAACTTTTTAATTGACAATTTTTTTGAGTTCTATATTGCCTTTACACGGGTCTAACGCTAGAATTTAGTGGAATGGTGGGGATATCAAGGTGGAATGGTGGCATGACAGGCCATGCTCATGGTAAAATTACTAGAGGGATTTATTTTGATAAAAGACCATTCTCTCTCTGTCTCACTCCCATGGGGGTTTCGAAACCCATAATAAATTTGGGTTTGTGGGTTTTGAACCTTGAGGTTAGAATTTCGATGTGGGTTTTTGGAATTTTGAACCTTGAGGTTAGAAATTAGCTGCCTAAAGTTTTGGGTTTTGTTGAAGTAGCAGTGGCAGCGGCTGAAAATGTTTGATTCGGTCATACAATGTTTTCATTGTTTCATTGTTGGGTTTGTGGAATTTCTGGAATTTCATTGTTGGGTTTGTGGATGATTCGGTCATAAAATGTTTTCATTGTTTCATTCGGTCATAGCAAATGATGTGGGTTTGTGGATTTTCTTCTCAAGTTTTGGGCTTGTGGATGGTTTCATTGTTTCATTGTTTGATTTGGTCATGGCTACAAGCATTTCACGGTTTCATTGTTTAAAAGGGTACAAGCATTTCAGCCTTTCCAAGATCATTTTTTTGTGTTTTATATATATAACACAACCATTGTTTGATGAACATTTGAGCAAGAAAACTGATTTTCAAATTTTCTTTCCATCTTCCAAACGGTGCTAGATGGACTCTTATGTAAGGCCACTTTGTGTTTGCGACTTTCTCCCTAGCAATTAGTTGTTTTGGGTTTATATGCTTTGAATTTGGTGTTGTCTTAGTGAATTTGTTGTTTGAGTTCTGTACTGATTGTTATGAATTTGAATTTTTTTTTTTTTTGGATTTTTTTTTTTTGGTGAGTTGCTTTAATGATTTTTACATTTGACATGGTTTTTATAGGGCCCCTTAAGTTAGATTAATTTGAGTTTCAACACTGTCATGTGGCAGTAGACCTTTATAGTATAAATTATTTTAGAGAAAAAATATTTTAGAGAAAATTTATAAGATTTTAGAGAACATTTTAGACAAGCAATACATTTTGGTTTGTCTCATTCAATATTACTTATTTTTTTATCGTGTTATTCTGTGTATACCATTGAATTACTAAGGAACTATGATTTTTGGTTTTTTTATACCAGTTTTGTAGTTGAGAGTTTTAGTTTCTTAATCTTAATGTTGATTTGTAGCCTTTAAGCTTTTGTTATGAAATATAATTTGAATCTTTTGTTGGGTCCTATTTTTTAAAACTCTAAATTTGTTTGAACATTCCATAATTTGAAGCATCGATCAATAGTGAAACTTCAACCTTTCCCAGTAGTTTGAAGCATATTTTGATCTTATTTATAGCATACCTTTCAAGCTGTTAAATTCAAGATGCTATTGATCGAACATATTACTCTAGAACATCTATAATAATAAGATAGAACCACATTTGAATATTTAAAGTTTGATCAAAAAGAAAAAAACTCTAAAGTTGGGAAAGCACAAGAATGGCTCAGATTTAATCTACTTTTAATTTAATGGCCCAAATTTCATCTTCATTGTTCCAATTCAATCTAAAGGCTCACAATGCATCTCAAACAAAATTTATCCCGCCGAAACCTTTTGCACAGTGCCCAACTAAATTGTCTGACATAATCCCAACGTCTCTCTTCTTCTCTCTCTCTCTCCTCTTTGCGACCTCTCTCTCTCTCTCACCCCTTATACATTTGTTTTCTTCATTTCAGCCATGAAATGTGGACCGTCACCCCTTATTCTTATACCAATTGTAGGTTGTGATCGGGGGATTATATGCAGAATTCTAATGCTTGCATTATGGTGTTTTGTATTAGCTTCTTTGATGTTGTAGTAATTGGAAGGAGACTATTGCGTTATTATGTAAAAATTGATTTGGGTGGAAAATTGATCGTATAACCTAAATATACCAAGAAGCAGTTCAACTCAATTGTTATTTGTGGGTGTTATAATTTTTCTTATTAACATTTCCTGATATTCATCGTATTAAAGTAGTATTGTAGTATTTGAACTGTGGAGTTTGATAGAGAAATGATATTGTAGTTAAATTCATTTTCACTGCATGGCCTGACAATCTTAAAATGTGTTCTTAGGTGGATGTGTTGCTTATGTTTGATTACATTTTTTAATATTGACTCTGCCAATGGGTGGTTGGCGTAATATGTTTGATTGTATGCTTAGTGGCTTAGATATTGGATTTAGTTCTTTTTTTTTTACTTTACCAGTAGATTGATGTTTTGAAGTAGTGGCACTTGATAAATAATATGTTTATTGTACCCGCACTTGATAAATAATATGTTTATTGTACCCGCACCTAATAAATAATCCCTACCATCAAATTTGCTTTGATTAAATTACTGCTACAAAATTCTTCTTTATACTACCTCTCTAGAGGACACGGTGATGCATTTATTTCTACAGGAAAGTAATTGGTTCGAAATTGCTGCCACAAAATTTTGTAGATGTACGACCCCTCTACGGACATAATTTTTGGTTTCAAAGAGTTACACGTGGTGAATTACACTGAATATATTATATTGTTGCTATTGCTACATACACACAACATCAAAATAACACACAAATTGGTTTGATAATTTTTGTGTTCATTTGAGTGTTTTTTCAAATAGGTTTGATAAGTTTTGTTATAGCTTGAATGTTATAGTTTAAATGTTATAGTTTGGGTGTTTTGAATGTTAAATTGGTTTGAATGTTATTGCTCCATTGGTACATAAAAGTTGGTTAATTTCCAACTCTTCGTGGAATGATGGGTCGAGTTTTTTGATAAACATGTGTTTCTATTGCCATTAGGTTCAATTTGACGCGAATTGAAGGAAATATTTGCTATGGTTGAACTCAAGCGGCGATCACGTCCACTCGACACTCTCATGTCATGAGGTAATTTTTTATTTATTTTGAGAATAGCTAGGTTATTTATTTTTAGTGTCATACCACTTTGAATGTGATCTATTATTTTTTGAAATCTATAAAGGTATACGGGTTTAAGAAACTTTAAGTTGATGTTGAAAGAACCCTATCATGAAAGGAATCCTCTTACCTTTGTTTTCCCAATTTTTCCGTTACAAATTAGTTCCATTTTTTTTTCCTTCCATTTGTTTTATTGGGTTTAGACGATTGCTTATATGCTTATATTTTCTCGCATTTGCTTTATTGGGTTTGCAATTCATATTTTTCAGCTTATGGGTGCTTTCTAAAATTTGATAGATTTTGAAAGAAATATGTATGACTACAAAGACCCTAGAATATTTAGTTAAGGCTATGTGAAGGGTTTGGATGGATGGGCGGTAGAGTATAGATTGAAGTGGAATTTGGAGATATATGGTAGGACCGGTAGTTCCAATGGAATCAATGGGCTTGAACCTATGAGTGAGGAAAAAGTTCATAAGGTGTATGCTTTTACAATTCTGCAGAGTTGTTTCCGTGTTAGTTTTAAGGCCGCATACTACATTTTTTGGTTAAATAGCGGTATACCACATTATCCACATTCATATGCTTCATACTCTTAAACAAATTTACTAAATCATCTTGAGCAGAGACATTAAATATTTGTGGATGTGAAGCATTATACTAGAATTATGATCATTTCCATACTTCATTCATCCCAACTTTAGCAATTGGATTGATATTCATTTATTTTTTTCCTTTTCTTTTTGTCCGGTTTAGTGTCCTATGAATATGACTAATTCATTTTCTTTCCTGTCTTCAGGTTGATTTAGTCACACAAAGTTGTAGTTGCTTTGATAGCTTGATCAATGCATGGCTGGACTGTAATTCCTTTTCATAACCAAGGCATCTTATATCGTTAATTTTTGGAGATGACTTTGTTGAAATTATTTGAAAAATAGTAAGCCCATATTGATTTAAAGTTATCTGCAATTCGATCAATACTTGAATGGGGTTAACTTATTTTAATGCACTCTCATTTTTTCTCATTGGTGATATTTTTGCATTGCATACTGTTTTTAGGCACATATATTTAGCTAGGTAAATTGTTATGTTGGTAAATTGTTGTTTTAAGGAAGGACTATGACATGAATGGTTAATATTATAGTGTTTGATTTGGGTATGATTATGAGATATATAACCTTTGCATACAGGTTGAGATTTTTCTAGGCTACTATTTTTAGAGGAAATTATGGCGATTTTTTTTTAGAAAAATAGCGAAGACTAGATTGATTTCAATTTCTTTAATTGAAGCAAATGAAAGAAAAATTGTTTCAAATTAACAGTGTTTTTTAAGTTGTAACGTGCCTAAAATTGTTTCAAATTGACAGTGTTTTTTAAGTTGTAAAGTGCCTTTAGGCACGGGTTATTACTAGTAAGTTGATAAATTAAGTCTAAAATAACTTAATATTCTCCTTTGCCTTCATGTCGATTTGTAAAGTTGCTGCTATTAATTTTAATTAAAAATCCTGAAATTTTTTACTACTACTATGTTACGAAATTTCTTATATAGTTGCAATTTTTTTTATGAATTATAATTTAATTTTTAAAAATTATAATTTTATCGTAACTTCTATAATCGATCACAACAATTGAGGAACAATTATGTCATTTAAAAGTTATAATTTATAACTTAAAAAATTATAATTTAACAGTTATATTTTCAGTATAGTATAGATGTGTTACAATCAGATTTATATAATAAGAGAGTTATGAGTTTGAATCTTACCTCCGTATATATTTTTTTCTCCCATGTCTATCACAAGTTATATTATTTAATTTTTTATTAATTGGTGACTCAATATAATTTTTATTTTGGATATTGTTTATACACGATACATACACTTGTTGATATTTTTTTTAGTTTATATATTTTGAAAAAAAATTGTCAATTTTTAAAAAAAATAATGAATAAAAATTAATTATATAATTATTATTTAATATAGTGATATTAATTTTTTAAATTTCTTTCAGACATGGATTAGAACTAGTTTCCCACCCGGTATCGTTTTTCCTTTACATCTCCATATATCTCTCTCTCTCTCGCGCGCGCGCATGGCTTCCGACACCAAGGAGGTAGCAATTGACCTTGCCCCTGCCCTCCGAGTCTACAAAGACGGCACGGTAGAACGACTCTTTGGTTCACCCCACGTCCCACCATCTCCAGAAGACCCAACCACCGGTGTCTCCTCCAAAGACACCACCATCTCACCACTCATCTCCGCCAGACTCTATCTCCCAAACCTCCCCAAAACCACCACCATCACCAACCAAAAGCTCCCGATCTTAGTCTACTTCCACGCCGGAGGCTTCTGCGTCGATTCCGCCTTCTCTTTCTTGGAACACCGATACATGAACCTAATTGCATCTGAATCGAAAGCTCTTATAGTTTCAGTCGAGTACAGGCTCGCTCCAGAGCACCCTTTGCCTGCGGCTTATGAAGATTGCTGGGATGCTACTCAGTGGGTCGCTTCACACGCCGTTGACGGAAATGATGATGGTGGCGATAAAGAACTCTGGTTGATCAACCATGGCGATTTTGAGAGGGTTTTCATTGGTGGGGACAGTGCTGGAGGTAATATTGTACATAACATCGCCATGCGTGCTGGTATTGAGAGATTTCATGGCGATTTGAAGATCTTGGGAGCTTTTCTTTCTTGCCCTTACTTCTGGGGATCCAAGCCTTTGGGATCGGAGCCGAGTGAAAACCGTGAACAGAATTTGATTTACAGGTAAAATAGACAGTGGAATTAGCTTAGTTTATGGGTGATAAAGTTTTTTCTACACGAAGCAGAAATGATAAATCCCAAGGATAGTTCAATTGTTCAAATGATATAGTTATAAACTCAGATATCCCATGTATTGGGGTAAAAGCTTGTTAGTTAGGATTGACCGATAATTTCGACAAATTCAAAATGATATGATATGAATCAATTGACACTCCTATATACAGGCTGTGGATGTTTGTTTATCCTTCGGCGCCTGGTGGCATCGACAACCCGATGATCAATCCATTTGCGGATGATGCGCCAAGCTTGTCGGGGCTTGGATGCTCAAAGGTGTTGGTGTGTGTTGCAGAGAAGGATCATGTAAGGGACAGAGGTGTACATTATGTTGAGGCTGTGAAGAAAGAAAGTGGATGGAAAGGTGAAGTGGAGCTTGTTGAGGTTGAAGGAGAGGACCATTGTTTTCACATCTTTACTCCCGACACTGAGAATGCAAAGAATCTCATAAAGCGCTTGGCTTCTTTTATTGCACAGTGACTTTGTTCGTTTTTTTTTACAACTAGCGTTTAGGTTTACGTCGATTATATTCTCGAACTTGAATATTTGTCATTGTACTTATGAATAAAGGTGACTGACTTTTAGGGATATGAGAAATGAATTTGTTCGTGTTGTGCAAGTTTCTAAGCTATCCATGTATGGGACATGTAAGGAATTCAATTTTTAGTTAGAGTTGTGTTCAATCGAAAGCATCATATAGTAGCATATGAAATTGATGTTTAATTTTTATAGTTTCTGTTATATTATATACAGTCTTAAGTTTAAATTTTGGTAATTCTTTAGGGTCTATCATGATGGATTTATCCTTTATGAATTTTTTAATTCTGATATGAATGACCTGTTTTTGACCGAATCGTAGAGAAGATTAGTCGAAATGTGTGTAAGCTGACTTAGACACTCTTAACCGTTGAACCAAAAAATAGAAGAAGAAAATTTTAACGGTTTGGATTCTTAAGCACTCAAGGTTCGGGCATCTCGTCGTTCAAACTTGGTGGCTGAATTTAACCACGTGATTCTCATTATGTGGCTCCTAATTTATTTATATATGACTCGAATTCGATAATATCACTATTAGGTACAACAATATAAAAAATGGTGAACCAAAGTTTCCTAGTTTGGTTCACCATTTCATTGGTTTTATGTGTATACTTAAGAGTGGTATGATTATTTTTAGGGTTAATTTCAATTTGTTTCCTTTAACCATGTTACTTGTTGTAATCAGTTTCTTGTGGTTTTAAATAGTGCAATTTGACTATTCTAAGTTTCAAGTGGATTAAATTGATTAATAATAGTGATTGAACACTTGAAAAAATCATTACACCTTCTGTCTTGTACATTATTTCTTATATTTTTTTTAGATACAAATTTTGTCCTTAAAAAAAAAAGAAACAAAAAATAAAGACAAAAATTATATTTATTCGGCCCAACACTAACACACTACGCAATGCCATATTCACATTCACCTTCATCTCTGTCTCATTAGAGGGAAAAGAGGGTTTCTACTAGAAGAGAGAAGGAAATAAGAATTAACCATATGAGGTAGGGAATAATGAAAGCGTTTTGAGTATGGGCGGTTACGGGTTTAGTTGGAGGAGTATGGATATTTGATACAGGAAAAAAATTAGGTGCAAGGGTAATTATGTTTTTTAAATAGAGTAGGGATAACGTGAATTTCACATGCAATTTTTATGATCTAAAAATAACTATTGAAGTTAATTACAAAATATTCAAACTTAAAGAAAACTATTTGTTGAAATTAAAACCCGAGAGAGTCAATTGCAAACTACCCAAATTAAAGGGGACATTTTTATAAGTAACCCTTATTTTTATTGTACAGGGCTGGTGATATGCGACAACTTGATCCATAGTGAATGAAAATGGAGGAGAGAGCACAAGACATGACTGGAAAGGCTAAAATGGCCATTTTCATTCATACTTGCTGCACCAGGGAGCCAGGACAGATAGCCACAACTACACCTCAACCCCTTTCACAGATGCAGAGCAGCTGAAGTACCAACGCGAAAGCCATATGAAGATCAGACTATCGAATCCCTTTCATTGCAGACTTGCAGTGTTCAAGGAGGCCATAACAATCAGATTCATCCATCTCCTCCGCTGTTAGAATTCCAATCTCTTGCATTAGATTAACTCACGACACTAAACTGGATCTCTTTCTCTTGTGTGTCTTCCATGTTAGCCCCTTCCATGTGCTATCTTCGAACCCTTCATATTCACTTTTCTGGGAATTCACAGCCTCGGAGTTGGACCTTTTTGAGGTGGGAAAGGTATCTTCACTTGTTGCCTCACTCGCTACAGATGCGGTTTCACTCTTCAATTCTATTGCTTTCCTCTCTCCTGCAACATTATTTCCAGTCAATTCATTGCTCATGACAGGTAGATGCTCCATCATCCTCTTTCCTTTCATTGAGTGCTTAGAGAAGTCTTCTCCATATTCCACTGCCTTCATCCACTGTAAATCACTAAGTGTATCCATATAGACAACCTCCTTTCTATGTCGTTTTCCACTGACATTGGCACTATCGTATTCAAATCCTTTCCCCTTGCCATCCTTAGTATCTGGTGCGGCGTAGGCCCAATCTGGTACCTCATGTTCTAGCATGAGACGAGATCTATAATTCTCCTTCTGCCTTCTCTCCTCGTCCATTTTCTCAAACAGCCAGAACTCTTCATCTGATCGGGCTGCCAAACGATTGATCTCTTTCTCACTAGGCACATCTGTTCCAAGAGAGCTTGTCCCTTTATGCATGATCTCTGCCAACATCTCTCTCCTGTCTTGAGCTGCATAAACAAAGTTAAACCTGCCTCAAACAATAATACAAAAAAGAAGGGGTCGCAGCTTGAAATTCATCCATAAAAGACTAACCTGTGGAAGTTGTATTGAATAGCCCTGCCTGGATGACCTTGGCATCAATTCCCATCTTCTGTTTTGCACGGTCCAAGATAACCTCTTCAATTGATCCAACACTAACGAGCACAAAAACCCTTACTTCCTTCTTTTGACCAATACGATGTGCCCGATCCTCTGCCTGTTGGTCCATTTGGGGGTTCCAGTCACTATCAAAAATTATCACAGTATCTGCTGTCTGTAAGTTTAGACCAAGACCTCCAGCACGAGTACTCAGTAGAAACATGAAATAAGGGGAGTCTGGAGCATTAAATTTTCTCAGTGAAGACCCTCTTTCCTCAGTTTTTGTGGAGCCATCAAGTCTAAGATACTTAAAATCATGAAGTTGCAAATAGATTTCTAAAACGTCCATGAGACGGGTCATCTGTGAGAAAAGGAGGACTCTGTGCCCTGATTTATGAAGTTTGGGGAGTAAACGATCAAGTAACTCAAACTTTCCCGAAGCTCTGACGATCTCCTCTTTGCGCCATATGTTATATTCGCCCACGAAAAGGTATGGGTGGTTACAACACTTTCTGAGCTGCATCGACAGATTCTGAAGACTCTTAGACTTCCCCGTCCCTGCAAATTCATATTATCAATAAAACCCGAGGAAAATCTTAACCACAAATGAAAACGAATGAGTAAAAATGTTATATAAATCACAATCAATATGATTAAATTTGAAGACAAGAACGTCGAATACAGAATAAAATGGGAATTTAAGTACAATTACATTGACAGCGGCAACAACCAAACTGTTGTCCACTTATCAACTAAAGGGACCTAGCAAATATATGACAAAATAACATGGAAAGTTTACAAGTTTCAACAAACAGGGAAACAAAAAGTTAGTAGTATCTGGTTAACCCTCTGCAAGACTTTTTGGTTGCTTTTGAAATCAACAACAAAAGCCGCTTCTGCACTTGAAGTAAGTACAAAAACTTCTAACCAGTCTCTCTTGGTAAACACTTTGCAGAACTTTCAGAAATAAATAGTACTATAAAAATGAATGCTGAACTTTTACCGAGACCAGGAAAAAATAATAATAAAACCACCCTTTAATTATACAATGTAGGAAAAAAATGAAGAGACAAATTTATCAATACATAAACAAGTTAAACATCATTTTCAAAAAGCAAAATGACAACCAAAGAAATAACCCCATCATTTTAAAAAAATCAAGAGACAAATTTCTTTTTTCTTTCTTTTCTCGAAGGTAGTCTATAACGGATTTTAATTCCAAAACCCTTGATTAGATTAGGCCTAACAGTCATAACTCATATGTCAGTTGAACATTTAACTTCGTAGAAAGAATGTCTAACATCTTTTTAACGTTGTTAGAGTTAATCAGAGAGAGAGAAACATTCGGAAAAAGTTCAAGATTGAAGCCAGCATGCGAATCAAGGCTAAAGACATGTAGAATCTAAGATCTTAAGACAATCAACACACAATGACAATAGCCATTATCTCTTGAAAAACACAAACACGAATTAAAAGCAGAAACTACTTACCATTATCCAGCCCAACCCTCCCCACATCCGTAACTTGCTGATAGTATACTTTCTGCCATGCTGACATGTCGCATTTCAATATGACCTGTGTTTTCCCAGGAAGAAACTTCTCCACCTCATCTTTTTTCCTCCTCAGTATGAATGGCCTTATAACCTGGGAATAAAAAATGTATTATAAAGTGGAAGTTGAGGAGAACAACAACAAAAGGCACTCTAGGAGCCAAGACCTACATGGTGCAAACGGCGAATGATCAATAACTCTTCTTCATCTGTCAAAGAGGCATCACACTTATCTGCAAAGGGGGCATTGAACCACTCCTCGAAATTCTCAACCGAATTAAAAATGTTTGGAAGGAGAAAATTAAGCAGAGACCATAATTCCTGTAAACTATTCTGTATCGGGGTACCAGTCAACAGAAGTCTCCGTCGAATCCGATAGCTGCATAAAGTATAAATTCGATTAGAGAACCCCGTCTCACATTCTCAGCAACATCATATATGATGGCTTGAAGACTGAGGATATTTGTCAGAAAGAATATGCAGGACTGGAAGCAGGACATAAAATATTTGTAAGTTTGAGACAGTACAAAAAATTCCAAGAGCACCAGAAGAACATAGGACACAGTAAAAGGACAACAATTTCCCCCTCTCTGCCCCCTACCCACGTCCGGGAGTCTTTGATTTCTCTGTTGTTTTAGTTTTTTGTCTTATTGGGAATAAATTATTTCACTCTTATTAGATACATAAGACTCTACAGCATCTGCAGAACTTCATATTGACTCTTACTTAGCTGACACAATATCGAAAAAAAAAATAACTAGATCACTCCATATTGGTGATTGACAAATTTCTCATAGCGATGACACTTATTAAAGGACTAGTGGGTCATGCACACAATCAGCCATGTGCGTGATTGCAATTTGTAAACAACTGAATGAGATAGAGAAATGGCGAGGAAGAGATATAGGGGTGAGAAAAGATCAAGAAAAATAACTTAACATGGATGGCTAAATGCAGTAGATAGGGATTTATGGGTGGTCAAGGGGTGGGAAGAAATAAGGGTACCATATGTCTTTTACATGTGGACACCAAACCCTCCCTCTCCCTTTATAATAGTAATAGGTAACAAAAGATGGATAAGAAAGATAGCATGAAAGTAGTTACAAAAACTAAAAGAAGCAAGGACTACATGTTGCATGCAGCATACCCTGAGACAAGAGTCCGCACAAGAGCACATTCGTGATTTTTCAGCCGATGTCCTTCATCAACAATCATGTAGTGCCAGTGAATCTTCTTCAGAAATGCTTTGTCTCTCATAATAAGATCATAGTGGGTGATCAACACATTGAACGTTCCCTCCCCTGAATATTCTTCCCTCATCGCCTTTCTCTCATCTAAGCGTCCATCATAAAGAACAGCAACAATGCTGAAACAAGAAAAAATCCATATATGATTTAAAGATTAAGACTATGTTGGTGTGTGCAAACACGCACGCAAACGAAGGCTTGCACACAGACAAACAGCACGCCCACACATATACACACACATACAGTGAGTGTGTGTGTGTGTGTGAGAGAGAGAGAGTTATTGGCATACCTAGGAGCCCAGGTTGAAAATTCATGAATCCAATTTGGAAGTACAGCTTTTGGGGCCACAATCAAATGGGGCCCGGTCACACCCTTGGTTTCCATGAGATATGCTATCAAGGAAATGGTTTGAATTGTCTTTCCCAACCCCATTTCATCAGCTAAAATTCCATTCAGATTGTTATTGAACAATGACAACATCCATTGAAGCCCCTCTAATTGGTACGATCTTAGTTCTCCACCCTGTAGCATGGATGGCTGCTCGCTTACCTATAGAGTTCAAATTTTGATTAGATTCTACGTTTCACTTAAAAACCATCGTTTTGATAAATAGCAGTAAAGTGACATAATTATGTGAGGGATTTTTAAACACAAATATAAGGTAAGGTGTGAAGTGTTTGGGAGCCGAGCAACGCCCTATTATGGTTAAGTTTGAAGAAATTATATGTGGCAATTCTCAAGGGCTTGCAGATTGTATCCACCTCTTGTATGGCATCGATATGAGACAACATGACCCTTTATACATGAAACAGCTAATTATATGTAACCAGCCACCAAAACTTTTACTTCTTTGCAAAAGACGAACAAAAGGAACAACAAATTCAACAGCATGAGATGCCCTATTTCCCAAGGGAAGGCGAATTCCTACACCCTGAACGTAAAATCTGAGAGAAGTATATGAGTTCAAATGCATAGGAGAAGCCAAAAGCATTGGAACAATAGAAAAAAGAAAAAAGTAAATGGGTAATCAATGCTCAATTAATTACCTTCTCCTGGATTGAATGAACAACTGAATTGTACTGCCGTTGGCCTTCAAGTAGATCACCTGTCTTAACACGCCGATCAGGCTCATCATTAATGATGTCCTCATCTTCCTCAGGAAGTGAATCCTCAAGGATTCCAGTCTTCGAAGCAGTCAACTCAGGCAAGTCAGCGTCTGAGCCTTTCAAGGGTTCAATGCCATCATGTTCAGCATCTTTTTGACGTTGAACAGCAGCTCCCAAACGAACAAGTAGATCATTGGTTTTTCCAAGAAGCATTGTTAATCGTTCATTTTTGCTCTCCTCGACCATTTTCATGTAAGCTTCTTGATCATCAGCTTTCAGAGCTTGGAACCTCAATTTTTCAGCCCGTGTAGCACGTTGCCGTTGCCTTCCGTGCCATGCCTATTTATGTGTAAAGGTTCACATGAGTCATAGCCACATAAGCCACCTTTCCTTTAAGCATGTAATAAAAACTTCCATGAATTTCCCTAACCCTCCCTCTCAAGTTACTAACTAATAACGTTACGACATATGCAAAACTTACTTCATGTTTAAGGTTCTTGCATAGGGAAAATGTTTAGTATGAAACAGAGCAAATCTATAGGTCCTCTAAATTCAAATACACCACATACTGCTGGTCAAAAAATGAGGATTTGGTCAAAACATGGAAAAGGGGAAGAATCAATTGCTAATTACTCATTGATAGCTCAATAAATTGATGTCCAATAACTTTTTTAAGGTAAACAAAAAAAATATTCACTTCAAGGATTGAGTGATGTATGCCATACTTGACGTTCCCAGGCCTCTTGTAATGCTTATGAACATTCTCCATACTTCTAAAAATCTTCATATTTACCTAAGTTCTTTGGTTTCCCAAAGTTTCGTGCTATTATCTGTATTAACAACCCCCAAAAAAAAAATTCTGGCAAAAACACAAAATCAACATCCTTCTGGGTTGAATTCAGTTCTGACTAACTTTCCTACTTCAAAATTCCCACAAAACATTGGGATGCAATTTTTAAACCAGAAGAAAAAAAAGAACAAGAAAAAGGAAAAGAAGAAAGATAGGTAAAACAGAAAGAAAAGAAAAGGCATGCCTGAACACCATCATTCCTTTGTTTGCGTCGTTTCTGAGCAGCCTGTACTTGCAATTGCAGTTCACGTGCTGCATTGAGTAAGTCTGCAAAAAATTTCCTTTTTCTGCTTTCGACACGGTTCTTTTCCTCTTCATCTAACCTTGACAGACGCTGCAGAAAAGGTGTTTCACTCATCAGCTATTTACAGGAAATTATTCTATACTCACAATTGGATAATATAATACTTTCAGGCAACATGATCTACAGGCAAAATTCAAAGCCATCAGGTCACATCTATAAACTTCTTAGCTTGGACTCACTGATCAATGGCACATTCCGGGTGTCCGTAAGGGCAAAAGATCAGTTGGTAGACTGATAAACATCACTTTTTCAGCGGTTCCACACACCAGATATTACATGACTAAATTTATCAATTATCAACAATCAAATTAAATTTGGTCACACTATATTTGATCCATAAAATGAGATGTATTTTCATAATCATTGACATCATTGTGTTAAAAAGGTAGAGCTAAACACTTAGCATATAAAATAAAGTTACGTGGCCCATATCCCCAAAATAATATTACAAAATTAAGACTCTGAAGCCAAAATAAGTAAAATATAAACAACAAAATGACCTCTGCATTCCGTTTCTTCTTCAGAGGATCTTCAGCTTCCATGGCAAAAGCATCTCCCACACCATATAGAGGACGACGGAATCGCATCATGCCCCAGTCAAACAATTGCTTGTCTGGGTACACACAATTTACACGAAGCCAGTATTCTGAACTCACATCAGACCGAACTTTGCTCTGCAATGCTGCTAGCTGGCAGGGAAAAAATATTGTCAAAAAGACCAAAAAATATCGAATTGATTCAACAATCATAGGGCCAGAAATTGATTCAAGAACTCATTATTTAAGTTGCATTTGGGGCTCTCAATAAATCCACTCTTAGAAATGGAAAATCAAGTTTATCTTCTCTTTTATTTCATTTCTAAAGATCATTTTCCCTTGTGCAGCTAAACAGATGTTTGGGGAAAGAATCGTTCCACAAAAATGCAACCAAGTGCTGCCTGAAACTGAGATTAATGCTGCTGACCTTGTATTGTGTCTGATCGACTTAACTGCAATTAAGCAATAAACAAATATTTATACCACTCTGAAAATCACATCTACCTTTAGTCCATATAGTTCAAGCAAGCACTTCGACTGCAAGTCCTCACCTCTGCTTGTTGACAATTCTGGTTCAACAGTAATGTATAAGCAATCTTCTCGAAAAATATATAATGAAAGTTGAGCTCCACTAAAAACTAAGTAGGAATGTAATGGTATCAATAATCAAATGAGATCATTAACATCAGACGCGTCTCTAAACTAACAAGGATCACTTACTAGGTACAATGATTTACAAATGAGAATATCCAGCATTATTGTCAAACCCCTTTAACCATAGAATGGGGGAACACCTGTCCTAAAAGTAGGACAAATGTAGCCCACAAACTACACCACCTTAATGCTAAGTTGCTACAAGAAAGAAACAAATCTTACACGCATAATACATACATATTCCATCCATCCGATGCAATTTTGGGACCATAATAAAGATCAAACTAGTTGTGATTGTTCACGAGAAAGTATCATCACCCAACATTCTGTACCCAACTAGTGAATGCCACTTGCATGACACGACTTACATTGTCATTTATCTTTTTTTTTTTCCCTGGCCTAAAGATTTGGATCATTCCTTTGGATCATTCTTGATTGGTGCACAAGACAATCCAATACGCATAAGCATCAAAAAGTACAAATAAGAATGAAATTTTGTTTTACAAGTGAACAAAATTTTCAATCTCTCTCATGTTTCTTTGAGTTTTTGATAGATGTTCCTTCCATTACACTCTTTTATCCATCATTGAGGATTTGGAAGGTTAAAGTGTCTTTTAAGGTAAAAGTTTGTGCATATGTTATTTATCATGGCAATCTTAATACTAACGATGTGCTCTAAAGGAGACCCAATGTTATTCTTTCACCGCAATAGTGTGTCATATGTAAAGGCAATAGAGAAAGTAATGACCATCTATTTTTCTGTGTTGCCCTGTTGCTTTTTGTTTGTGGCATGCGTTATTTGGCTTGATTGGGATTTGTTTGGTGGCATCACGTTCCATGTCTTCTATGTTTTGTTTTGGATATTAATGGCTTTGGTGGAGGTGGGAGAGGAATTACTTTCTGCCAATGTGCTTTTTTTGCTATTGTGTGGGTTATTCAGTTGGAAAGAAATTTGAAAATATTTGACAGTAAAAGTGAGATGGTGGAAGGATTGTGGAATCGTATTTATTTCTTAGCCTCATTGTGGGCTTCCATGTCTAGAGACTGCGCAGATGTTTCTCTGATTCTGTATCCTATCACAAAAATTATACAAAAAAAACTAAAATTATTTGCAAACTATAGACCTTCAAGTTCAGTTAAACGCCGCTGGATGTGGCTCTGGACACGATGTTCCCTTGATTCTGTCAATCCGGAACCAGATATGCAATTTGGTCGTTGCTTCACCAATGCATCCTCAAGCTCAGTCATCAAATCTCCTTCATGTGAAATCCCAGAACCTTCCTGCATCATAATCAGTAAGTTCAAATATCAAATACCAAGTCAGAGACAAGAAGTAAAAATCATAGTACACTACATTTTTCACATACAGCATCATTAATACTTTCCAATACTGCCAACTTTGGCTTGCATGGGTAGTTATGCACCTATGTCCAGAAGTAAATCAAATCTTTGGACATAGCAACATGCTACAGCAATGAACCATTCAGACTACTACTCTTTCAGCGGCTCAGTGACATATATGACATAAAGATCACATGATTCTCTCTAATTCGAAGTCATCTATTTCTCACGCTTGTGCTAACAATGCCATTAATATGGAGAGCAGGTGTTGACCAAAACCCCAGCAACTACCAAATCTCCCTGGTTCGGTGTTTCGTTTTCCCCCAGCATCATGTTGTGAGTTAATTGGTTCATACAAGGAGTTACAAAATTACTTCATATTGTTTGAAATCTTGACAAGAATGATTCTATGAAATGAAACTCGTCATGGGACTGTACATCATCAACGTTTAATAGCATGACCATTTGGCAAAACACACCACATTATAACAATATATGGGCAAGTTTCATGGAATTTCATAACAATTTGTGCACAACCATGGAGATTCCCCAGTTCAAAACATGGGTGTTTTTCCTTCTCGCAATTTCTTTCCTTTATCCATCTTCAAATATTTAGTGTCCTTATAAAAAAACCCGTCCTTTAACATTATGTCATCTGATCAACACCCCACTAAAGTCAAATCAGACCTCTTGGGATTGCCATTTCCCCCAACTGTGTTTTTAATTGGCAGAAAAGTATTCAAGTAATGTTTTCATATCTATTTTCCCCACAACCATATAAGCAATTCATGCAAAGTCCATGCCTTCCTATGGCCTTTTAAAGTGTGGTGACTGGAAAATATGAAGATTAAAAGAAAAATAACATAAAGCACATTAATTTCTGCAAAAAAAAAAAAAAATCATAAACAAAACGGCAGATTTTTTTTTTTTGAAAAAAGGGAAGAACAGAGATTCTATTTCTCGTACATAAATACTTTTCCAGAAGGTTTCAGGCAAATTTCACACCTTTTAGTAATCAAGTTGGACGCAAGTTTATACGGGTATTTATAACCAAAAAAATGTTTTTTTCTCCAGAAAAAAAAAAAAAAAAAGATGCAAAATAAATGGAATAACAAGGAAAAGGAATAATCCATTCGTAACTCATCAACACAACAATTCACGTACCCATAACAACACAAAATACGAAATTAAAAACACAGATCAACACTAAACAGTAAACAACTCAAACCCAGTGAATCACATCGACAAACAATAGTGAATTCCATTCCAACAAGAAAAGTCAAAAAACCAAAACCTTCTCAATTGCGTCGGCGTCAGATCCACCGGCACCGTCCCCGCCTTCAACGGCGTCGCTCTCATCGTCATTGTCGCTGAGATAGATGGAAGAAACGGCATCAAAGACATCTGGAGGAAGAGGGAGGTTACGAGAGAGAAGGTTAAGGGCACAAATCAAGGTCTTCGTCTTCTCTATGTGGTCTAGCTCGAGGTCATTGAGCGAGCCTTCTCTCTCCACCTCAGCCACCATGGCCATGGCGGGAAGAAGACCGTTATATTTGAAAAAAATTAGTAGGTATATGTATATATATATAATCTGTTTATCGGTGCTGTGCTAAAAGACCAAAGAAATTTACATTACTCTCTCTCTCCTCTCTCTCTATTTTTCTCTTTCTCTCTCCTCGCGAAAACCCTCTATCCGGGTTGTACACGAAGCAGCAGGATTATGTGAAATTACGGAGAAGTCCTTGTCTATATGTCTAATAACGGTGGACGCCTCTAGGCTTGTGGAATGACTAAACTACCCCTATTATTTTCCCAAATGCCATTTCCTGTGTATTTTCATGAAAAATATAGTTTCAATTTTTTTTTTAATTTGACCTATGATCCAATTGGTCAATATTTTGTAAGGATTCTCTTTCAATGCTAAATATTTAATTATTCTTTTTTTAATACTTAAGAAGGGTTAGTACTCAAATAACTATAAACATCAATGTTATTAATTGTTAGAGTCGAGTTTGTTTTAATTTTTGAAAGTAAATATTAAGTGTGTCGATAATTCCCGATTTGATATTGCAAATTTTGCTCTAAACATTTGACACGTGGTGTCAGCTGCCCTTCTTATTTTGCTCTAAACAACTTCGATGAAATAACAACAGTGGTTTCGAACTTCGTCGTCCCCCTCCACTACAATAGTGCCTGACCTGACCCAAAAAAAAAAAAGTCCATTCAATCTCGAGTTTTGCATTCAGAAAATAGTGCAAATAGCATTTCACCCTTACATTAGCATATTTATATCAATAAGTCACAACACTTTCATACACCTAGCAGTTTCATGCCTACCAGTTGCCATTTGCAAATCTCGGACGCATACATTAAAAACTGCTGTAATCCCAGAACCAGGTTGATAGATCCCATATCCCCAAACCCAAAAAAATCGTCGGCTCATATCATTCATGATCCTGTTTCATCAGTTTCAGCAAGGGCTGTCTACAGGGTCATGAGTTGAGAGCACCAAATTCGTTCCATGGTTCTCAAAGTCCTCAATGTTTTACCCTTTGACAACTTTACGCCACTAAGTTTGCAGAGCAAATCTCTGCAATGCACGATCGATTGGCTCTTGAAAATACTGAAGCGATATAAAGATAGCTTCCTGCTTGCAAAAATAGCGGTGATCACATGATTTGATAATTGGAAGCAAATTCACTTCTTGGTAATTGAAAAAATATAGTCACAATCATACCTCTGTTCGAATGGTTCTGCTTCCTTGATGAGGACACGTGTTCAAGTATGAATCAAATATTTCTCGCACATTTTTCCCCTGAAAAAGGTAATACATAATAAAGCAGAGGAAAACCAATAAAAAAGTACCCTTAATAATGGAATCGAACAAATTTAGATAGTACAACACCTTTAAGCTCTTGTCTTCTTCAATACTCTCTTCCAACCCAGCAAGTCCACCAAAAGCAATTAATAGGTGCCTACAGAACAGGAGAGCATATCAACAAGCCTGGCTTTAATAGGGTCACAACACAGACAAACATATTCCATTTTAGATGTTATAAGAGAACTTGCTTAATACAGTCAAAGCTTGCAAGGAGCAGAAAGATAAGACACCAGTCGTAAGTAGAAGCTTACACAACCGAGTTTTATGTTCCAACATAATCAACTAACTATAGCCCCTTCATCAAACTAGACACGGGATAGATCATAGGACTAGAGATGTCTTGACAGTGTACTGCCCTATCTATCTCTTGCGACTCTCACCAATTCATTGTAAGAAGGCCAAGTGTTGCCAAAGCAAAATACCCTGGGAAGAACTAGAGATGTGCAGGCCTTAGCTTTGGCACTATTTGCCAAATCAGACGTAAATCTGTTTTCTAAAGCTCGTTGTCTCAATTTGAATCATCATGAAAACCAATGGACCCACCAAAATTTCAACCCAACAGTCAATGAATTACTCCCAGAACAGAAGTTAAAACTCTCCAAGTGCCCCAAAATTTTCTCTGTACATATCCTTTACATCACATAAAAGTGTGTTTTCCAAGACCATCCTGTGCACAAAGAACAAGCAGTGGTCTCTTACATGAATACATCAGAAGGCAAGTGCCTTTTACAACCAAGCAATTACTGTTCAAATAATAAGGACTTGTGCTAGTGACTTATTAAAGCAACAATTCAAGGAAGCTATAGCCAAGTAAGAAAAACATACCTGAAAGAAGGTAGAGTAAGTTCTGAAGACTTATAAGTCAGACCATGCTCGGAGGTACCAATCAGGTGATCATATCCGCCCTACAAATTTCAAAAGTCCGTGGAAGATGAGATTTCAAAAATTTCTAGGTAAAAAATTGTGGCTTTAAAAGAAAATTATTTAGCTAATATATCAAATACCTTGTGTGGGCAGTCCTTGAGGACAGAACTGATATTGGAAGCATATCGCACTTTATAGCCCCAGTACATTCCACCTTCCTCCCTAGGCTTGGAGGATGAAACAACTTGGCGTAGTAGGTCTGGAAAATTGAAATAATAAATGTTGAAGTTAATGATTTCGCAATCAATGTTGAAGTCCTAATGGGATCACTGCCTAGTACAGTGAAAGTGCGGTCCAACAGCGTGAGGTGAGTTCAAATATGAAGGCAACCACTTTATGCAAATAATGTCCGACTTAAGGTCTGCGCCCAGTTCACACCTCCAGCACGCCCAAATAATGAGGGCCAAAATGGGTAATTAGAACACCACCTTTTCCCCTTTTTTTGATGTGGTAGTTGCAACAGCATGGATGATGCAATACTCTATGGTCTATATGGTGGGAGGGAAGGAGAGGGAAGGAAGGAGGGTGCACATGGCTGAAGAGAGTTCCCTCAGGATCCCTCCCTTTAATAGTAATGGTGCAGCGGTAAAGTCTTGGAGCATGCGAAAGGAGGGAAATTTCCTTTCTTCCCCATAGGGATACAATTCTTACATCCTGCCGAATCATTAAGTACAAAACTAGTCCAAACTCAAGAATTCAATGAAACTTTAGTAGAAATGCAGACAAATAAGCTGAAAAGACGTTTTGACATTGAGCTTGAAGAGGGGAATCACTTTGAACAAGAAAGGAAAAACTATTCATCATGCATCATAAAACTTTCACGCTGTATATTACATTAACACAATGTCATTTGCTATGAAGTTTCAAGTTCACGATAAATGGCACTGTAGTTATCCCAATGCAAAAACATACAGCATAACAATTGACTGTCAGACAAGCTAAAAAGCACCACAAGTGACCCATCATTTATTAGACAACTTCTGCTCAGGGAGAGCAACAGATGACAGGGAAATTCAACATAAGAACAAAGGCAAAGAAATTCAATCAGTTACCAATATCCAAATTGCGGTTGGTTCCCATAGCTACAGTTACTCTGACTCCAGGTTCAAGTACTTGATCAATTACTACATTCTGCACTAAACGGCATATAATCAAAAGAACAATTTATATCAAGCTCACAATTTGGAAAACCTGATGGAAACCAAAGAAATTGCAATTCAATGCATACAACAGGCATGCTAAAAAGACACAGAAGAAAACCATGCCTTCCCTTCTTCCTCTCCTTGATCATCGACAAGAGTTAAGAGGATATACTAGGAGCAAAATTAGTCAAGAAGTCAAAGATATCAAGGTGCACTAGAGAAAGGAAATTCCAAATGGACAAAGACATTCACTTTTATCCAAGCTGAAATTCCACAACTTCATTAACATCTCCATGGACCAAGAACAAAGCAAGAATAATGAACAAGCAAAAGCATGAGACATATTCTTACTCTCTGGTTTTTGTGTTCTCCATCCATATCAAGGTACAGTGATGCCTATTGGGCACTGGACTGCCCATAATGGGGGTCCCCTGGCCAAAAAAAAAAAAAAAGAGCACCCCAAATACAGCTGATGGGACCCTCAATACTGCAAAACACATCTACAACTCCACTTCCACATGCCCAAATGTACACAAACAATCAAGAGGCAAATACAATAGTTGATCTTGCAGGAGGAACAGAAAGAAGAATCTCAAAAAAACACAAATATGCCTGTGAATGGAACAATGAACAGATAAAACTACACCTTACTTTATCCATCATCCCCGCGTCCCTCCACAAACACACATAAAGCAATAAAAATCAAGAAATAATTCATACGATAAACAGCAATTAAATAATTGAAGTCACTGATTGCCATTACTTTCCACTTAAGTAGATCTCAGAAAAAAAAAAAACATACATCCCATTGTGAAGAAGTTGGGTGTTAGGGGTGTTAGGCATCAATATTTTAACTAAATATCAAGGAAATGTCTTTCTTATTTTCCTTCTTTCCTTTTTTTTTTTCCTGAACCAAAAGAGAGTTTGAGGACAACAAATCTATAAGGTCAATTGGATGAGCTTTTTTATCTCTCATATGTAGCTGTCATTGTATAGTTGGAGTATTGGAGAGATCTAAATCAGACAAGAACTTTTGATATATCTAGGAGGTACTTATTCTTTTTTCAATCAAGAATGTGCCTTTTGAACATCACTAACGGAACACATCAGTGTTGCATTACTAAATACATGCAGGTCAAAGAGCTCCCTATGCGGATAAATCTATACATATTTACCAAGCAGTCTTTAAATTATCAATTACTAACAAGTGGAAACTGCATGAAACAGAATTAGGCAAAGAAAACTTAGTTATAAAAAGAACAAACCTTACTTAACCCCACATCAACGAGTGTTCCTGCAGAATTTGGAGCCTGTTCCCTTAATGTGACTCCTAAAAATGATCGCAAGAGATGAATAGATAGTCACTAATCAAGTAAAATGTCATTAAATCAAAAATGATCCGATTGATGTTTAAGGAAAATTCATCGCAATATCTGTAGAAAGAATGCAACTCAAATTTTAGGCCTTGTGATAACTAAAACATAGAGTAAAGTGGTGAACTAAACATAGAAGGGCAGACATCCATCACTTCTTATAGGTGTCACCAACAGTTTACTTTCTTAAAAGTTCAAACCAGTTCAAGAGGAACTTCACTACAATTGCAACAACTACAAGCTCCAATCAAACAACAATGTGACAGGTCCCATATTGCACAATCTTCATATCCACTTTAGTGCTCGTCCATGTCATCCTTAAATGGCTATATTAACTGTTCTCTCTATTGGATTGGAACTGGCTTGGAACAAAAGTATTACTCCATGAACATAAAAGGTATTAATCACCTTCTTCAAAAGATAGGAATATTTTGGTCTTGAACCATCACAAGATGAGAAGGCGAAGGCACTTGAATGGCTACGTTAAGTTCTGTAGTCAATATGACAATGCACTGGACCTTAGATAATTAAAGAAAAACCTACCTTCTCGAAATGCAGCCCATTCATGCTTACGCAAATGATGAGGGGCATCAAGCGGGGGCAACAAACCCTACCAGATTTCAAACGAAGACAGAAACATGATTAAGTTTCCATGAACTAACAACACTAAAGAGATAATGAACCTCATGGTCGAATCAAAATTAATGCTTTAGAACTTGGATCGCACCACAAATCTTAAGCTGTTATGCTTGGGAAAAAGAGCCTTCCTCAGATACTGTGGCGTCTCAAGGTACCTCAAGATCCTTATGAGAAAAGCTGCACCACTGTCATCCTCATCTGAATTGTCCACCATTGGAACACTAGGATCATCCACTGATGTGCCCTTATTGTCAAATACAACAACCTGTTATGAAAGGTCAATATCTATGAGTAAAATTGCTCTGAATTCATATGCATTTATCTTGACATGTTTAGAACCAAATTACAACCCACCTCCATGCCTCACAAATCAATAAATACATAAAATTCAGTCTATGTATGCTAGTTGAAGCTAGAACACATCACAAAAACCATCTCGTATGACACACATACACTCACACTAACACAAAATAAACTAAGCAAGGCTCAAACCTCATCTATTCGGAAAATGGTTACGGCGCGGGCAATCTGACCAGCCAACTGAGAGGGGAAAAAAAGGAGAGTGGTCAGATGAGCAGAAAATTAATAAAATCCTCCATATAGATTTCAAGAACATAGAGAGCAAAATAGACCCAGTAATCTTATTTTCTACATTTTAATTACCAACTAAAAACCCATCTCAACAAACCCATAAAATAATGTATCGACCCCAAATAAGCAGAAGTACCAGTTTCCTTTTTTTTTTTCATTTGGCACAATCATCAAACACTAAACGTGCACAATCGTTTTCCTTTCTTTTCCAAAATCTTACCGGCAACCAAACGGAAAAAAAAGAAAGGACTTTTCATAAAAGAAATGAGAGATTACTCGGGTGGCCAGTTCGAGAGACTGGGCGTTGTCGATTATCGAACCGGGCAAGGCAATGCTGACTGTGGGTAGCTCATTTGGTTCGATATTATTGTTTTGCTCCTTCTCTCTCTTCTTTTTCTTCTTCTTTCGCTTCTCGTGAGAGTCTCCTCCGTTGGCAAGCTCCAACTCGCTCGCTGCTTTGATATCCTCTCCTGCATTATGTGCTTGTGTTTTCGTTTCTGCTTCTGAGCCGTCTCTCTTCTTTTTCTTCGCCATTTCACTGCGTCGTCTTTCGCCTGTTGGTCTACCTAGAGCCTTTTTATTTTAGACAAAATTACACTTGTGCCCCTAAATTTTTCCCAAATAAAAGAGCATGTCATAAATTTTAGGAAAAATTTCTATCAAACTCGTATATATTTAAACAAAGAAAAAATAAGAGTAATTTAGAGGAGAGAGAAATAGGGGAGAGATAGAGTTATGTGATGATTAATGAGGTTGTTTAATATTGTAGAGTGCGTAAAGAAAATAATGTTTTTAAATGAGAAAAAAATTTAAGATAAATTTTGTATCATTTGATCAAAATATATGAGAATTGAATTAATTTTAAAAGTTGTTGTGTTTTTATAATTCGAAAAACTGTAATATTAGTTAGATAACTTTAACGATAAATAACACAAAGACACCTCTTAATTATTGACCTATTGTAGGTTAGGCCCTCTTTAATTCTAATTCCCCAACAAGTCTTTTAGCAAAATATATGAGTTTCAATTCAATTTTATCAAGCAATTACTTAATATTTTTATGTATTGATATATTTATATAGATTCAAGACAGATTAAAGCTGGGTTGGATATTAAATTACCTCCGTAAAATATAATATAATGGATTTGAATTCCAATAATTGGTTAAATACTCTAAATCTATGAAGTACGGATATTTCGATCGGGATGACATATACATATCGGATACTTTTCACACGTATCAAATAATTAATGAAATACTTATCATTGTTGGATATTTATCGGATATACTTTGAATACATGTATCTTCATGGTGAATACATTCGCCTTATAGTAGGTTGTTTAGAAACTGTGAATCATACCAATGGAGATTCCTCATTTTCAAGAAGTACACTTGGACGTGTATCACATAAATCATAAATTTGTCTTTTTTTTACAATTTAATTCACTTGAATAATGATTTTTTATGACTTATGTTAAAGCGAACGAATTTCATGGTGAAAGAGAATAGAAAATATTACAGAACTCAAATAGAACCTAAAAATTAAAAACCAGATGCATATCATTTCTTGATTGCCTAGGAAAGGAAACTTTTAATTACCACAAATTTTTTTTTTTTGATCGGAAATTATCATAATTACCACATTGGAACAATTAAAATCCTGTACCAAGTACAATTACCAGCACCTAGGACTTCCAATAGGTTCATCCTTAAACTAAAACCAGTAAAGAAGAAAGAAACTTCTCACAAAGTGATTTGTACAATCCTAATCCCTGTCAAACTAACATTCATCACCACTATAGTACTATACATATATATGTGTGTGTATCTCTCAAGATTGTCTATCTATCTACTTCTCATTCTATCACACTACAGTCTACCATCATCATCTCTCTCTCTCTCTCTCTTCGTTAAGATGCCAACACTGCCGTGGCTGCCACCCTTGAGCTCCCATAAAAACTACTGCATAGAAGCTTCTGCATGGCAGTATCACATGCTATGGGATCGTCCAAATCTGCCTTTACCCATGTTCTTGATCAAATTCGATGTCAATGTCGATTTCTACTCGCAAGATACAAGCGTGGAACGTAGCTTCCTGGGCCTATCTACATCCAAAACATTCGATGTTGTGGGTAACTCGAGACTTGTCCGAGAGGATTCGATGTCGAGAAACAGGATCTGTAATATGATCCGCGAAGTTCCATTCCCATTAAGGAGAGTCCATTGGAAAGGGACACAACTTGATGGGAATTCATCAAACACCTTGTTGGAGGATGAAGATGGTTTTATAGAGACTCTTTTGGAGTTTCTTTGTTCAATGATGGCTCAACCATGTAATACAAGGCGCAAGTTATTTGCTTTGGAATTAGTAATCAAGAAGACTGTGAAGATACCGCACCATGAATTCGAGGCCTGGACTTCTTGGTACGATGAGCAAAAAAGTTTGAATGATGATTTCGAGAGAGATTATCTAACAGCAATCAGTGAATTGAGGCCTTTCGATGAGCATGGAATAATTTCTCCAATTAGCAGACAGTCTATGGCGGCGTTGGAGGTGGTGCAACTCAATAATTCCAATGATCCGGCGGAGTTGTGCTCCATATGCGTTGAAAAGTTTTTGATAGAAACCAAAGTCAGTCGCATGCCTTGTTCTCATATTTTTCATGAAGGGTGCATTGTAAGGTGGTTGCGAAGGAGGCATATGTGTCCCTTGTGTCGCCTGGCGTTACCCACTAGCTAGTTTTTTTTGGCTTGTGAAAAAAGAGGTGGGGCAAAAGAGAACGCTAAGAGATCATCCCGATAGGTCCGCACTGGTGAGACCATGAGGCCCCTAACCGCGCCCGTTACTTTTCTTAGGAACAAATCTAACTAGGATAGTATAGCCATCAATCACCAGTCTCAATATAAACTCCAAGACTCGAGAAGTTCGACTGGTACCCCACTAGACCACTCCACTCGGTGGTATCCACTAGCTAGTTGATGCCCAAATAATAGGAACAAGTCTTTACCGGTGCGTTGGGATGAGCGGCGGCAGTGCTTTTGGCATGGCCTCCTTCAAAGCCGACGATAATGAAGACAAGAGATCACCTAATTGATCATCTAGACTCAATTTGAATAAAACTACGTGCTTTTGATCTATCTATATCTTACAATAACGGAAACTTTGTTCAGTGGCTTGCACTTCTTTAGGGTTCTTGCAAACTAAAAATATTTTTGAATTAGTTTAGCCACCAACAATGCAAGTTCATCATGTTAATCCTGCTTCCATCTCTCTCTCTCTGTGAGCGCGCGCCTTCAATCCCTGATAGGTTGCTAATGTATATAGATTTACTGATTGTTGGGTAATATAGAAGCTAGAACCTCCGCCAAATACACAAAGAACAAGAGCAAAGACGAAACAAAACAGTGATAGAAAATCAGCTGCATATACCACACAAATTCACTTTTAAAACTCTATTTCATCAAAATTGAGTACAATATCAAGCAATACAAAGGTAGTTACTTATCTGAAATTTCAGCAAAACCAAACACAAAACAGTTACTAGAAATGGAACTGCAGCTCCTCACTCCAAAACAATCTGCTTTGGCTCTGTTTAACACCCAAAAAACTCTGTTTTTCTTCATGCTTTCCAGCCCCTTTCCTGCCCAGCAACTATCTGGTTTTCTCTCAGTAATTCTCTCTATTCTTCTGCCGGAACTTTCTCCTTCAGTCTCTGTTTTTTTCCCAGCAGCTGCCCATGCTTTTATACTCTTGTGTTACAGCAGCAAACCGATTCTCTATGCTGCCCCTTCAGGTTTCTTTGAAGGCAATACACAGAGCCACTTGTTGGCCCCTTTGCCAACCAACTTTACTGGACAGCCTCTTCAGATTTTCTAATGCCTTTCAACTCAGCAACTTGATGCCTTTTCAAGACTATTAAGGAAGGAACAATGCTATGTGCACCATTTTTGGTGCATCAAAAGTGTGCACCAAATCACCGTTGGATTAGTGGGACCCACTATCAACAATGACGGATAATGATTTGGTGCACCTTAAATTATCCTGTAGGGATACCACCAAAAACCAATTGCACCTAAGACAAAACTTAACTAGTATTACATACCAAAAACAAAAGTTAAATACCCAAACTACCCAAATTAAATTGGGTTTACAAACTAACACTGCTAATGCAGAGGAACTCACACTGGATAAGGAACACAGCAAACTGCCGAGACTGAAGACATTCAGAGGTTCATTATATCAAATTAAAAGAAGTGGAGAAATTCCTGTGTGCAAAAATGCTATCTTTACATATAAAAAAGATAACAAATTTTAAATTTGAACAAAGAGCTTCAAAAAGCAGAGAGGATGGGGGAGCACACAACTATCTGATAGGCACATCCAAACGTTGTAACCTTGAGAAAAGTTGTTTCCCCCCTCCAACAGCAGCCATCAACTAGAAGATCAGATAGCATGATCCCAATAAGAGAATAGAGAAAAAGCTCAAGAACTAAATTATGTAAGAACAAAAATTCATGAGAACTACAGTAATATCGTATCATACATAAAAACACACACAATTCAACAAACCAAGGTCCAGACCTCGTCTATTCAAATAAGCAGAACTACCAGTCTTTTCATATTGCCCAATGATCAAACGGGTCTGGCTCGTCTGCGGTTGGGAGCTTACCGCATATCATGCGGTTTAATAAAACGGCGTCGTTTTTGGTACTTTTTTGCAATTTTTTTTTTTAATTGACCCTTACCAAAACGATGTCGTTTTGGTCCAGCTAAAAACCAAATCTGAATCCCTTCTTCAACCTTCGGCTTCGTCAAACTCAGGCACTCCTATCTCTCTTCTCCATACCCAACAAGCATACTGTTCCATGAAACCAATTCCCCTTGGTCATTGCTCCAAAAAATCATTGCAGAAACCATGTCCCCTGCATCTGTGAACCCATCGAGTAGTACATTCTAAGCAGTTGCATCCTTTTTCAGGCATCTGATTAAAATATGAAACCATCAATCAGAGGGGTCCAAAGAAACACCAACAATCATGTAAATCTTTACCTGATTATATATGAATGAATCACCTTTCCACAGTGAAAATCAACCGTCTTAGAACAGGAAGAGAGAAGGGCAAGGAGTGTAACTGATTCGGGTTCAAATCCACATTGCCGCTTTTCATCAAATGCAATCAAAACATAGTTAAAGCAGTCCTATTTAGCAAGATCATCAATGCCCACATTCCATGAGACCATGTCTGGTTCAGGAATTTCATCAACCAATGTTCCAATCTCTTTTAGGAACCCAAATTTTACATACATGTGTTAAAATGAAGGAAGAAACGTAGTACAACTTCAGATATCCTCTCACACACAGTATGGCATATATGAAGCAAAAGTGCACTGAGCTTTTGGCGTTCACTGCCTTTGACGAAGAAGAAGATGGAGAATGAGTTGAGAAGAGAGAGACTGAGCTGTGAAGAAGGAGGGAGAACCAGACCCAGTTTGATGAAGAAGAAGCGGGAGAAAGAAAAGAAGAAGAAGGGTTTCAGATCTGGTTAACTGGACCAAAACGACGTCGTTTTGGTAAGGGTCAATTAAAAAAAAATTGCAAAAAGTACAAAAAACGACGCCGTTTTATTAAACCGCATGATATGCGATACGCTCCCAACCGCAGACGAGCCAGACCCATGATCAAACACTGAACATGCAAAATCATTTTCTTTTCATTTCCAGTATCTTCTCGGCAACCCAACGGGAGAAAAAAAAAAAAAGAAAGGACTTTTGATAAGAGAAAGAAGAGATTACTCTGGTGGCGAGCTCGAGAGACTGCGTTGTCGATGATCGAACCGGGCAAAGCAATGCAGACAGTGGGTAACTCATTTGGTTCTATGTTATTGTTTTGCTCTTTCTCTCTCTTTTTCTGCAGGAAATTAAAGTTGAAGTCTTTAATTTCCCAAAAAACAGGATCAAGAAAACAATAGAAGAGATAGAAGAAAGAAAGAAATTTTATTGATCTGCAGAAGATAAATTACACAGTGCAAGTATGGCACTAATTTATAGGAAAATACAAAGACTCATAACAGAATCCTAAAATGACTCAACTTACTTCTAAAGAATAGCTCATCAGGTCCTATTCTTAAGACACAACTGCTGCCCACTAAAACAACTTGAAAACAAACTCCTAAAGGTCTGCAAAGATAGTTCAGACTTATTCAAACTAACAAGACTCAACATTAAATAAAATAAACACTCTAAGTTTGAGTTTAGATCAAATTCCAACAACCTCCCTTAAACTTAAACTTTCAGAGTTACGCATCCCCATCTTGCTCTTCAAACTGTGGAAAACTTCAACTTTCAGCAGCTTTGTGAGAATGTCGGCGACCTGGTCTTCAGACTTGCAAAACTCCACTTCTATTTTACCTCCCTTGACAAGTTCACGAATGTAGTGAAATTTGATGTCAATGTGCTTGCTGCGCCCGTGAAACACCGGATTTTTCGTGAGAGAAATAGCCGACTTGTTGTCACAATAAACCTTCGTAGGTAGTGTTTGCTTCTGATTCAGCTCATCGCACAAACGGCGTATCCAAACAGCTTGACATGCAGCGGAGGCAGCAGCCATGTATTCTGCTTCAGTAGTTGACAGTGCCACAACTTGTTGCTTCTTCGATGACCAAGAAATTACTCCCGAGCCAATGTGGAACACAAAACCGGAAGTACTTTTTCTCCCTTCAATATCACCTGCCCAATCACTGTCCGAATACCCAACAAGATTGCAGTCAGTAACAGATGCATAAAAAATACCATGACTTTGGGTACCTTTTATGTATCGCAAAATTCGTTTTGCAGCTTGTAAATGAACCTGGCTAGGTGTCTCCATAAACCGACTAATCATGCCAACTCCAAAAGTAATGTCAGGTCTAGTAGAAGTCAAATAACGTAGACTACCTACCAAACTCCGAAAGTACGTTGGATTGACAAGATTACTGTTACCAGATTTGTCCAACTTTAGCTTTGTTTCGACTGGAGTATTGATAGGCTTGCATGACTCCATCTTGAACCGCTTCAAGATATCTGCTGCATACTTCTTTTGTGAGACAAATATCCCATCACTTGTCTGCATAACTTCTAGCCCAAGATAATAAGACATAAGTCCCATATCAGTCATCTCAAAATCGTTAGTCATAGCCTCCCTGAACTTATCAAACATACTTGGGTTGTCTCCAGTAAATATCAAATCATCCACATACAAGCATACAATAAGCATATTTCCATGTGAATCAGATTTGATATACAACGTAGGCTCATAAGGGCACTTAAGAAAACCATTTTCTTGGAAATACAAGTCAATACGAGTGTACCACGCCCGTGGTGCCTGTTTTAACCCATATAGAGCTTTCTTTAACTTGAGAACCTTATCTTCGTGACCTTTCTTCACATAACCAACCGGCTGATCAATATAGACTTCTTCGTCGAGCAATCCGTTAAGAAAAAACGCAGATTTCACATCAATCTGATGTATCTGCCATTGCTTTTGGGCAGCTAAAGCAATTACCAATCGAATAGTATCAAGCCTTGCTACGGGTGCAAAGACTTCATAATAATCGATACCTGGCTTTTGCTTGTATCCTTTCACAACCAACCTAGCCTTCAACCGGTCCACCTGACCATCTGGTTGATACTTGGTCTTGTACACCCATTTGACGCCAATTGATTTCTTTCCCGGAGGAAGAGAAGTGAGTTCCCAAGTGTTGTTCTTCTCGATTGAATGAATTTCAGCATCCATAGCTTGAATCCATCCATCATGTTGTGCTGCTTCTGCAAAAGTGAGAGGATCACAATCTGCAAACAATGCAAAATTGACCAATTCCTCATCAGAAACATCATTATCATTGGTTAGAACATAATCCTGTAAGCGTGCTGGCAAAACACGGCTACGTGATGAACTACGAGTTGCTGCATCATGACTCAAAATAGGATTAGAGGGCATTGCACTACTCATATTCTGTGATTGCACTTCAGGTTGGGTGTCACCAACTGATTCTTCATTCCAATCAATTCCCATATGTTCCTTCTCAGCAGCTGTCCAATCTCAAGCTTCACCTTCACTGAATTCTACATCTCTGCTCACAATAACTTCACCAGTGGCTGGGTTGAACAACTTATAACCTTTAGTTCTATCACTGTAACCAAGGAAAATGCATTTTATACCTTTACCATCCAACTTCTTTCTTTTCTCGGTTGGTACATGAGCATATGCAACGCAGCCGAACACACGAAGGGCTCCAACATCTGGTTTGCAACTACTCCAAGCCTCCTCAGGTGTCATGTCCAGAACACTTTTTGTAGGACACCTGTTCAAAATATAAACAGCATAAGACACAGCTTCTGCCCAAAATACTTTGGGCAAGTTTTTTCCTTTTAACATGATGCGTGCCATTTCAACAATTGTTCGGTTCTTCCTCTCAGCCACCCCATTCTGTTGCGGTGAATAACTAGCCGTGAGTTGATGTTTAATTCCATGATTTTTACAAAACACATAAAACTCATTAGATGTGTACTCTCCTCATCTATCTGTACGAAGTATCTTTAAACTCCGACCACTTTGCTTTTCCACGTAGACTTTGAACTCTCTAAATTTCTCAAAAGTTTCAGATTTTTGCTTTAAAAAATAGACCCAAGTTCTCCTACTGTAATCATCAATGAAAGTAAGAAAATACCGATTACCTCCATGAGTTACAGTCTCCATAGGTCCACAAATATCTGAATGCACAAGCTCCAACGGCTGCTGTGCTCTACGTGACTTTCCCACTGGAAAAGAGTCCCTGTGTTGCTTGCCGAGAATACAACCTTCACACAATTGATTAAAATCTCCCAACAAAGGTAGCCCTTTAACCATTTCCTTTTTTGCCAACAACCTTAATCCATTGAAATTTAGATGACCAAAACGGAAATGCCACAGCCAGTTAGTATCCATAGTAATAGCACTAAAAGCCCAAATCAAATCAGTTTGTAAAGGTAAAGGAAACATGCGATTTTTAGTCATCTTAACCTTAGCAACGAGTTCATGTTTCCGATTCTCAATAGTACAAACTCCATCATCAATAATGATTTTAAGTCCCTTTTCAGAGAGTTGCCCAATACTCAATAAATTCCAATGTAAACTAGGGACATAAAAAACATCAGAGATATGTTCACGGGAGCCATCTTTCATTCGTACGAGAATATTACCTTTGCCAAAAATTGGAACTGTAGCTTTATTTCCGAATTTCACTTCCCCACGTACTGATTCATCTAAGCAAGAAAACAGCTCCTTCTTGCCACACATGTGATTAGTGCAACCGGTATCCAAATACCACTTGTCGGAGTGTTCTTCTTCGGAAGCGCTACAAGCTAACAACAATGTTTCTTTCTCTTGTATGTCAGCTTCAACATAGTTAGCATGTTCATGATTAACTCTTGGCAATTTAACTCTACAATTTGATCGATAATGCCCAAATTTCTTGCAACGAAAACACTGAATTTTGGATTTATCATACCTTCCATCTCCAGATTGTTGATTAGAGTTACTTTGCTGAGAGGAGGTACTATTTTTGGGGCTCATATTCTTACCAGCTTTCCCTTGTGCTGATCTTTTACCATCGTTGGAGCTACTTGTGCTGGAAAGAGTCACCTTGCTTTGAAAAGCTTGCTCTACAGGCTCGGCTGACCTCTGATTCATTATGTATTCATGAGCACATAACGAGCCCATCAGACCCTCAATCGTCATGGTTGAAAGATCTCTTCCTTCTTCAATTGCAGCAACAACATAATCAAACCGCCCTGTCAAGGATCTCATGATCTTTTAAATAACACATATATCTTCCTTTTTCTCACCGTTAACCCGTAATTGATTGACAACGGATTGAACTCGGGAAAAATAGTCAGATATAGATTCAGAATCTTTCATTTTAAGAGATTCGAATTCACCTCGTAAGGTTTGTAACCTTACACTCTTCACTTTCTCATCGCCTTTGTAGGATTTTTGCAACATATCCCATGCCTCCTTAGCCGTAGTTGCACTTGAGATCTTTTCAAAGACAATCTCATCTACAGCTTGGTAGAGAAAGAATAAAGCCTTCTTGTCCTTCCTTCTGTTGTCTCTCAAACTGTCCTTCTGGACTTGAGTAAGTGCTGCAGCTGCAACTTGATCCACTGGTTCTGCATATCCAAGATCAACAATCTCAGACAGCTCCTGAAAACCGAACAAGGCCTTCATCTGGATACACCATTGATCAAAGTGTTTTCCGTTGAACCTCGGAAGCTGAGGTTGAATTGATCCGTTCATTGTTGGACCCTGCTTAAGTAATCTAGAAAAAAAACTTAGACCAACAAGAACACTGGATGATTCTAGCTCTGATACCACGTGCAGGAAATTAAAGTTGAAGTCTTTAATTTCCCAAAAAACAGGATCAAGAAAACAATAGAAGAGATAGAAGAAAGAAAGAAATTTTATTGATCTGCAGAAGATAAATTACACAGTGCAAGTATGGCACTAATTTATAGGAAAATACAAAGACTCATAACAGAATCCTAAAATGACTCAACTTACTTCTAAAGAATAGCTCATCAGGTCCTATTCTTAAGACACAACTGCTGCCCACTAAAACAACTTGAAAACAAACTCCTAAAGGTCTGCAAAGATAATTCAGACTTATTCAAACTAACAAGACTCAACATTAAATAAAATAAACACTCTAAGTTTGAGTTTAGATCAAATTCCAACATTTTCTTCTCATGAGAGTCCCTTCCGTTCGCGAGATCCGACTCACTCCCTGGTTTGCTGTCCTTTACTGCATTCCGTGCTTGTGTTTTCGTTTCGTCTCTCTTCTTTTTCTTCACCATTTCTGTCATCTTCCGTTTAGTTTGGCTAGATAAGCTAAATTAAGACAATTGAAAATTTAGGGAACAATTTAAAACAAAGGCCATAGTTTTGGGGTCATTTATGAAATTTACCTTTTAAAAAAGCGCTTGAAGGGATTTTAATTTTCTACTAAATTTCAATTTTGCCCCACAAGTTTTGGTCAAATGACAGAGCATACCATTAGTTTTAGGAAAAAATTTATGTCATACCCCATACAGATTACTCCAACTTTAATGACAAATAACACAGACACCTCTTAATCATTGACCAGTAGTAGGTTTAGGCCCTCTTTAATTCTAATTCGATGGAAAGTCTCCCAAATCTATAATATAAAATCAATAATGCTACACTGACCAAATTTTGGGATCAAATTTGGAGCTCAAATGACATGACAGCTGACTTGAGCTTTTTTATTTGGTGTCATGTCATTTGGGCCCTACTAAAGACTCCAAATAATATGCTGCCATGTCATTTAGGTTCTAAATTTGGTCCCAAAATTTTGTCAGTATAGCGTTACTCATATAAAATAGGACAGACTTCAATAAGTCCATCTGACGATTTTAAATAGACTCATTCAATGGTCACCAATATCCCTTTTAAAATCATTCACATTGTACCGTGCATTTAGACACAAATTTCCCTAGTCCATTCACAATCATGAAGTTTAGCCAAATATATATGAATTTTAATTCAATTTTATCAAGTAATCCTTCAAATTTATTATCTATTTTCAAGTTGGACCAAAGTTGACGATATATTAATATCCAAACTAACTCTAAATTAGTGGCGAGCCCAGATCCTGTTGGGTAAAGCCCAGTTGATTAGGTGAGCGCAAATTAGTTACAAGGCGGGTCAGACTCAATAAGTTAAGTAAGCCCAGATCAGCCCAAGGCAGGTCAAGTGCAGTTCATGAGTTCAACCCGGTCCGAGGTTCAAGGAGTCCAAGAAGATTAAAGCACGTGGGGAATAGGCATCAGGATACTCACACTCGAAGATCAAGACAATTTTTAATTGTACTTACCTTTTGTAACTATCCTCCCTGAAGGACTAGTGTCTTTACTCTCACGTCACCCCCTCAACTAAGACTCTGTGCCTATAAATTGTAAGCTCTCTCTACATAAGAGAACATCTCTCTACATACCCCTTATATAGTTATTTCTCTCTCCTAGCTATCATACATCTCCCAGAGCTTACATTTGCTCTCTCTCTTTCTCTCTCTCATCTTACTTTATTAATAAAGGTTCTCCGACCACCGTTGTCGCTTTCGAAGTAGAGTAGATCCTCCTGACCAAACCACTATACATCTGTATGTTGACCTAGTATTTGTCTTTTACTCTTAATTGCTTATTGATTGCCTCATTAATTACCTTAGGTCACATACTCGACTGTTGATTGTGTATAAATCTATTTTATGCATCATCAATTAGTAAAAAGGCTTTAATAACTCTAAAGTATGATCGGGTCTTCAGATGCCAGTTGAACTTTTAATTGCCGGAATTTAATCTATGAACTTTAAGGGTTCGTTTGTTTAGCGGGAGAATGGTAGAAAATGCAAAAAAAGAGAAACTTTTTAAAATTTTAATATGTTTGGTAAGCATGAAAAGGAAAATGATAAAAAAAATAATTTTCTTTTATTCTTGAATTTTCTCACAAATAACCAACTTTTTTTTCTTGTAAAAAACACAAGGAAATGCAAGAAAGTTGTGATCTATAGCTAACCTCCCATTTTACTTTTATTTTTCTTAAAATATTTTATTAGTTATTAATTTTAAAAAATTTTGGTATGAATTTGATTAATCATATTATATTTGGCCCAAAAACCTTTGTGTTGGTGATTGTCTTAAAATTAGGTTTCAAGCTACTTTTTTTAAAAAAAATTAACGTTCAATTGTAATTACATATTTTTTTTGTTTTTAGACCAATTTAATATAATTAAGGGTAATTTAGACAAATTTAATATAATTAAGGGTAATTTTGATACATTAAATGGATGAAAGAAATCAATTGAAACGATGTCATATGTTTATGAAACAAATTGATACAATTGGAGGTTTACAAATATTGGATCATAGTGTAAGGCCGTATATGTTATTTACAAAAAAAAAAAAGAGCATTGCTATTACTCAAAAATAATAATAATAATAATGAATGTACCACCAATCCTAGTTATATTAAGAGCAATTATACGAGGACAACTGGTTACAGTTGGTTTCATCAATCTTTTGAATATGATAGGAGAGAGAATGAACAAGATGATCACCCAGCTTAAATCTTTTAGGCTTGTTTGGATGAATTTTGAGGAGAGGTTTAGATTAGTTTCTCCAATTTTTTTCAAAATTAAATCTTTTTTTACAAAGATGGGATTCAATATTCAATTCGGTTCATACCTATATTTGGTATGCAACACATACACATGTAGAACCCACAGATATATCATAATTATTAATAACTATTTGTTCTATAAATGATTATTTTATCCTTGATTAATCAAATTCATATCCATGTTAAGGGATACAATTATCTTTTGCATCCTTAACTCTTTAACCCATCTTCTCAAACCCACCCCCTCCCTAGGTTTGAAGAAACCTATGATTATGGGTTTAATCTTCGGACCAGCTACGAGCCGGATTTGGAAACCCGGGATTGAATTTTCAATCCAAACATGAAATTTGGGGGTCATTTGGACTATTTTTCCCAAACCCATCTTGTCAAGCCCCCGTACCCCCTTACCAAACAATCCATTTACCTTCCGACCTAAGACTGACGAGTTCGAATTGAGTTTAAAAAATTTGTTTTTTTAATTGAGTCTAAAAAATTGTTTAAGTTTAGTTTATTGTGAATTCCAAAACAAAACGAACCCGAGGATTTGCACATAAACAAGTCGAGCATGTGAGCCTAAAATAGGAAACTCAGTTTGATTAAAAACCCTACTAATTTCGAGCTTCTAAAATAGGAAACTTAGCAGAAAACTTTTCTTGGCGGCCAAGGAAAGGTAAGTTGCCAAAAATTTCAGCAATACAAATCCTGTACCAAATACAAGTACCGGTTGTTACACTGAAACAAAAATCCTAATCCCTCTCAGACTAACATTCATCATCAGTATATATTTCTCTTAAGGTTGTCTATCTATCTGCTTCTTATTCAATCACACTACCAGTCTACCATCATCTCTCTCTCTCTCTTTGTTCTTTGTCTTCAAGATGCCAACACCGCCATGGCTGCCACCCTTGAACTCCCATGAAAACTACCATATAGAAGCTTCGGCATGGCAGCATCAAATTCTAATGGACAACCCAGAACTGATATCATCCCAGTTCTGGATCAAATTCAACGTCATTGTGGATTTCTACTCACAAGATACAAGGGAGAAACGTAACTTCCGGGGCCTCTATACGTGGAAAATAAACCGGGTTTTGGGTAACTCATCAACAGCTTTCAAAGAGGGTTCTATGTCGAGACAGAAGATCTGCAATATGATTCGCGAAATTCCATTCCCATTAAGAAGAATCCACTGGAAAGGAAGACAACTTGATGGGGATTCATCAAACACCTTGTTAGACGATGAGGATGGTTTGATCGGAAGCGTTTTGGAGTTTCTTTTTTCTCTGATTGCTAAACCATACAATGCAAATCGAAAGATCGTGCCTTTGGTAATCAAGAAGATTGTGAGGATACCTCACTATGAATTCGAGGCATGGACTTCTTGGTACGATGAGCAAAAAAGTTTGAACGTGGATTTCGAGAAGAATTATTTATTAGCAATCCGGGAATCAAGGTCTATTAACGACTTACAATATGAGGCGGCATTGGCTTTTCGATCAAGGACGGCTAGTGGGCCGTCTGTGGCGGCGTTGGAGGTGGTGAAGCTCGGTAGTTTTGATGTTCCGGCGGAGTTGTGTCCTATTTGCCAAGAAGGGTTTGTGAGAGAAAACAAAGTTAGTCGAATGCCTTGTTCTCATATTTTTCATGAAGATTGCATTGTAAGGTGGTTGAAAGGGAGTCATTTGTGTCCCTTGTGTCGCTTGGCGTTGCCCACTAGCTAGTTGATATTGGATCATCCTATTTTCTCTAAATTTTTAGACTTTTTTTTTTTTTTTTTAAATTGTTATCAAAAGGTTGAATTAGACAGTTAATGAGAATCAATAGTAATTATGTACAGTTATTGATTCAAATCCTTTATACTATTTTCAAGGGTTTTCTGTTATTTATCTCCTAAATTAGTTATAACCAGTTTTTAAGATTTGATGTTTCAATGTTATGTAGTGATTAGACTTATTAATTGTATCGCGTGAGGTAGGTTCGTGTTAAAAAATATTTCACTCATACTCTATTCGTTTATCAATTTGTGTCTAATGAATAGTGTTATATCGGGTTCGTATTGTGTATTTTTTTTAATTGGTTTCACTCATATTCGATTCATTTATTAATTGTGTCGTGTCGGATTCACTCGTTTACTAAACTGGTGGTTTAATGAAGACTTAAATCCTTTAATTTCATATTATATTCATGTTGTGTTAACAGATCTTGTCATATTTTGACACCCTTAATAGTGACACTAGATTGATTTTATGCATCAATAAGACCCAAACTTTCATCCAGGACTAGAATCAAATTATTCAGCTCTAACATAAGCATCCATTAGATAGTAAATAGATGACCCATTATATCTTTTTTTTGGTCCAGCCTACCGGTATCCGAACCCACTGGGCCGACTAATCCGGTATCGGAGCGGGTCCTGGGGTTAAGGTTTTAAACTCCTCCCAACGGGCTTGCGGGGGATCGAACCGTAGTCCTCCCTACCAAAGTCTAGCCCCTGGCACCACTAGACCAAGACACCGTTGGTGATGACCCATTATATCTAGTATATAAATGGATCAGCATGAACATGATACGATAATAAATAGATGATCTGCTATAATCGTTATGTCGAGTACATAAATGAGTCAGAATGAACATGATACGATAAGAACTCGAGACAATATAAACTCGACTATACACAAATATAAAAGGGTCAGACACGAATTAAATAATTTTAACATGAGACAACTTTGAAATGATGCGAATTACCCATTCATTGATAATCCTAACTCCCAAGTATAACAACACTCTTGATTTTGCTGTCATTAGTGATGACCTGTGGGCCTGAGAAGTATCTTTGAATTCGTTTTAGCAAAAGCCCAGCTACAAAAATGGAGCTCAATCGAAACTCTTTGTTCAAAATTTGGAGTGGGCTCATAACCGGATGCTAGTACAGCCCAGGCCCAAATTTAAAACCCAAGTTTTCAAAATTTGAATCTTTTTTAATACATTTTATCTCACCTCACGTAGATTACTCTATTATTTATTTAAGTGGAATTCACTATATTTATGTGAGCCTCTTACTTATATATACTACTAGTGTTGACCCCCGTGCGATACACGAGCAAGTATAAAATTAAAATGTATTCATCTAAAGTGTATTTTCAGGTTGTGGGTTTATGATATCTCGACAATGTGACACCGGTAAATCGAAAAAGAGAGAGACGAGTAAGTCGCTGAAGAAGGAAAAAAATCAAGATAGAGAGGAAAAAGAATTTGAGATGGAGTGGTTAAGTAACTGCATAGAGATATCAGCAAGTAGTTGAATGAACATGGGACACTAAAATAGTTAGTGGGGGAATTTAAAAAGATACAGGTGTTAGTTATTGATTGAAGTTCTGTTAATTAAAAAAATCAAAATTTTGTAAAAAGAGGAAAGAGGGAGGGAAGGAAGCAGATTGAGTTTCAACAATAATTTGATTGTTTTACAAGATAGTAAGATGAATGATCTACAATTTAAGAAAAACAATAATATTATGTGAATCGAATTTTATGCCCTAGTTATTGACCGGGGCCATTATTACCCTAATATTGACAATGACCCCACACTTAATATTGGGGATCATTGTCAATTCAATGAGAATGATTAATTAGGTATGCAAATCAAGTCCAAATAGACATTAGGAAAAAGTATATGATAGGAGATCTCGACCAAGTGTTAATTCAGGTGGTCACGAATAATCAGTGAAATGATATTTTCGATACGTTCAGTTTTAGATCTAGTTATGTTGAATCATTTTAGTTGTATGTGAAATTAGGTGTTATGTATGTATGCATGTAAATTTTAAGTAATAATGTACAAGTTTGTTGAAAGTGAGAGATGTCCAGGTTGCTATGCCTAAGATTTTTTGTTTGCCAAAATGAGTATTTGATGGCTGAGTATGATGTCACTAAGGAAGCACCATATTTGGAAAATCAACCAAGATATCTAGGACAAGGTGTCATTACAACGTTAAAATTTGAATACATCTCTAAAGACAAGCAATCTACGTGTAAGTCACTGTCGGAGAATGAGTAATGGAAATGGATAATGACCTAGATTTTTGTCCATAACATGATCAACAGAAAAATAGCAAGAATCTGAAGAGAAATGTGACTCCCAACCACACCTTTCTGCCCAGAGTTTGGCTGGATCAGTTGGGTTAAGGACAACTTTGATTCCATAATGGACTTGTTTTTCCTGGCTTACATCATGAGCATTATAGTTTATAACAGAAAAGCTAGCCAATGGGGATATATATGTAGAGTTGGTTTCGTGGCGACTAATGACTACGAGTCACTCAAAAAAGTTTAAGTTGTTAAAAGAACGACTCCCAACAATCAATGTATTTTAAACTCTTTAACCCCCACAGAAATGCATTTGCTATACCAATTATTCACGGTTGATCCTTATTCTCTTTGATTAACTATTTACTCTCATCAAACAGTGTGTGTGTGTGTGTATATATGTAATAGACTTCTAAATGCAGTAACTCTCAACATCAAACCCTAATAGCTTGAAAATGACTAACTTTTTCGAGGGCTAGCTCCATGCATAAACTTTTTTAATCTTTCCATTTGTAATGAAATGACCATTAGTTGCATGATGGATTCAACTCAGTTTGTCTCAATTCCCGGACAATTGCAACAAAAACTCGAGTTCCTTAAAATAGACGCAGCCAATTTAGTGTAGTTGCAAGAAGTACATAACAATTTCATATAAATTCTAAAAGTTCTAAGTAGGCGTCGCCGCCCAACAGGCCGGGAGAGATCCACCTCTGGATAACTTTGTAGGGTTTTCATAAACTTGTCCTAATTTTTATAAAGTACAAAAAAAAAAAAAATTTTGTTTGTAAAGGAAAGGGAAAGGTGGCACTAACATGCATGGTGATCAAAAAGGGTGGAACTTGTTTATAATTACATGCTTATGCAAGCCATCAACTGGCTTTGTTTTTCCTTTTGTTAATCAAGTTCAATAAAAAAACTTAGAATTAAAGGAAAATTAATGTCGAAAAGTCAACTTTTAAAGTTGGTGAAGGCCAAGTAGAATGACGTTTTCTTAGTTAAATATTAAATATTCTAAATGTGTGGGTGACTTTTATAATTAAAGCAAAAATAAAGAAACACAGATGGATTCTGATGGATTCTGATGCAACATCTCTTTTAACTCAAAGCATGAACGACCTGTAAATTCAAACATCGAGTTCGAATCTTGGCAAGTTCTTAGCACTAGACCATGAGAAATTTATATCTTATGAATACCATAATTTCGGCGTGGATGGTCTGCCTTTGATCGGACTGGGGAGAGAATTAGTCTAGATGCTCGTAAGTTGCCCGAACACCCCAAACCGTTGATCAAAAAAAAAAAAAAAAAAAAGCAGAAAGGAGCACACACAGATTATTTCTAATGCAAATTTAATGCTCTCTCTTTCTCTAGGTGGGCTCAGGATTAATATACAAATCTTGCACTTTCCAACCGAAAAATAATACAAATCTTGCTAAAGAAGAAGCTTCTGTACTTGTAAAGAGGATTGGAAAGAAAGCTGGCTTGGGATTACCCAAGGTTGTTAAGCTTATTTATTTTCGTTTCATGGGGTGTACTTCAGGACCACCTCAACTTGATCACATCGGATTGTGAGGTAGTTGCCTTGGTTTAGATCTATATCATTGCTTATGAATAGGCAAATGTTATTCTTAATTTCTCAGAATATGATAGATGCAGAAATTTAGTACATTTCCCGGGTTGAACGTGATCTCCAAAACTAGGTAATTTTGTTTTTTCCTTGACTATTCCTCTCATGTGTGCATACCTTGGGAAGTCTTCGGGCATAGTCCTGATATACTATACATCTACGAATTCTTTTTCGTAATATCATTTTTATTTACTCAAAAAAATGGTTGGTCGTTACCCAAAAGAACAAAAACTATGGTGGGTGTTTTCACTCGAGCACTTGCCTATAGACTTTTTGCTTTCTTTTTTTCTGTAAAGCTCCCACTATATATAGTTTACCCTTTTTGCAATGCTCAAAAGCTTTGGCTAACTATCTGGATTTCTTAGAACACTCGCTTAATCTTCTTAAGTATATGTAATTTCTTGTCCTACACAAAACATGTAATTACGAGAATAAAACCTATGCAATGATCCCAAGGGTTTGACAAGTTTTTATCACGCAAAGTGACCTTGTTCTTTAAGGTAGACAACCTCTCAAAGTCACTTTCATGGTAATTTTATTCAAGGCATGCTTATCACTAATCATGAATTAATCAAGAATAGTGCAAAGCTAATTTTGTTATGGAGCATAAATAATGTTTTTCTATGAAGTCAGCAACACTAGCTAATATCTATCCACTGAGAGATCCTGCAAGTGACTCGATACCCCATTCATTACCTTTTGGTCCTTCCCTTTTTGGTTATCTCTAATACTTTCAATTTGCATAGTAAAACTAATCTCATGCTTTTAATCTAGGGATGACCATGTGATAATTCCAACTCATACTATTCGTTGGGATGATATCAAGGTTTAGAGGCAACAGATCAAGTGATGTCAGCATTCTTAAAAAATAGGACTGATAATTGAGTCGAACTTTGTAAGTTCAAGTCGAGTCTGTCGAGCTCATTTTTTTAAACAAGTCTAAAAAATTGTTCTAACTCTCAGCTTCTTTAGAAAATGAGTCGAACCGAGTCCAAAATGAGTCGAACCTGAGTAGTTCGATTATTTTACATATAAACGAGCCAAATTTTGTGAACTCGAACCAAGCTTTTTTAGACTTGTTTTTTAAACAAACTCAAAAAATTATTCAACTTCAACTTATTTAGAATACGAGTCAAGTTTGAATCGAATCTTATCTGAGTCAAACCCGAGTAACTCGACTCAATTATCAACCCTAATCAAAAGCGCAAGGTTCATACACACACACTCAACACTTTAGACCGATCCAACATACATAAGCCTGGCTTTCTAGGAGAGCACTACGGTATTCAAATGGTACCGTACTAAATTTTGTTCCGAGCATTGATGGAAAATAAGAGAAATGGTATCGAAAAGTTAAACTTTTCGGTATGGTTGGACTCTATACACTTAAAAGCAGAAGAACAATGACACACAGTACATTGATTATAAACAATGGATCCACAGCCAGTTTTCAATGTGAGAAAGCAACTGTATAGTACAGGAATATAACGTGATGATTACTAGTTCCACATGCTTTTTCCATTTTCTCCATCCTCTGAGGTTGGAAAAACTCACCATTTTCGGAATTTGGAAACCACTAACACTACTCATCAAGCAAGTTGCAAGGAATCGTCCTAACCGGCAATTTTTTAGGTGCTGAACCTGAGCTGATCATCACTTTTCTATACATTTAGGGTTGGTCCAGAGTTTTCTTCACTAAAACTTTGATCTTTGTAGAGACAGAGGTGCTGAAGACAGATATATAATATCAAGATGTGGTAAAAGAATTATTTGATGGCATCAATTCAACCAATTTTGCTTCAATTAGATATTATCCTATTCTTCCTATTAAGTTTTGGCCCGTGGATTCAAGTCTTATAAACCGAATCAAACCATGTTTTTTTTTTTTTTGTTACAGGATGTCCCATCTTGTACCGACTAGTCCCTCAAACTCAATAGTTAGTCACCGTGACTTGAACTGATTTAGAGTTCTTCTCAAAGGAACAAGAGTGATTAGTCTTTAGTGGGTGTAAGAAAAAATTGAACCAAACGATGTTGATTTGTTCCTCTCAGTCTATTAAATTCTATATATAGAAGGCATTAGGATGTCCATAGCTTAGCTCCTAGCCGACACACAAAAGGGGTACCCAAGTGGAGGATGCTTTCATTTCCCCTTTTAAAGGACCACTTAAATGTATTTGTAGGCAGAAAAAAAGGCCTTTCTGCAATCTGTCTAAGCTTTCCGTACGATCAAATTTAATTCCGTCGGTTACTATTATTTTTGCTAGTAGTGTTAAAGCATTCAAAATTAGTCATATAGGGACTGTTTGGTAAAGAAGTGTAGGGGGTTTGGTAAAATGGGTTTGGAAAAAATAGTCTAAAGTTCTCGCAAATCTCATGTTTGTTTAGAAAATTCAGTCCCGGGTTTTCAAACTCGGCCCGTAGTTAGCCCGAAAATTAAACTTATGATCATGGGTTTCGTCAAACCTAAAAAAGCGGTGAGTTTGGGAAGATGGGTAAGGGGTTAAGGATTCAAAAGATAATTATATCATTTAACATGAGTATGAATTGAATTGATAAAGGGTAAAATAGTTATTTATAAGACAAATAATTGTTAATAATTATGATATATATGTGAGTACTACATGTGTATATGTTGTATACCAAACATTGATATGAACCGAATTACAAATTGAATCTCATCTTTATAAAGAGGGATTTGTGTTTAAAAATGTTTAGAAAAGTCAATTCAAACCCCACTTCAAAATTCATCCAAACAAACCTATAATATTAAAGCATCAAATTCTTCAAAACCCACCGGCCACCGGCTAGAGTGATGTCCGGTATTGTCGGTGACTTCTCATTCATGAGTGACAAGCTTTAACACTTCCATGCACTTAGGACCTCTATGCGTGGTGCGATTTCATTGGAAACCTTTCAAAATTCTATCTTTTTTATCTTGATAAAGTATCCAACTCAAAACTATTGATAATGATTGAAGAAATATGTATGCCTCATGACTTAGTTTGGGAAATATAGTTGTATTGATGTAAGATTAAAAAAAAAAAATTTTTTTGATTCAACGGTTAAGGTTATTTAGGTTAACTTACGCGTAACTCAACTAATCTATTTCATCAAAGACAGATCATCTATGTTGGAACTAAGGTATTCATGAAGGATAAATCTCTCATAATCTAATTCTAAAAAATTGTCAAAATTCAAAATCAAAATATCTACCCCTTTGAACATACGTAAGATAAACTCTAAGATATATAATGTCATGCCATTGCCACTTTCCAGTGAGGTTATGAAAAGGAAACCCCACGTGTTTGGAAACTTTAATATGAAGACAAATGGAAAGAAATTATGGTTTGTTTGTTAATGGGTTCTCTTCTTTGGTTGGTCATTCATGAGAAAATAAATTAAAAATGCAAAGAAAATACTAAAAAATACAACAAAGAATAAAAAAATAAGAAGAAAAAGGAAGAACCAAAAAAAAAAAAAAAAAATGTAAAACGTTAGGGTTTTAATGACAACAGCAATGGGTGAGTTGAATTAGGGTTTGATTTAGGGCTCATTTTATACCATTAAAGATTACGACAATAAGCAAAGATTACGATTATACACAAGAAAATTATAACGCAAAAAATTAACCCTTTGCAAAAAAAAATTAATTTTTTTTTTAAAATCTAGGAACTAGCCTATATAATCTATTTATATTTATAGGTAATACTAGTAAAACAAAAGAGATTTTAATACTTGAGGGGGGCGATCGCTGTTGCCCACAACTAGATCCATTAAGAACTTGGGATTGTTCGATCCTCCATTTTTGGAGTCGGTCATCAACCAAGTTTATGATTAATTCGCTCTTATCAAGAAAAATGATTAGTTGTATGTTTCGATATCTCTATAAAACAAAAAAAAACAACCGACTTGACTACGTGTCTTACTTTACCTCAATGGTGGGGGACATATATAGCTGATGGTTATTGTGACATATTCCCCCATAATTCTTTCTTGCAGCCCCCCCCCCCCCCCCCCCAAAAAAAAAAACAGGCCGAACCCATCAAAAAATCTTTGATCCACATTTAGGTATATGAGTAAAAACCACCCTGCCATGGCAAAAATACCCTTTGCCTTCCACTTTCTTAATGAACTTTTCCCAATCCTTTTCTTTTCAGCTATGATTAGAGAGATGGGTGGCAGGGCGGCTCAAGTCAATTGAAGGCCTAAAATAGAAATATTAAATATAAGTTTTTTTATTTTTGGTATTATTTTTTTTAAAAAAAAATAATTTATTTTTAATTTTCTATGTGAGAATGAGACAAAAGAAAGATGTTGTCGAGAAAGAGATTTCAACTTTTGTTTTTGTTTTTTACACAGAGAGAGAAAGTGTTTAATTTCAACTTTTATTTTTTATTTTTTTTACCGGAGAGAGAGAGAGAGAGAGAGAGAGAGAGAGAGAGGGTGAGAGTAAATATGAGTTGACTTTTGAGTATTTTTTTTATTTTTTAATTTCTAAGTCTTTAATGTTATGGATTGGATTATAGGCCCAAATTATTAGAGCATCTTCAACCCTTACTCAAATTTAGACTCAAATTTAAATTTGAGTAAAAAAGTCTAAAAAACTTACTCCAACCCTTGACTCAAACTTATACCAAATCAAAGGAAACTCATTTTTTTACTCAAATCAAGGGAAACTCAAATTTTTACTCAAATATTTAATGGTGAGATTTCACAATCTTTTAAAGATCCAATGGTCATCCTTACTCTCTTTTAAATTTGGGTTTGCTCTCATTTAAATTTGAGTCTCTTCTTCTTTAAATTTGAGTTTATCCATTGGAGTCATTTATATCAAATCAAACTTTTTACTCAAAAAATAATTTAAATTTGAGTAAAAATTTGAGTTATGGTTGGAGATAATAAAAATTTTGAGTGAATTTAATTTTTTGAGACTTTTTTGTAGGGCTTAAAATTTAATGGATTTAATTTTTTTTGTGGGTTAGTGATGTATATAAAATTATGGGACATTCTGAAAAATTGGAGCCTAAAATCCATATATTTTTTTTTCAAACTTTTGAGCCGGCCCTGTGGGTGGTCTTGTCAATTTGCATGGGGTGGAGGGGCATGGATAGTGTCCATTTAGGTAATTTCACTTCCTTGAAATTTTTTCAAAGTATGTGGGCTGATGCAACTTTCTAAATGGAATGAAATCAACACAAATTTTGACTCTTTTTAAGACATATTACAAATCTTACAAGAGAGAATGGACTGCTTTTTGAAATAAAGTGGAAAAAACAATGTGTGTGTGTGTGTGTGAGAGAGAGAGAGAAGCAATCACTGTCAAAAAATATTTTGGAGAATCCTTTTGTTTCCTGGCCATTTGTTGGGTTTCTCTTGGAAGCAAAAGAGAAGGGAATAGCAAAAATGGGTTGTTTGGAGCAACCATCTGTCCCCTATTATGCTACATGTACACCTATACACGTCAATGAATCGAATTTTAATTCAAAATTTTTTAATTAATCTCAAATAATGGATTGATTTTTTTGTTGATTATCCAACACAGAATATGACAAACGTGACTGATTATTTGGTGTAATTAAGTAAAAATTAAAATATAATTCAAAATTTTCAATCCGAATTGAGTTCTCCGAATTGGGTATTATTTTCAAAATAGGTTTTTAACCCTTTATTTTTTTGAATTTGATTACGAAAAGTGAAAATAAAATCTGTCAAATAATTTTTGATCGGCCAAAATTTGAGCCATTGACAGACCGACCATAGAGTGGCTTTGCTGGTAGCTCATATTCTAAGTGCCGACAATAGTAATAGTACAGGGAATAATTTCATTCATTTCAAACTCTTATTCTTTATTCTTTCTTTTATTGTGTGGCACATTTACAATTGTATAATTCTAGTGGTGGGAAAAGCAACCCTTCCCCCCTCCCCCCTCCCCCCTCCCCCCAATACCCCCACTCCCCAACCCACACTAGACCCCGATGGCACTTTTGGGCACTACAAATTCAGACCCAACCCATCACTTATCTCATGCAAGTTCCAACTCCAACTCCTCCTCCTCCTCTCTCCCTCCCTTTAAATACCCATCTTTCTTCTCTCTCGAATCATAAACTTTCCCTCATTAATTAGAAGCCTAGAGAGTGAAGAACCTCTGTTCTTCCTCTTCCTCAGCTCAAACCCTTTGCTCCTCAAATTAAGCGCACCTTTTTCTTCTCAATTCTTGATAATTTTTTTTGTCAACATGTCCACCATAGTGTGTCAAGGTGTGCAGCCATGTCTTGATACACAAGTTCTAGAGACAACCATGCTTAGGCTCACATTGGCTGCACCAAAATCCATAGATTTTAGCAGAGAGAAATGCCATTTTGAGGACATCATGACCACGAAGGCTACAACCCTTGGTACTGACACCCACAATTCCTCAAATCTTGACTTGGGTGGTTGGAGTTTTCTACAATCTCTCTCCAATATCTCTCCTAAAGAAGAAATGCCCAAAGAAAGCTCTTATGTCCACCCTTTGGTTAAGAGGTCTTCATCTTCAAGGCTCAGTGAAAAGAGCCTAGAAATTTGCACTGAAAATCTGGGTAGTGAGACAGGCACCGACACCATTGAAAGCACCATTTTCTCTTCCTTTTCATCAGATTCAGTGACTGAAACTTCACTCCCAAAAGAAGAAAAGAAGCTCACGAAACAACAAATGGGGTCTAGGAAGGTGAATTCTTACAACTTTCCACCTCCCTTGACCTCAAGAAGTGGTTCAAATTCTCTCCAATTTAGGCCCCACCGTGAAGGAGGAAGGTTGATTATCAAAGCCGTCGAGTCCCCATCAACACACACTTATTTTCAAGCAGAACGGAGCAATGGCCGCCTTCGACTAAGCTTTTTGAAGGAACATGCCTCAAACTTTGACCTGAACGTCACCACCATTGAAGAAAATGAAAGCATCAGTGAAGAAGATGACATAGACAGAGTCGAAAACGACACCGACACCGAAGAAAAAGAGGAGGAAGAAAACGATGAAGAAGAAAAATATGAGCTTGAAGATGATGAAGAAGAAAGTGATGTTTACTTGAGGAAGGACATGGAGGGTAATAGTTTAGATGTTGAGGTTGAAATGGGAATGGAGAAGTTTCAGAGGCCAAGTAGGTGCAAGGAAGGTGGGCGTGGCAATAAAGGGTTGTGTAATTGGGAGGCTTTATGGGTGGCTACTTCCTAGGGTTTTGTACTGATCGAATTCTCCATATTCAAATTCCACAAGTTTTCTTTTAATTTCCTTTGCCTTTCTCTCCCCTTTCTTTGTTCTGTATTCCTTTGTTCTATAAAAATATTATTGTGGTTGGTAGTTATTATCGTTATTTGATCCCCTCTGTCTCTCTCTCTCTCTCTAGATTTCTCTCTCTCTCTCTCTAGATCTCCCACACACATACACATACACATACACACAATTTTTTGGTTATTTTTTTCTTGATGTTTGGGCATTTTGGGCTTAAGTGTTTGGGCAATGTAGAAACAGAGTTATTGGTTGGTACTTTTTGCTGGACTATAATCCTTAGAGCCAGAACCTTGGGAGAACTTTTTTTTCTTTTCAAAATAATCACCAATGGATAGAGAGCTGAACTCAACAGTGAAATGAGTCACTGTCCTTTCAGTCTCAGATAAGAAATATATGATCCCTTCTAGTCACAGATTAGTTTAGCAACCGAATGGGTGGTCCAGTGGAATATTAGACGAATTTCTTACTCTGAGATTGTTGGAGGTTCGAATCTTAAAGTCTACAGTAAGATTCGGTGGTTGACTATTATGTTAATCTACCTAGATTCGTTCCCGAGAGGAATAACAGGTGCGATCAAGAGTCTCATGAACACACCAATAAAAATCTATCAAGGTGATTTCTGGGAGTTTTCCTTTGCCCCCACTCCTTTTTTAACCAGCAAAAAGCCAGGTAATTAGTTTAGCAACAACAAGATCTTAGATGCATTGAAATAACCGACAATTGAGACCCAAAAAAAAAAGTCATTACTAATACACAAGATTTGAACTAAAAAAGAAGAATAGTAAACAGTTTTATCTCAATTTTAAATAGACTAACTACAATATTTGAACTCGTAATGTGTTATTTGGACTAGTGAACACTTACTATCATTCTCGACCTATAAATAAAATATACAAATATATATATTACTACTATAAAGGGAGAGAGAGAGAGAGAGGAGTTTGCTGTCCACACCCAGAATATCTATATAGTACCTCTGAATTTTTATCACTTTAAACACTTGTAACCGTGGCGGATCCACAGTGGGGGCAGCTGGGGCACCTACCCCCACTGAAATTTTAAAAATTTTTGGGGAGTAAGTATAATTTTAAAAAATTTAAAATTTATTAGAGATTTGCCCCCACTGAATTTTTTTTAAAAGATTTATAGGTAGTTATGATATTTTGACAAATATATGGGTCACTTATAAATGTTAAAAAAATTCCTTTAATAAGCTAAATGTCTCTATTATGTGTTAGATTAAATTATTTTGATTTGGTGTTTTGAATAATTTTATCGTGATTGGTTAAGTAATTCTTATACCAAAGTTTAGTTTAATAGAATAGTCATAGTTTACATTTGTTTCGATTTGTTGTTAAAATTCAACTATATATGATGGAACCAATTTTTTTTTGTTCAAAATTTTTTGTTAGGTGATTAGGTCTTATAGATAAATTTATAGTGAATTTTTTTTGCTGGCTTTTTTTGTATAGCGCTCATGTATATGAGTTGTTACTTTAATTGGCGTTCTATTAATAAAATTATATTTTTATGAACATTAATAATTTTAATATTCATATGATTTAGGTTGCCCCTACTAGGCAAAATTTCTGGCTCCGCCCCTGCTCGTAACCCCTTAACAGCTCTTGACTCACTGTCAACTAAACTCAATCAAACAGGTGGCCGTGTGCCTGACCCACTATCATATATAAAGTGAAGTAACAAAGTGAATTGATACGAACCCGCTAAACATAGTATCTATACGACACAAAAGTGCATTAACTCTACAAAGCAACCTCTACATGATAGTTATGAACATTAAGCCATGTATATATATATATATCCTAGCTAGCCAGATCCAATTCAAGAGGAGGCTAGGGGTAGAAAGAATATAGTTAACCATTTGACATAGTTCTTTGTCTTCATGAATACGTATGAGCTAAAAGGCCAAGCAGACAGAGACAAGGACATTGATAGACAGTTGTCCAGCAAGAATCTCTTTAATTTAAGGAATAAAGAAGCCGACCTTATTACGTACTAGTGTCTCTTACTTAACGTGAAATGCTTCAAGATTCCCCAGCCGTCATCATTTTTCACACAGTGTGTTGATGAAATCCTTGACCCTTCTTCAAATGTGTTGTGTTCCATGTTGTATACATAATACATAGTACAAGACCACATGATTACTAAAATTTGATTGTTGGGTACTATATGTGTAAAAATTCTACATACATTTAAAAAAAAAATTTGTAAAAGTATTCTAATACATTATGTATGGATTCACCGTCTATATGTTAATCTTTTAGGCGAGTATGATTTAACTTCCACACATATATATTAAGTCTTGTATTTCTAATCTCAGCCTCTCCCATGGATCGATAGGCCTAATAATTCTGAACACGATTGACTAACTCCAATATGACATCAACACAAAATCAACCCTACGAACCCGCTAAACCCTTTAATAAATGAATTGATACGAACCCGCTAAACATAGTATCTAGACATAAATTACATGAGTTGACACAACCCGACTTAGATACAATACGAATTTATTAATAACCATATCTAAACATTAGAATCAATATTATATATATAGCTCTATTTCATTGTAAAATTATAAGATTGACTCACCCTTCGACAATTATCTTCCAGTATTGTGTGCACATATGACATATTTTATATATATATCTGTGTGTGTGTGTTGTGTGTGTGTGTGTGTGTGTGTAGATGCATAATGAATAAAAAAAATATAGAAGTCGAGAAACATGTTCCAGATTTCGTCAACCAGCTGTGGTTTCCGCATGTAATCTCATGGTTTAATTTAAAGACTGGTCAACTATTCAAGAGTCAGCATTGCATAGTGATTACCCTAATTTTATAAATTTTTGGTCCCCTAATCTTTTTTTTTAACATAAACATATACAATTAATATACAAGTTGTTCACTTACTGAGCAATTGTTTTTGTTTTTTTTCGATAAGATGAAATTCCATAAACCACCGAACAATTGTTACACACAACATGATAGTCACAAACATTACAAACTCATAGTCCACGATCCACTTCAAAAGAACCTAGAGATTTTGAGGGGATAAAGGCGAGTTTATAAACCTTAGAGACACAAGTTATGCAATCGATGTGAAATACATGAACAGTTGTTTTTTTTAATTTTAATACAAACATCACAAAGTCATGGTGAGTGGATTTGAATTTTTTCCATTTGAAAAATCTCTCTAATTTTTTTTCAATTTCAATCACCTTCCCATTATGGTGATACCCACAAAGGGAGTACATGTAGGGTCAATGATTTTGTAGTGGGCAATTAAAAATACTAAAGCTTGAAGAATATTCAAAAAAAATCAAAGAATATTCATATTAAAAGGATTCAAATCCCATTGTCAACAAACAATATGATTATATATAAAAAAAGGTGAGCAGTAGGACAGGAACAAGAGAGACGGCAATCAACATTAGAGCGACCAATAAACTAATAGATTGCCCAAAACAGATTTGAAACGACCAGTAACCTAACAACCCGTCCACAAGAAAGCTGGTCAGATGATAAAAAAAGAGTAGTTATGAATGGACGATAAAAGCTAGGGAACAGTAAAGTTGAAAACTTCCTAGGGCAAAATCCAATGGGCATGTGTGCCTACATATGATTTAACATTAACATATTACAGACTGTTACAGTTTGGGTTTTTACTATGTTGTTTTATTCCTTTTTGCACTAAATAGTTTTTTGTTGGGGTTTCCGACCCAAGTTCTAAGCCAATCAGTCAAGATAATGAAGGTTTTGAAAAACATTGAACAGACAAAAACCCATATGTAGGGTTGGTTTTATACTTTAAAATCTTCTCAATTTCACATCCAACTCATTTTTTGTTTCATGTAGGTACAAGTAATAATTAACTTCGGGTTGGTTTGATCCAATAATTATTAATACCCGTTACATCTAATTTTATACTACCCATATACGCTTCATTTTCTGTTCTTTTCTCTATTATCATTTTCATACAACCTTATGCTCTCTTGAGGATTAATTTTGTAAAGCATTTGGGCACATATGGCCAAACAAATACTCATAAAGAATTTTAGCTTATCTCTTTTCCATAGTGTTCACTTTGCATATAGATAAGTTTTACAAAAGTTAATTGCTTGCTAAAAAGGAAAGCTTTACAAAAGTTGGGCAAAATTGTTAGCAACCACCGTCGCACCGAAAAATTATTTTTCAGTAACATATATTCTATTTTAGTCGACAAAATTATAAAACGCGTAACATCTTTTTATTTTATTTTAATCGTGTTGTATCCGATGACTATAAATAATACAAATCAAAATTCATAATATATAGTAGAGTTACAAAACAATACTTAACAAAGCCAACCGTAAAATCAGCTATTGGATTCGACTCTGCACCCGCAAATACAGTGGAGGTATCTCATCATATCTGCAGAGAAGAGGATGGTTCATAGGTTTCATAATGAAAGGTATATCAGTACAACTACTTTTTTTAGTATAAAGTGTCCAGATTTACACCGACTAATCTCTCGAGTTTACAAATATCAACATCGATGGTGAATAATTACACCTTTATTCATTCTTGTTTAGGAACAAGAGCCTTATCACTTTGTAGATGTAGAAGCCGAATGTGTGTGTGTGTGTGTGTGACAGTGAATCTAACAGCAAGGATTTGTACCAGGTGAGCCGTACAGCAAATGGGTCCAACATATCTATACCCTTTAAGATCATCTTCACGTGTTTCCATTCAAATGTGTTGCCCACTTCTTCTATCTATGAACTTGAAAGCTGAAACACACACACGCTCACTCACATTCATTTACACACACAGACAAACATTTTACAGAGAATATACGTATAGGATTTCTAGCGGGGTTGTCAGTGCAAGTTGCATGGGGTTGTACGAAAGCTATAACATGGGTGGGTGGGGGGGGGGATGAGGGGGGGACAGCCTGCTGTGCTGTCCCATAACGACATTATTTCATTTCTGAGAATAGCAGAGGAGATCGATCTATATCTAACATGGGGAGGCCTTTTTTGGGGGAGTTTTTTTTTTCCCCCCTCAAATTATTGTATTCAAAAATTGTTGTTTGTGTATATATTTATATATTTTTTCAATTTAAATATATTTTTTTGGGTTTTTTTTTTATGCAAGCTGCCATTATTTTTTATGAAAATGTGATTTAAACCCAACTTTTTTTATGTTGAAAAGTATGAATTTAAATCGCGTTTTTATAGAAATGATGACGGTTTAGAAAATAAGTTATAAAATACTTTTTTTCCCAAATTCGTAAAACAATTAGTAATACAACTTGGGCACCACGTAGATTTGAAAAAAATATTGGGTGTAATGGTGAAATCACGTCATCATTGTCACGTGGTGGCATCTTCTAATAAAAGTATAACAAATAAGCAGGTAAATCTCGCATATTATAATAATTATCCTGTCATATCATTTAATAATCACTCAAGTGAAATTTATCTTCCTTATTTATAGGTTTATTATTAGATGGTGACACTTCGTATCAATAATGACATGGTGTCAAATATTTCCTCGTAGATTTGAGGTGTATCCAAGTTAGTAGACACAAGAGAAAGACATTGCACAAACGTGGACTTGGGGCAGCCATTTATAAGGAATGCTAAGAGGGACAAGACTACTGAGGCTTGCATGTGTAGATGTATCTATTTTCCAAAATTCTTAATTTGTTTCCCAATAAAATATTTATTATCCATCTTAAAGCAAAACTTAAAAAGTTTTGGTTGCTTTTTCACAAATTCATTAACATTAAAGGCAAAAAAAAAGTATACTCTCCATTACAACCCAAGCAAAAGTATGAAATAAGTTGTATGCCTCACCGCCCCCCCGCGGGCGAGGGAGTTTTTGCGCCTCAAAATATCATGAGTTTCATATAAACACACATTTACTAAAAGAACCAAGGAAGCATTATGGTATCGAAAGTCTACTTTCGTTATTGTACGTTCTCTTTTTATCTAATGAAAATCTCTGATCATATAAAGTCTCTTTATTTTATGATTTTTTGGTACCACCGTGCTACCCAAAAAGCGGAAATCTTTTGCGAAAGTGAAATTTTGTGAACCTCATTAGTCATTACACAAAAAAGACGGGAAATATATATTATACACACATATATATACGTATATATGTCGTACAAGCATCCCATAATATGTTAGTGTTATAGACTGTTCTAGTTCATATGGAAAGAATTTGAACTCACATGAAGTTTGCTGTTTTACAAAGGGAGATAATAATCATCTTCAACTGATGCAGATAACCTAGTGCATGTTAGTGATCATAGGTGTAGAAAATTCATAAACCAACTGTTCCAGTCAATACTACTGAATATCAAGCATTTAGGTGCTTGAATCTAAATGTGTCAGTACTTTTCCTTGCTCATTAAGGAACTAAAAGGGTTGTATCTCATTTGGGGGTCCCCCTAGCTAGTTAAGTTTATCCATCCCTTTGCCTAAAAGAGGTTTAAGAAAAGTCAATTGCATTATACCACCAATTCAACAACAGAACTTTGTTGCCACACCCTATAGATATATATATATATATATATATATATATATATAGAGAGAGAGAGAGAGAGAGAGAGAGAGAGAGAGAGAGATGAACAGCTAAACAATAATTTAAAGCTAGCACTGCAAAGATTTTGGCTATTTTCCAAACAATAATCTCTTCTCTCTCTGTCTCTCTTCCAATTGGGGACTAAAGAAAAACCATTAAACATCACCGAAAGAAGTAAAAAAACAATGCAAAGATTTTGGAAAAAGAAAAACTTTTTTCAGGTTGGGTATAACCCACCCAAGTTAGCATCACTAACAAAAAGGCTCCATGCACTAACGTTATAGAAAGCAATCTTTTTTTCATTTTCAGACCCACACGATCATGTCCAACCAACCTTGGAACAAAAATAAACCTGCTCAAAAGGACATCATGTAAAAAATAATAATTATATTTTTATTTTATTTTTTATTTTGGGTTTTGGATAATGTCTCTTGTGGCTGTATAGCCCCCACATCTCTACCTCTGAGCAACACAATTCCAATCCACACGTGTTGAAAAATATGTATCCACATGTGCATATATATATATATATGTGTGTGTGTGTGTTATTCAATAAGAATTATCCACATAATTACTTGATATTCAACATCTTTCTTTATAGATAAATGCTCATAATCCTTCACATATGTAAACATAGGGAAGTAAAAGTTTTGTAAGCTACAAAATGTATCTAATTGAGGAACAGTAAACAAATTGATATGAGCAAAAGACTTTGTCAGGTATTTCTTGTAGTTTTAGGACCAACCCGGATGTTCATTTCTTTCGATTTTCTTAGTTCTAGATCACCATATGTTGATAAGAGACCCACTTAAATATGATGTGCTATTAGGTTTTTGTGAATATTAATTGAGACACTCGGTCGTTGTTGAACATGGTTTGATTTCATTAACTGGAAAAATAAATCGTATAATTTTTCAAACAAAAACACACACACACTTAAAAACTTCCCACTCATTTGTTCAATGAGAATCCTACCAATGGCTGCACTCTACACATATAAAAGTACCTCACCATTTGTCTATTTTTTCCACATGAAAATTACCATATATTCCTTATTCTTGCTTGATGATACATACATCACAACATAATTTGTACAAATTCAAGCTATATGTAGAATATAAGGAGGAGAAAAGACCAGCAGATAAGGACTACTTGCCATGAAAAGATTCCATAAAGTTGGCTTCAATCATGTCCACTAGAGTGTATTTGTGCTTATCCTTTTGCTTCATTTTCCTGGTGGTAGCTGAGAAAGACATAATAATACAGTTGTTTCTTTAGGGTGCCATTTATTAATTTTGTCATGGAGGTGGATAAAGAAAGAGATCCAGCACTCAATATTGGATTCTAGAGAGAGAATGAGATTTGCTTTTACAGAAAAAAAAATTGGCCAAAAATGTCATTAGATGGAGGAAAAAAAGGACAAAAAGGAAAGAACCTATAGAGCCCTTTACCTCACCTATATGGATAAAATCATGAGAAAAATATTAGGAATATTTTCCCCCCTTTAGACTCTTGAGAGGGTATAAGGGAAAATCTTCGCAATCGACTCAGTGTCGTTTCAAAAGAAAATGTAACAATCGACAACTCAATAAGAAGATCGGTTCTAACTCGGTCTCGATCAAGTTGTAATTACATCAAAAATAACCATAACATTTTCTATTATAAGAAATACTTGTGACCTCTATGTACCAACTTTCTTTTTCCCTATATTTCATCTATTTCATGATAAAGATCTCCCACAATCGAGGTCTTTCCCATCAAAAGGTTCTCTCTATCTATATTGCAAAAGAGCAAAGAGACATACCCACCTCACCCACCTCAAACATCTCTTCATTCACTTTAATGATCTGCTCCTCCTCCCATCATTCAAAGAATCTAAAAAAAAAAACATTCAGCCTTCAATTCAAACCTACTTTTCTTTTCCATGAAAATATTCAAAAAGTTTCAGCAGAATCTATCATTTTTTGACCTCACCAACCAACTGAATAAATGTGCATTATCTTTGGTCTGGAAGAAGCAAATGGAATTTTTTAGGATCTTGGGTGTTCATTTTCAGGTTCTTTCTTGTTCATTCACGGGGAAACATGAGGATGGCCATGGGGGGCGGCGCCTGAAAGACACCCAAATGGCCTAAAAGTGACCATGCTTCCTCCATTACCTACATCAATCATTTCTTGCCAAACTCATGTTTTTTTTTTTTTTTATTTCACTTCAACAAATCAAATTAATCACTATTAGCATGTGTTTACCAAAATTTTAACCATATTATACATATTAAATAATGGGGCGGATAGAGAATTCTTGGATAGTCAAGGATAGAGGGAGGGGAGGGGAGGTGCTTGCAACACTAGGATTCTTTGAAGTTGGGCCAAACTTTTGAACAAAGAATTTGAACCATGAAGTTTGGTCATGCATGGTGACAAAAGCCACAGTATGAGAGTAGGACAAGGAGGGCAATGGCCCATAGATTGATAGATTTGAATATTCTTGGACCTATGTATTTATAAGATTAAGTGTGAGTTGATGTTTAATTAGATTATTGATTGTTTATTCGAATGGGAAATTTGGAAGCCGGTCCCCTTATATGGACTTGTTTGGACTTAAGTCCGTCAAAGAAACTTATTTGTTATGAAGTCCGTTTTTTGTCAATTTTACCATACTATCCCTTCCCTTTAGAAGTGAAATAAAACTAAAAATTAAAAACTCTTAAATCTTAAGAGTTTGACTAACATTAAAATCTTTTATCTCTCATATCTATCTATATCCATATATAGATTAAGAGTTTAACTAACATTAAAATTTTTCCTCTCTTATCTATCTATATCCATATATATGTTAGGTGTATATGTATATATATATATAGTAACATTAAAAATAACAAATAGTAACATTCAAATACAAAAAAAAATTAATATTCAAATTCAAACGTAAAAAATAGTATCATTCAAACAAAAAAAATAGCAATATTCAAAAACAAAACAAATAGTAACATTGAATATTAATATTTAGTAAAATAATAGTAGTAACATGCTCAACAAAAACAGTAACATGCTCAAAATAATAGTAACATGAACAGTAACATACTCAACAAAAACAGTAATATAAACAGTAACATAATAAAAAAAATAATATATATATATATATATATATATATATATATATATATATATATATATTCGACTACCACTTTCCTCATCATAGCAATGCCACCATCGTCACCTCCCGAGCAATGTCAACCATCACGTTGTCATCACCTCCACAACAACGCTCACCACCATCACCACTACACAAAAGCTCATTCAAGTTCCACTTCGATAGCTCATTTTTACTTCACACCACCGCCACCACTATACTTGCATCATCTCCATAACAACCCAGCGTATATATATATATATATATATATATATATATATATATAGAGAGAGAGAGAGAGAGAGAGAGAGCTTTGAATTTGAATTTTAAATTTATGATGGAGATTTTATTGGCATATTTTAATTGACCTTAAATTAAGGGATAACAATTTCTAAAATAAAAAATTAATTTAACTTCCTTTTAAGGAAGGATATTTTTGAGATAAAAAAAAAAAAAGTGGACTTAAGTCATTACATATAATTTTAAACATAGACTTAGCCTCTTATAAGTTTCTTTGCAGGACTTATCTCCAAACAAGTACATTTAGGGGACTCACTTCCAATTTTCACTATTCGAATTTATGAAATTTAGTTAGATCAGAAGAATTGATGTATTTTTTGGGAGAAATATGCTAGCTGCTTAACATGACGTTCCCCAAACTTCTGTTCTTCAACAACCGAAGTAGAGTATTTAGCTATTGAAAAATCGTCTTCGATTAACATAGTCCTTAATCTTTTGGGTCAACCTTCAAGATACTAATAATCTTTCCACTGTTAACTCTTTCAATCCTACATTTTATCTTGTTATTCCACTTTTAGTTAACCCTTAGTTTTGAATTCTTGGCTTCACCTCTTATCAAGCACCCCAAGGTTCAAAACGGCATCGTCTCAACCATGTGCTTAACTAGTCCTCAGAATTGAGCTTGTTCATTCGTTGGGCCAAAATAACATTTGCTCGTAAGACCATGTAATTTTTTTTCCTTAGGGGTTCGTCACTTGCATGAAACACACAACTGTAGAAAAATCCATTTTCCTCTGTTGGTTGTAGAAGTGCAACTTAGATTGGCTAACCCGAACGCAACTCAAAAAAAATAATATTAGGGTTGAAATTTTTAGGGTTTGAGTTGAAAAGCTTAACTCGAATTGCATCCAAATAAAGCTTGGGTTAAGACGGGTTTAATCCGAACACAACCCGATTTGATAAAATTGAACTCAACCCGAGTTCAACCCGAATTCATATATTATATTTATATAAATAATATAAAAATAAAATATAAATGCACATCTTTTTGTAATTATTATTATTATTATTATTCAAAGAGGGAGTGAAACATAATTTATAAAAACTATAAATGATGAAAAAAAATTATACAACCGATATGAGATAAGTAAAAAAAATAAAAGTAAAAGAAAAATAAAGAGTTGTTATCCCAAATCAGATAGACAACTCAAATAAAATCTTCCCTCTCCCCTATATAAAAAAGACTCACTCTTAATAAGTTGACTTATAAAGTTTCATCTTAGTAGGCTATGTGAGCCTTATAATAGTCCAACATTGTGCACATACTCACACCTAATGTAAGTTTATTATTTATTGAACCCGAATTAAATAACCTAAACTTGCCCAAAATCAACACAGACAATACTCAAGTTGAGTATCTACGATTGAGGTCGAGTTAAGGTTAAAAATAAGATTGAAGATTTTATATCTACGGTGGAATAGTAAGGTTGATCCCTCAATCGCCTAATTTGCACCCCTAGTTGGTTGTAGTCTAAAAAATATGGAAAAGAAATACTGATGACAAGTAGAGAATTTCGTAATAATTGAATCCTCCTCAATCCTCGTTCCTTTCTCTTTATTTTTTTCCCCATTCCTTCATTTTGAAATGTACAAAAGAGACCCTTGGTAATCAATTTTTTTCAAACTTCTTTCTCACAAGAATAGAGGTGTTTTTGCTCACCTTGGCAAAACTCAAACGACACCTTTTCTTTCTATATTACTATTACATATCCCTCAATAACATTCATGCTCCAATATTCGCAAATAGATTGTTTATACAGGTGAACCACTTGGACTTAATACAATGGTTGGGTGGTCAGCCTGCTTGCCTTCAGGCAGATATGGCTAGATAGCCACTGTATAAATTATTAGGTAACATTTTTTTTAACAAAAATAGAGCTACATACATTGACACCCTTAATAAGAAAACACGATTTCATCCGCAAGCTATAGGCATAAATATAGATACCTCCATTCATGAGCCTGGAATCCAAATTGTAGCGACTCACTCTCTGTCAATTAAACATATAATCGTTGAGAGATGGTAACTCCACTCGCCTGGTGCATAATCTCTGCAAAGTGCAGCTTCAAATTCAAGCTTATATAAGGCCTTAAATGTATATGTGAAGACAAACTATGGCATGAGAAACATACGCTCAATTTCCTGGAAATACAAATCGTAATCGATCTTTTTGTCGATTTAGAATCCGATCTGTGGGAGATGATGTCTTTACAACACCTGCCTGACGTATCATCTCTGCAATAATCCGTTTCAATTGTCATGCATCAGAAAGGGCTAAATATTAAAGTCAATGGACATTTACCCCCGATTCACAGATATAACCATACAAGTCACAAAAACTTGACAGAATTTCAATGGGTGCAAACATTGTCCTTCCAACAGAAACACCAATACTACTGCATTTTTTTTGTAAACCATTTCCATACAAGTCTTTTAAGTTTTACAGTACCAGACAATAATCGGAGCTCACTGTTCTCTTATTTAAGTGCAGCAGTTCAATAAGTTAACGATAAACAAAAAAATCACAATTCCACAACTTGGAATATAAAAAGCTAAAGCTAAAGTTCACCATGGACAGTACCCGAGTGTGAAACTAGCAGGTTTCATCGCAAACAACAGAGATGACATTTACTTTAAACTATATGCAGGAAAGATAAAACTTGCCTCTTTTCCTCTCAAGCTCCTCATCAAGCTCTTCTTTCCATTTTCTTTGCCTCTCAGAGAAGCTTGAGCTATCAATAGAACATTTTCCAATCTCAAATTACAAAAGGGAACAGAATTTATTAAGGAAACATAAGTTTGAGGAAATGTGAGACATCAATTACAAACCTTGGACTAATTGGATCCGGCTGAGAATCAAGAAGATCATCCTTCCATTCACTAGGCTGAGACGACTGAATGTCCTGAGTATTTTGATGGTTTAAACCACCCATGTTTGAGAGACGTTTGGGATAACTACCAGAACTAGCAGTGTAGGCAAGATCAACAGCTGCAGAGAGTCTTCTGTTTGGCACCCGATTGGGTGACCTGCTTTTGGGAGGTAGGTTCAAATTATTTGGAAGATTCTCTTTGTTTGCAGTTCCAACAGGACTTGAAGGACCAGCAGCATTCAATGAATTGTAAAATTCTTTATATAGAGGTGACTGCAACTTCTTCAAATCTAAAGCCTGAAGTAGTTTACAGAGCAAATGAACAAAGCATGATTTCTATTTCACCAAAATCCTTAAAATATAGCAGAAGGAACATTTAAATACAAAATAATGATAATCTAATTTGTCATGATCGTCGAAAACTCTAAATCAAATGGCACCTTTTCATCCAGGAAGGCTCTAATTTTCGACTCGGTAACTTCATCATCATCCTCAGCAGCTAATGGTAATGGCCCACATGGAAATGTGAAGTCATTATCCCCTGTACCAGTTGCTGCCGGGCTCTCACCAGGCTTATTAAGTATTTGACAATGAAATAAGTCCGTTTTACTTTTCTCCAACTCTGGACTTTCATCGAACTTGCATGGCCAATCATCATTGGGCTCGGACATAGGATTGAAACTCTAAGTCAAGCAAATTAATGAACCTCACTCATTTGTATTACAACATTCCAAGAATGCAAACCTCATCTACAGAAGGACATGCAGACAAATTGTTACCTTGTTAAAATCAGTGGAAAGTAAAGCAGAATTGAGCTTCATTGATTCATCAAGCATAAGATCATCTTTATCATCTATCTGACACATGTCATCATCATAGTTGCTTGATGTCCAAATGGATCCTCTTCGTGAGATTTTCTCAGAATGTATAGTTGAGCATCTCACACTACCCATGTCACAAACATCCTTGAAACCACTGCAGGTTCTCCTGATATCAGAGTTCATGCTGCATCATGAATGCAAAAGTTAAGAATCATTGATATGTATAACTGACAATGATATATCCAAAAAAATATCAGAACCCAATGAACGAAATACTTACGACTTCTTAAGGTCCACCTCAAGTGCAGCCATGCGATTGCCAGAATTGTCCTGTCAATGATAAGATTACTTGGATCAACGGCAGAATAGCAAAGACAGATTATAGAATCAAAATGATGAGTACTTCAAGCAACTACTGACCATGACTGAAGTGCGAAAAACAGGATGGTTTTGCTGATACTCTGCCGTAACAAATGGATGCTGCAGATAACCATTAAACAGATTAAACATCAACAGATAACAAATTAGTTTATTATTTTGCATATAGCTATCATCCAAAGAGTTGCACGAATGCATAGAAAGCATGTAGTTAGTATCCACACATGCAGACTTGCAGTTGCGTTATGAGATTTTATGGCTTAATCTGTAAATAGTAAAGAAAAATAATCTGCAATGCAGACTTACGTTCAGCAAATCTGATGCAGCCGGCCTTAAATCTGGTTCCCTGCCACAATATGTTGGTTATTGAAGAGTTAGAAAAGGCGAGGTAACAGAAAGAGGAGCAAGCATAAAGCATCAGTTTGTTGATTTTGTTATCAGCATAATCCAACTAATGTTCAAATAACAGTTGTTGGTCATTTGAAGGGGGAAGAGTTAGAGCAGCAGATGAAACAAGCATGAATAAGATAAATCAAGAATGTACTTCTGTAAACATTTTAATAAAAAATCCTTCGCCTCAACGGAGAGATGCTCGGGGATGGGTGGATGCGCTTTTGTTGTCCCTATATGGAAGAGAGCAGCGACCTGAAAGCAATAGCTATAATTATTGCATATATAAATGGAATGATACCACACAATGTTGTAATATTGACCTTGCAAGTTACAAGATATGTACCTCTTGATACTGCTGACTCCAAGGAGGCTTTCCAGTGGCCATCTCAATAACAGTACATCCCACACTCCATATATCAGCAGAGCTACGAATTTTACATCAGAAAACTAGTGAGCCTGATGATCACATTATAACAAATGTAACAGTATGGTGAATCTGTGTTCAGCTAAATAAGCAAGGATACACTGTGCCAGTGAGAAGAGTGACATGTAACAGACTGACAGTGGTGCTAGGGTGAAGAAAAAAGAAGAATAAAGAGAGATAGAGTATAAAAAAGACATAGAACCATGCAATTTGACTGCAGAATAGTGAAGCGGAAGATTTATGTAGATCTCCGGTGCCAGGGCAACATTTTGGACTTTGACCAAATAAGTGGAAGCATCTACTAAATTGAAGAGTGAACATACCGCTCCAGTTAAATTGTACAGCAAAATTTATGTAACATTCTTCCTTATGCTATTGTACTACCTTCAAGGTTCAAAAGATCACTTAGAGCATAAGCCTATGCTAACCTACTGGAGCTGTGGGAAGGAAGCCATTCCCATCTACTAAAAAAGTTATGACAAATAAGACAGTTATAACTAAAGACTGTTTAAGTAGCAAGTCGACCAAAGTTACAATTGCTCAGAAGTAAGCATTATGTTGTATTGGTGTACTCACAAGCTATGCCCAGTCTGGAGAATAACTTCAGGAGCCATCCAATAAGGGGTACCTTTCATAGACTTGGCACCAGTTATAGTAGCCTGTAGCAACAACACAAACCTCAGTTGTGATGGAATATTATGACAGCAGTGACACACTAAAAATAAATCAAAAATTCAGGTGAAAAAATAAATAAATAAATAAAATCAAACTGTGTTCCTATTACTTCGTACCAATTCAACAACTTTCTTGGATGCTCCAAAGTCTGCAAGTCTAATGCACCCTTTGTTATCAACAAGGATGTTTGCCCCCTAAACAAAGCAAGTGTGTTACCATGAGAGAGAGAGAGAGAGAGAGAGAGGATGATACATATGAATCTTTCTGCTCAGTAAAAACCATTTGTACAAAATTTAAGGTACCTTGATGTCCCTGTGCATAATTCCATTCTTGTGAAGGTATTCCAAGCCCAATAACAGCTGCTTGGTGTACATCCTTATAACCTGATTAACAACCAAATTGATGGGGAGTTTCAGATTTCAAACACCAACAATATATGTTCTGAGTAGTATTCAAAGTTCCAACAGTAGCCGTTTTAAACACATTCTCATAACCTTCTTGATAAAGAAGTTTCAGAAAATTTTTGACACACAAAAAAAAGGCAAATCATTTACTTCCAAAAGCAGCCATGAGCCAAATGAAAGCTAATCGATGAACATTCATATGATAACGCAAATGGTTATGGGAGAGTTTTTAGTTTTTGACGTTCCCAAATTCGACAATTTACGTGAGATAAATCACTTACAGACTCAGGGAAGGATCCAAATTTTCCAAGGAGTGAGGAGATGGATCCACCAGGAACAAATTCCAATAAAATATTCAATGATTCCTCCTCCCTGGCAGTTCCCAAATATCTCTGAGAAACAAAACCAAAACAATCAGAGCAAAAATATACAGACATTCGCCCAATTCGCAAAGATTAAAAAAATATAGCACTGACAACTATGTTTGGATGGGAGAGATTCTTCAATAGCTTCACTTCTTCCTCAAGCTCCCTAATGTGATCCTATCAAAATTCAAAAGCCAATAAACAATTTCAGCCAATAGCCTAGAAAACTCTTGTATGAACCCATCAAATAACCAACTTTGCAGCTTTGAAGGACAAGATTACAATTTTATGCCACATGAACAATGCATATAGGTTCAAACCACTGCCCAGCGCAAATTGCACAGTGCATGAGTGTAAGAAAAAAGCATTAAAGAAACTACAGTCAAATTCCAAGAAATTTAGCGTCTCAACATATGAAGATAAATAGTAAACTTGAGTTACATTCGAAGAATATATGAACAGCACTGATGTTGGAAACTGAAAATACAAAGACACAAAATTTATGCCATAGACACAATAGTTCAAATAAGATAGTAGAAGTATCCAGACCATAAGTAACATAAATTAAAAGAAAGTAGTCTATTATCACTACAAAATTCACCAACTTATGCGGCTAATTTGCATTATAAAGATGCTTCATAAAAATTAACTAAATCCGAGCCTTTACCTGTGTTTTTTCCTTGGAAGCACAATTCCCCGCAATTGACACCTACATAATTAAACACCAACAAATCAAATTAGACGAGTAAACAAATAACAAAAATAAGTAGCAAAAACAATTCAAAAAAATCCATAAGAATCAGATTTTACCTCTTTGACAGCAAGTAGCTCTCCAGAATCAAGATTCATCCCCATATAAACCCTACCAAACGCACCACACCCGATCAATTCCCCTTTTCTCCACCGGATTTGCGGTGCACCGTTTTTTTTCACACTCACCGCTTCGGATTTCGCAATCGGAGGCAACGCAGGGAATGAAGGCTTCGAGAAGAGCCCGATCCTCGATTTTCTCATGCTCGAACCGATTTTCTCGACGAATCCACCGAAGCCACTACCAAGTCCACCATTATCTTCGGCTCCATTGGAGGGTTTGAAGACTAGAGATCGACGAACTGAGCCAATGAAGTCCTGCATTTTCGGGGTGTGAGTGTGATTCTGTGAAAACTTTGGGACTGTTAAGCGAAAATCTAGGGTTCCCTGAGTTTCATTTCTCTGTGTGAGTGAGGTGCTGTGAGAGAGAGAGAGAGAGGAGGGAAAAGGTCAGGGGCTCTGTTTTTGAAAAATAAAATAATTCGAGAAATAGTTTGACTAATTTTCGCTTTATGCCCACTGTGTTCGGGATTTTTGGTTTGTAACCCCTGTAGTTACTGTGTTTTATACTTTTACCATTTGATTTAAAAAGTCTTGGCGCATGAATTATACCACGTTATCATCGTCACGTGGTGTGACTTGATGAGCTCAAATCTAACCAGGCTAAGCCCAATAAATCAAGTAAGTCCAAGTTAGCCAAAAGGCAAATCAAATCCAATTCACAAATCCGACCCAACTCAAGTTCCAAGAAGTCCAAGAAGAATTAGAGTACATGGAGAGCAATTATCATAATACTTCCTCTCGAAGATCAAGTCAACCTTTTATGACAATTACTTTTTGTAGACACCCGGAGAATTAGTATCTTTGCCTTCAAGTTACCGCCTTAACCAAGGCCATGTGCCTATAACTTGTAAATCATTTCTACATGAAAGGACACATTGAGCTCTACTTCTACACCTCTCTACACACCCATAGTTTTTCTCTCTCCTAACTATTGTACCTCTTTCAGAGCTAACAATTGCTCTCTCTCTCTCGTTTACCTTACTTCATCAATAAAGATCCTCCTACCACCGTTGCCGTTTCCCAAAGTGGAGTAGGTCATCCGGACCGAACCACTATATATCCGTGTGTTGACTCAATATTTACATTACTGTTATTGATTACTTTATTTATTGTCCATTAAATCACATACTCGACTATTAATCATGGACGAGACTATTTTGTGCATCATCATGACCAATTAATAGTAATAAACAAATAAGATAAGTGAACATCACTTATCCTACGTGAAACTTTTGAATGTAAAAATTATTAGTGGTTATGCAATTTGGTGGAATCCACCAGTTCTAAATGGTTATTTATAATTAGTCGATTATACATGTGACGATGATGACGTAGTATAACCATTACATTGAATATTTTCTCCTAAGAAAATATTTCATAGAAAATAGTGATTCAGAACAGTCCTGAGAATATATTCCATAGAATCATTAGTTCTATGTAAATTCGAGATGCATCAAGTTAATCTGAACATCGATCTCTTATAAGACCGAAACTTGGGATGGCGAGAAATATTTTTCTATTGTTTTGAGAACCAATTAATCAAATTAAAGAATACTCTAAAAGACTCGGATACCTTCAAGTTAAGTTTATAAAAAAAAACAAAATAGAATATTTTTCCAACTATATGCGAGTGTAATGGTATATGACATTGTTTATGTTTCTCCATTTTTTTCGAAATTATGATTAGAGGTATCTGAACTAGTTTACGCGTATCTCGATTAATTTCTTTTCCAGTCCGGTTAAAAGAAAATCAACCACATCAAAACTAGAGAATTTTTTGTCTATGTTTCACAAAAGAGCACAAAAATCCTCCAGGCCAAGGTAGCAAGTTGTAGAATATTCATTGATTCGTAATTACAAAAACAATGAGAGGACATTTCTGTAAACACGCAATAGATTTCTTTTTAAGGGTTCACATGAATACAGAAGAGAAATTGGTGGATGCAGTTAAATTAGGATAACGTGGCTCAGCCCACCTATAGCATGCATTCCATGTAAGCATACTCTCAGAAGTCAAGAGTCATCTTCTTCCCATTAGTATCCTTCTAACTTCACCTGTGCTCTTTACAATGCAAAACTTTGGTATAAATAATTAAAATTCAATTTTCTCTCTCCTCGGGTTTCGGAGAAAATGGCGGTTTCGGCCGATGGCCGGATTGCGTTGTCGGCTACCGGAAAGTTGCATGGCACTGGTGGATTGGCAGGTAGAGTAAACTGGAGGATTGGGAAGTTCTGTAATGGAGAGTTGATGGGGAAGAAAATGAAGTTGAACCAACTTCATCTAAAGGCTAACAGCAATAGTGTTAGGCCTCACGTATGCATGTCCCTTACTACTGCTGTTGCAGCTGAGACCAAGGTGAGTTCTTGCTTTGCTTAGGTGAGCTCATTTTAATTTTTCAATTCATTGGAGTTTCTTTTAAACCTCAATTTGTTGTTTATTGAATTAACATCTCACATGGATTAAAATTCGTCGGGGTATAGTCTAACGGCGCGTGAAACCAACTTCCGAATTCTAGTATCATAACAAGTTTGGCAAATCACGACTATCATTGTGATTTCAGCGTTTGAGACGTTTGTCATGATCTTCGCTTATTTCTATAATCCATATACATAGACTTGGCACAGGGCCACTAGTCTGGCAAACAAGTCCATTATCTGGACTCTTTCTATTTATAGGCAATGTTTCTACACACCAGAGATCACCATTCTTAATGCCTATTAATGGAAATGCAAGAGATAGAAGGAAACTAAAATTAACGCAAAATAACATATTAAAAAAGAATATGTTAGGCCCCGTTTGGTAACATTTCCGTTTTTCGTTTTTCGTTTTTTTTTTTTTATTTTTAGAGTAAACAAGAAAAAAAAACTCGTTTGGTAACTAATTTTATTTTATTTTTTCTGCCACCGTTTTGTAAACGAGAGGCGATTTTCAAAAACCAAAAAAATACGTTTTCAGTTTTCGTTTTTGAAAAACGAAAAACAGAAACGTTACCAAACGGGGCCTTAGTAATTTGACAAAGAAAAATGACTTTCGATAGAGCAAAATGCCGAAACAAAGTTCAAATAGTCCCATCTCTAAATAGTTAAGAAAATAATGTCTTGGGTTGAGCTCGAATTCACGTTATGTGCAGTTGAGGGACTTGGACATGGAAAAAAAAGACCCAAGGACGGTTGTGGCAATTATACTCGGAGGTGGTGCTGGTACCCGTCTTTTCCCTCTCACAAAACGCCGGGCCAAACCGGCTGTAAGTTTTCTGCTTTCTTTCTTTTAGCAACCTTTGTACAAAATGGGGAATTAAGGTTCATTTTGACTCTGGGTTATGACGTAAACTCGGGATGCGTGCAATGACCCACAAAATCATGTGTATCGAGTTACTATCTCCTATTACAGGTTCCCATTGGAGGAGCATACAGGCTGATTGATGTGCCAATGAGCAACTGTATAAACAGTGGGATCAACAAAGTTTATATTCTCACTCAGTTCAACTCAGCATCACTGAACAGACACCTTGCTCGTGCTTACAACTTTGGCAGTGGTGTTACATTTGGAGATGGCTATGTTGAGGTACGTTTTTTATTTGTTTTTCTCTCTCCTATATGCATGCCTATATGTTGCATGTATCGTTTCTCTCGATAGTTTAAAAGAAAATTTTTGGTAAGTTGTATGATGTATGTATGTATGTATCAATTCAATCATACACCGTTGATCCATATATGATCAAGTGATTTTGATCTGTTTCAGGTTCTAGCAGCCACTCAAACTCCAGGTGAAGCAGGTAAAAGCTGGTTTCAGGGTACTGCAGATGCCGTACGACAATTTCATTGGCTTTTTGAGGTACCCAACAATAATTTACTTGCATTCGCAACTACATTCATGTAAAACATACGTGATTAGTAAATTACACAACAATACATTTGCGTGCCCAAAATTCTACTTTTCGGGTCACCTTTTGTTTACATTGATCATGTCCTCGTGTATTTTTCGCGGAATTTTCAAGGGAAATGTCAACTTGCACAGTAGAACAAGTTGGCAAGGCAGAGAGATCAATCAATTATGAATGGAAACTTAGTTTCAGCAAAATCAATAAGTCTGCTCAAATTGAAGTACTATGCTTAGCACCTCTTAAACTGAAAAGAACCTGTTTACAACTTACTACACAGCTACCACCAAATGTTGAAAATTCTGTCTTTCGATTAGCTAAGTTTACACTATCTCGAGAGTACTTTTACATATCTTTCGTAATTTGCATGACTTCTTGCAAATAAAACGCCTCGGACTTCATTCATCAATTTGCATTACATGTCTACTATGCACAGACATCTAAAAATGAAATATCAGCCCTCTTCTTTTCCAAGTCCAGTATGATTAGTATAGGTTGTAAGTGAGGATATAAAATGTATGGTGAATGCAATGTTACTTATCATTCTATAGGATGCAAGAAGTAAGGATATTGAAGATGTGCTTATTCTATCTGGAGACCACTTGTATAGGATGGACTACATGGATTTTATTCAGGTAAGACGACGAAGTTCACTTTATGTTTTTCTTTAGATGACTTCGTTTATTCGCTGACAAACGAATTATTCCTTTGTAGAATCACCGACAAAGTGGTGCAGATATTTCTATTTCTTCTGTGCCAATGGATGACAGGTAGCTTATTCTTTCTCCACCATCACTCGGCTTTCTATCAGCTCCAACTTTGAAATTATAAACCTATGGAATTCAAACAAACCTATTAAGCATGACTTCAGGTTTCTTCAGCCATTTCTTCCTTTAAAATGAAAATTTCTTCATAAGAATGTTTACATTCCCACACACCAACTTCGTCGCTTAAGGTTTGAACATAATCACAGAAATAAACAAGCAATATTGATCCTCTAGAATCATGACTTGAAGTTTGAACTCTGTAGGATAGGCTATTCTCTGTTTGCTTTTACTTACGTGCCAGGCTTTAGGTTACACTAATAGTTTGCAATTGACTATTTTAGATTTGCTTTGTTTTGTATAACATAGGTTTTTGCATCAATTATTACATTTGAGTTTCACTTATCAGAAGTATGCATCTTTTTTTTATCTTTCCATGATAGCCGCGCCTCAGATTTTGGTTTGATGAAGATCGATGGTAAAGGGAGGATCCTTTCATTCAGTGAAAAACCCAAAGGAGCTTATTTGAAGGCAATGGTAATACTCAAGTTTGTGCAAAATCATCTCAAAGCAGAATGGTAATAAGAATGTTAAGTGGCGACTGCAGTTAATCTTGTTGAAACACTTAACAGGCAGTAGATACAACAGTTTTGGGACTGTCGCGTGAAGAGGCTGAAAAGAAACCATATATTGCTTCTATGGGGGTCTATGTCTTCAAGAAGGAGATACTTCTTAACCTCCTAAGGTAAACTAGCTTATGATATGGAATTGGCAATACCTTGAAGATGATGTTTTTTAGTGAACTACAAATCAAAAGTGTTGTAAAGAAGGCAAAAAGAGAGAAAAAAAGATTTCAATGTAGTTCATTTATTGATGGGTATTAGAAGAGAAGAGGAGCATGTAGAACAATAAGCTACCTCTGTTTCTTTACTTTCTGCTCATCATGCTCCTAGGAACTATATGGAAATTTAAGTACTGTGTATTTTTGTTGAGTCAGATGGCGGTTTCCGACTGCAAATGACTTTGGATCAGAGATAATCCCTGCCTCAGCCAGAGAGTTTTTCATAAAGGTTAGCATCTAATCTTGTCCATGTGTGTTTTATTTACCGACTGTAACATAAATATGTGAATTCGTTCGCAGATATGTTTATCATATCAATACTTTAAGCATATCTGAGTTCAGAACCTGTGAGGGAGCTATCTTCTTCCTATTTGTTTCCTAACAGGTTTGAATTTTGTCTTTTGATTATGTATGAAATTTAGCCTTCCTATTGTGATTTAATGGATGCAGGCTTATTTGTTCAATGATTACTGGGAAGATATTGGAACTATCAGTTCCTTCTTTGAAGCAAATCTTGCACTTACAGCACATGTAAGTATCCAAACAACTGCAGGTTTATCAGTATGCTTTTAAAGTCGACATCAAAGTGGTAGTAGACAATTAAACCAAGTAAATGTAGCCTTCATGCAACTGATGATATAGCGATTTATTAAGCTGTGATTTCCAACACAGGTAACAGAACATGCGAAAAAACTAAATATTATGACATTAAAACTGAAGTGCTACCTTCCAACAAATATGCTATAAACATGAAAGACTGGTTCTTATTGTCCCCTTTTTTCTTTTCAGCCACCAAGATTTAGTTTCTATGATGCAACAAAGCCAATGTACACATCTAGAAGGAACTTACCACCTTCAAATATTGATAACAGCAAGGTTAGTGAATCTCAGTGTCCTCAACTAGTTTATGAAACTTACTTCTGTCGCGTGTATAAATTAGACTGTGGAAGTAACTCAGCAAAATCGAGCCATGACATGGGATGATTGACTTTATCATGTGCAGATTGTTGATTCAATCATATCACATGGCAGCTTCTTAACGGATTGCTTCATAGAGCATAGTGTTGTTGGCATCCGATCCAGGATAAACTCCAATGTTCACATAAAGGTTTGTGTTTTGAATTCTGGTGCTCAACCATTCTGGAACTCCTAATTGAAGATTTTGTGTATTCACAGGATTGCATAACAAACTTAAGATCATTAAAAAACCACCTTATTTGTGGAATATTTTTTTGGGTTACTTGCATTGTGCTAGAGCACTATTTTTTTCTTTTTCATTTAGGATATGATTCTAATTTCCTAATGCAATATAAATATGATGGCCAAATGAATGCAGGACACTGTCATGCTTGGGGCCGACTACTATGAAACTGACGTTGAAGTTGCATCACTGATAGCTGAGGGAAGAGTACCTACTGGGATAGGAGAAAATACAAGAATCAAGTACAATTCAAAGCTCTCTCCTTTTATGTTCACTAACCTATATCAAAATTGTTGTCTAGATTTTCCAGGTCTTACTTGGCTATGTTATGGTATTATGCAGAGACTGTATCATTGACAAAAATGCAAAAATTGGAAAGAATGTTGTTATTGCGAACTCAGAGGTACGTTTCTTCATATGGTTTATAGAAGATTTCGATTATACACGAGTACCTTTAGTACCATTCAACTTCCCAACTCTCAACTCGTGGCAAGATAGGAAGTCTTGGTACAATCATTAGCTACATAAATTCATATATTATTAGCTACTTGAGATGCTCCCAAGAAAAAGAGAGGGTTGGCAGTTACACCCATCAGGAGCCTGGGATGGGAAGACCAAAAGGGTTACTAGTGTGAGGTCCCAAGCTCTCGCATGAAAACCCTGGTTATCCAATGTGCATGGTTTCGTGGATGATTGCACGCATCTGAAGATTATGTTCTAATCACGAGTCTAAAAGACAAGTTAGGACTAACCCCCCCCCCCAAAAAAAAATAAAAATAAAAAACAACTTTGTGTCTTTTATTTTAGTTTCTTTGGCGATCTAATATCTCTCATATTCTAAGTAAGGTTTAAACTTCAACCCCATGTGGTAGCAGTGGAAACTGACAACTGCTTCCTATTTGTGCATGGATCTGCAGGGTATACAAGAAGCTGATAGATCTTCAGAAGGGTTTTACATCAGATCAGGCATTACAGTCATACTAAAAAACTCAACAATCAAAGATGGATCTGTGATATGACAAGTATGCACAAAATTTTGGTCTAGTTTGGCTAATAATTAGGCCAGGAATCAAGGAAATAACTGCGAGATGCAATAATTTTTATTAATGGCAGTAAAATGCAACAAGTTTGAAATGATTCCAAGTTATATCCATCATGTGAAATGCACATTTTTTTCTTGATGGTTTGTATTAAGGCATTGTATTTTTCCAAAGTGACTCTATTTCTTGAGATTTTGGGAGCAAATCAAAGGGTCAAGCTCAAAAAAGGAGAAAACTATTAATTTGGAAACTCAAATGAAGATGAAGGGAATCTCTAGAAATTCTTCAAAAATGAAGCTATGGTGGTTTTGACATGGCATCTTACATGAGCTCATTTATTTTGCATAGCATTCTATATTTTCTGTAAACGTATAGCATTCAATCCTGTAAAGAACCTTTGGTATTCTAATGGTACAAGAGGGAAAAAAAAAGAGTATGAAGCTCTCAATAATCAATGCGGGTGGTGAGACTAGCTAAATTTCCTATAATTTTGATAACTTACAAAAATTTAGAGAGTGAAACAGAATAATCTGATCAATTTGGGAAGGTTACCTACCACTTACCTGTCCCACACCCCTCAAAGAGCCTAGTACACTAAGTACAACATTATCTTTTTCTTTTCCTTTTTGTTTAGGTTATTTCCCCTTACATATTAGAATTAGTTTTTTCATGTTTACAATTTGGACAAGGGTCTACTTTGAGAGACTTGTACTGGAAATGGTTAAAAAGCACAGGGAATACTTAGTTTTTTTTTTATACTTCTTGTTAAGTTTGGAGAATTAACATAATATTAGAGAGAAAGAGAGAGGTTAAAAACTTAACATAGCTCTCATACATCACTTGTATTTATAGTTAACTCACAATAATAATAATTACACATACACCCTCTTTACTCTAGACAATCTACACATACTACCCTAATACTCTTAACACTCCCCCTCAAGCTGGACTATATATATCATATAATCCAAGCTTGGAACAAATCGCTGTAAGACGTGTACGACTCAATGCTTTGGTAAATATATCTGCAAGCTGATCTTCAGATTTCACAAATGGAGTTGTAATCTCCCCAGCTACTATCTTGTCCCGAATAAAGTGACAATCAACCTCAATATGTTTGGTTCTCTCGTGAAACACAGGATTGGCAGCGATATGGATAGCTGCCTGGTTGTCACAGAATAACTGTAAAAGATGTTGAACTGGAAGTCCAATTTCCTGGAGGAAGTGTAGTAACCAAGTCAACTCACTCGTCGTATGTGCCATTGCCCTATACTCAGCTTCAGCACTGGATCTCGCTACCACAGATTGCTTCTTACTTTTCCATGAGACAACATTACCTCCTAAGAAAGTACAATAACCAGTGGTTGATCTCCGATCAAAAGGAGAGCCAGCCCAATCAGCATCTGAGAAACCTTCCACTCTAAGATGTCCATTAGCTCGATATAACAATCCAAGTCCAGGAGCTCGTTTGAGATATCGTAGAATACGAGTAACTGCCTCCCAATGTGGTACTCTAGGACACCCCATGAACTGACTTACTATACTGACTGCATAAGAAATATCCGGTCGAGTAATAGTGAGATAATTGAGCTTCCCAACCAATCTGCGATACCGACCCGGATTCTCAAACAGTGCACCATCATCCATCAATAGTTTCTGATTCGGATCCATAGGAACATCAATAGGCCTGCCACCCAACAAACCTGCTTCATCTAGCATGTCAAGCACATATTTCCTCTGGGATAAACAAATACCTTGTTTAGATCGAGCCACTTCAATACCCAAGAAATACCTGAGTTTTCCCAAATCCTTAGTGTGAAATCGATCCTGCAAGAATACTTTTAACTTGGCAATCCCCTCAGAATCATTCCCAGTAATCACAATATCATCTACATAGACTACCAATAGCACATATCCAGCATCTGTCTGTCTATGAAACACAGAATGATCTGTCTGACATCGAAGAAGACCAAACTCCAAAACTGCATCTGAAAACTTACCAAACCATGCCCTTGGTGACTGCTTCAAACCATACAAAGATTTCTTTAACCGACATACACTCTTACTATACTCCCCCTGAGCAGTAAACCCAGGTGGCTGCTCCATGTATACCTCTTCAACCAAGTCACCATGTAAGAAGGCATTCTTGACGTCTAACTGAAACAAGGGCCAATCAAGATTAGCAGCCAAAGAAATCAAGATACGAACAAAGGAAATTTTAGCAACAGGAGAGAAAGTCTCCTCATAATCAACACCATAAGTCTGAGTAAAGCCCTTTGCAACAAGCCGGGCTTTGAGACACTCCACAGAACCATCCGGATGAAACTTAACAGTATACACCCAACGACAACCAACAGTTCGTTTACCAGGAGGTAAAGGAACGAGATCCCAAGTCCCATTATGATGTAAGGCATCCATCTCATCCTCCATAGCTTTCCTCCAACCCGAATCAGATAATGCATCCTGTAAACGCTTAAGAATAGATATAGTAGATAATTGAGAGGTAAAACAAGAGAAGGCAGGAGATAAGGCATCATATGAAACAAAATGAGCAATGGGATGATTAGTAACACACGAACGAGTACCTTTTCGAAGAGCAATAGGTAGAGAGTCTAAATTACCTGATGGACCAGGATCAGCAGACGGCAAGGAAGACGGTACGGGCACCTCAGTCGATGGGCGAGGACGGCGAGAGTAGACACGGAGAGGTAAAGTAGATGGCAACACAATGGGCAGCGGAATATCTGAAGTACATGGTGGTACAGGAGATGACCCAAAGTCCAGATCCAAAGGCTGAGAAGGTGCTGAAAAATATGGAACAGATTCCTCAAACGTGACATCGGCACTAGTAAAGTATCGTCGCAGAGAAGGCGATACCCCTTCTGTGTGCGGGAATAACCAAGAAATACACATTTGGTAGTTCGAGGGTCAAGTTTATCAAACCCAGGACCCAAATTGTGAACATAACAGACACAACCAAAAACCTTAGGTGGTAAGGAAAATAAGGGTTTATTAGGAAAAAGGACAGAATATGGACTTTGCCCATTTAACACAGAGGATGGCATACGGTTAATAAGATGACAAGCAGTAAGAACAGCATCACTCCAAAAATATCGGGGAATATTCATCTGGAATAACAAGGCACGGGTGACTTCCAACAAATGACGGTTTTTGCGTTCAGCAACACCGTTCTGTGGAGATGTGTAAGCACAAGAAGTCTGATGAATAATGCCAGTTTTACTAAGATAAGCTGAAAAAGGATCAGATTCATATTCCCGAGCATTATCAGAACGTAAAGTACGTATACGACAATCATACTGAGTTTTTATCTCCTTACGAAAGGTCTCAAATATAGAGAATAATTCAGACCGAGCTTTCATAAAAAACAACCAAGTCACACGAGAATAGTCATCCACAAATGTCACAAAATAAGGATATTTATTAGATGAAATATTCTTTATTGGACCCCAGACATCAGAATGTACTAACTCAAATGGACTAGACACACGATTATTGACTCTAGACTGAAATGACACACGGTGATGCTTACTGAGTTGACAAGCTTCACAAGGCAAAGACGACACAGAACTAAGACTGGGAACTTGGCGCTTCAGATTCTGGAGAGAGGGATGTCCAAGACGACAATGCCATTGAAAAGGAGACAACGATGTCTGTAGAGCCCGGGTAGGTGAATCAAAGTCAAGATAATATAGACCACCAGCTTCATGCCCGGTACCAATCTTCCTCTTCGTCTTGAGATCCTGAAAGACACAATAAGAGGGATAAAATGTTACAGAACAATTGAGAGAACGGGTAATCTTGCTAATGGAAAGTAAACTAAACGGAAACTGAGGAACAAATAACACAGAAGATAGGGACATATCAGGATTCAAGTGAGTAGTCCCCAGACCTGAAACTTTAGAACAAGTACCATTAGCAAGAGTAACACTACGTGTGGAAGTAGCAGACTGATAAGTAGAAAAAACTTCAGACGCACCAGTCATGTGGTCAGAAGCACCAGAGTCTATGATCCAGGGATTGCGAGTGGAGGACAATAAACAAGTGGAAGCAGTACCTGACTGGGCAAAAGTAGCAGTGGAGGGAGATGGAACAACCTGTTGCTGGAACAGGAGCTGAGCATACTCCTCTCGTGTAATAGTAATCAACCCAGTGTCTTGATTAAGTTCCATAAGGACAGCAAATAAAAGAAGAAAATCACTAGATCACTGAACCGTACAAGAATCACCTACTGCACTGCTGAACCGAAGAAGAGAAGATTGCTGGACCACTGAACCGGACCAAATAGGTCCTGTTGGACCACTGAACCGGCCCACAAGGGCCTGCTGGAGCACTGAACCGGCCCACAAGGGCCTGCTGGAACACTGAACCGGCCCACAAGGGCCTGCTGCAGCACTGAACCGGCCCACAAGGGCTGCTGGGACACTGAACCGGGCTGAAAAACCCGGATGAAGCACTGAACCGGACCGGTTTGGGCTTTTGGATCACTGAACCGGACCGGCTAGGACTTCTGGATCACTGAACCGGACCGGCTAGGGCTTCTGGATCACTGAACCGGTCTGAAAAACCGGATTAAAACCCTAAACCGAACCGGCTGAACCGAAATAAATTAATTTAGGGTTTCGGGCTTGACCCGATCTGATCCGGCCTTCGTCTTCTTCACTTAGGGTTCCACAGGACCCCTCTGGTCTTCGACGGCGCAAGGCAGCACAGCCTCACGACCACAGCACACCACCACCACGAACGATAGTCCACCACACTCGATCACCACAGGCGATCGCGAGCCACACCACCACAGCACACCACCACCACCACAGTCGATCGCGACCAGGTCTTCGACTGCCTCGACAACCACCACCACAGACAACCACAACAACAGCCTTCGCCTGCCTCACCACCACCACAGGCAGTCAACCACCACCACGACTGTGCCTTCGACACCACCTGCAACGAACGACAACACCACAACAATACTACACCAGTCGACTAGCACAATACAAATTGTGAACAACACAGATCACCACCAACCACCACCAACGATCAACACAGACAACCACCAACGATCAACACAGACCACCACCAACGAAAAATTAATTTATTCAGAGTATATATTTATGATCGTAATGCTCTGATACCATGTTAAGTTTGGAGAATTAACATAATATTAGAGAGAAAGAGAGAGGTTAAAAACTTAACCTAGCTCTCATACATCACTTGTATTTATAGTTAACTCACAATAATAATAATTACACATACACCCTCTTTACTCTAGACAATCTACACATACTACCCTAATACTCTTAACACTTCTCTTGGAATTTGTTTTTCTCGCAGGGAATATAAATTATATCAAGAAGAATAGTAATGCCAACTTTGTATAAATCTGAAATTACTCCTAGATCTACATAAACAACTCGTCACAATGAAACATTAGCTCATTTTCAAATCTCTGCAACACAAAGCGCTCCTCTGATCTTATAACACTGGTAACAATACATTTAGTGTCTGAGAATGGTTTCCTACCTGTCCTTCCAGCACGATGAAGATAGTATACAGCATCTTTTGGAAGATCAAAGTTGTATATATGGGTTGTCTGCGGCAGGTCAACACCTCTTGCTGCTATGTCTGTTGCCACCAGAAGATAGCCTCCTTGTCTAACTTCCTGTATTTCAAGGAAAACGGTAAAGATGCTTTATCTCACACAATCTGCAACCTTTTCCAATGGCAGAACAGATACGTCTAAACATCAGGGAGCTGAACAGTACTTACGGATAAGGAAGCTGCTCGTTGATTCAAATTCATGTCTTCCTCCAGAAGAAGAATGTCTGAACATCCCACATGAGAAGCCTTCAGAAAATTAATTAATAGAGTTGTGGGTGGAGCATCTCCAGCCTTCTTTGACTTTTCAGACTGCATTATAAATTGAGATATGTATGAGAAGTCATTATAGATGCCAAGTTTCAACTTTCAACTAACAAAACAAGACAAACGTAAAATTCTTTAATTAGCCACATGAACATCAATCCACTATAATACAAATTACTATAACGGTTCAAATGTTGTTTCTTTTAGCAAAACTTCATTGTGCCCGAGGTGTGCACCACAACCCTATATATGCTACAATAATTAGGGTTTTTACCTAGTTATTTTCTCCCATTTTGATGCCTCCCCCCAATTTCGGCCTTATTTGTGTCGGAGGTGTAGACCACAAAGAAGATAGTTATCAGGGTTTCAACCTAGTTTGATTCTAGAAATCAGCATCACCTTGCCCTTCTCACTAAGAGTTTGATGTCAGTTATTAACAGTCCACATGATGCTTTCTCATGAAGATTCGTCTCGTAGTTTCTCCAATAATTTTTATGCTGTCGAGTGGCAACAGAATTTAATTAGGTCTGAATTCAAATAATTATCATGCTTGCTACAGTCTTTTCATGCTACACATCACTACAGATGGAAAATACACTGAAACCGGATAATGGCAAGAATCAAGATATCAATCATTCCAACTTTACTACTTAAAGAGTGTTGTCTGCTCAGTCTAAAGAAAACAAAACACTAAAGTTTGACTGGTGGAACTAACCTGCTCACCAACAAAAATTATGGCAGACTGAGGTGCATCAGACTGCAGTAACGATAGCAAGGCAGTATGCCTCTCTTTTTTGCCACATATCTGAAATGCAACAAAAGGATTAGCATACTACAAAACTAAAATTTGAAAACAATGAGATCAAAGAAAATAGTTGCTCTAAAAATGGCAACAGATATAAATAAAGAACGTGAATGTGCAGTAGGAGAAGAGAAATACAATGAAAAAAGTGAGTAAGTTCCATGACTTAAAAATTGTCTCACCACAAATCTATGATGTAAGCGTGACGGCATTGGCTCAACAGGGTTGACATGAACATGAACAACATCAGCCTGTCGTAATCATTGAAATGAATACATAAGTCATACAATCAGCTGCAGATTGTATCAAACCCAAGCATAGATAGACATGAAAACAACAATTTTATCACCAAACCTTGGTCCATTTTTGCTGTATACAGTCATATAAGAATCGTCTATGTTGGGGGATTGATGCACTAGCGAAAATAGTTTGACGATGATTGCTTGACGAGTATGATGTCAAAAGCTTTCGAAGAGAACCAACTTGTTTTGAAGAATTGAACATGAAGTCAACCTACAAGAACAATGAACATATGATGCTCACCCCTCCGATGAAATTATCAGGAGAAAGACACTTTAATTGTAAAGTTACATTCTACAATGATGAAAAGCAAATTAAGACTAAATTGACTTGTTTAAATAAATGTAAAACCATCTCCCCTTTCTTCTTTTTGTACGAAATGCTCGCTCATCTCCCTTAGAGCTTTACGACAAAGATTTGATACTTTTTTTTTCCTGATTTCTAACACATGAATCATATGATTAAAGGAATTCATTTTCTAAAATCAATATTCGATAGTCCAAAAGCTTTCCAAAAAACATTCTTCTAACAACTTCTAAAAAAAATTAAAGCACATTCAACTTTTTAAAGCACTAAGAGAAGGAACATCCAAGGTATGGTGCTAGCAGCAGAAGACCAATACCACTTATTTGCAATGAATACTCTGCCTACTATAGGAAGTTGAAGTTACAAACCTATGCAATTACCAAAGGGCTAATACTGAAAATAATAGCCAAATAACAGATCAATGCAAGTAATAAAGGGTCAACACTAAAATGAATAGCCAAATAACAAACATGATATGAAAGTGCAATTGAACTACCTCGTCAATTATGAGTACCCGCAATGTTTCTAGCTTAAAAATTTGCTTCTCAACCATTTGGCACAAACTCCCCAGAGTTGCAACCACTATAGTAGGGGGCTCCGCCTGCGACAATAAAGGCATTTCAGAAATATGTTTGTAGAGTACAATATTACATTACCAAAGTTTTCCTTCAAAGGACAAACAGACATGAACACTTAACAAACCGAACAATCACAAGCAACAGACTGGAAACTGAAATTGCATAAAGCATAGGAGGAAGAGAAACAGATGAGCTTCGGCACAACGAGGGAACCCCAGAAAGCAAAAGTTTGGATGCCAATGTCAAACTGTCTTTTTGCATTTTCAACTGTTAAGTTGATTTTGAATGTATTGCCTCTTACAGTGGCAGCAGAGCGTACTGGAAAAGGAGTAACTGGTGCACTTTACAGTTGGAAAATAGACATTCTCCCAAAAAATCATTCCAATAAACTCTGATTTGTGCACCTGAAAAGTGGTGGTAACCTGACTGAATGATCAACATATAACGATCTCTATACTAACCACAAAAAGTTCAAACACTGCAGCATCATTAGACATTAGCATTTCTCCACCTGTAGTCCACTTTTTGGGTAACGTGACAGACCTGTTTTTTTCTATATCTATACTACTAATAAAGTACTTTAACATGAAAAACTTTTGATTCACTATTTTACCCTTATAAAAAACTATAAAGGCTAACATGTCCTTTTGTATTTAAATATACAAATTACCATTATATCCCTACATATTTAAATAAAAAATTAACCTCTAACATATCATGCAAAATTCTCTATCTTTGCAAAATTTTTGAATGGTCATGTTATACTTAACAAGATATATAAAAACAATATTATTCGTTTTTCCCAAAACCCCAATATTAATACAAGTTGATAATTTCATTGATACAATATCATTTTCAATACCCAAAAACGGATATATTTATCTTATTTCTTCATTCACAATCAAAATAATTTGGTAAAAAATTACTGGTGCACAAAGTAAAAACTAAAAACAAGAAAGACAAAAAAAAAAAAAATTTGAGAAAAGAAAAATTTATAACCCTTACTGCTTGATAGCTCGAATGAAATAATCACAAACAATGAGTCCATTGGATATTTATAGTTATGAAGAGAATACAAATAATTTAAGTATATTAAATATGAGATAATATCTAATGTAGCTACATAATTAGATTTTTTTACGTATTTTATCAAATGTTTCAACAAAAATTTTCATGTGCAACGCACGACATGCATTACTAGTAAGCAATAAGTCGATGTTTTACCTTTAGCCAATTCTTATGTCTTCTCAATGTTCCTCCATCTAAAAGAGCCATAACAGTGCATGACTTCATTTCCAATTGAAGATCTTCCGGCTTTGCAGCCAGCACACGAGCAACTTTTGTAACCTTATTTAGGAGAAGATCAAAAGATCAGAAAAACACATGTTTTAGGCCTAATAAAAGTTATTTCACAAGTTTGTTTCTCTACGTATTAGATATGCAATATGTTAAATAATTACTTATCAATATTCTTACTTGCATGCCAAGCTCCCTTGTAGGCACTACAATCAGTGCTTGCACGGCTGACCTTTGAGTATTTATAAGCGAATATACAAGTAGGAGGTATGCCAGGGTCTTTCCAGAACCTGTCTAGAGGACCAAAGGAAAGAACAAAAAAAACAACAACTACATTAGCTCTGTCAGCACTTCAGGAGTGGAGCAGGCGTAACTTTACATCTCATATGAGTGTTATGTATGTACGATCCATGATGTAGATAGATTATTAGACTCTTCATAAAAATGTGAGACGTCAAAGTATGAACACATCTATCACGTCATAATCATGCCAATGAAGAAAAATGGTTGATCTCATCATCCAAAAGTATGCCGGTTTAGCAGTATTCTCCTAACAAAAAAAAGTCAAGGGCGACAGAGCCTACATAGTGGGTCAAGCAGAACTGAAACAAACAACACGCATGCATGAATTTCATTATTCCTAATATATGAAGGACTGCATCCTTGAAAGAGATGGCAACAACATGGAGCTACAGCAGCTGGTAGATCACTAGCTATATGTGGGACATAATGCTGCTGCTTCTTTTTTTAACAAGAAACGGACATTTGCATGTGTGCAATATAATAGTATGCCTCGACTGAAGGAATTCAAGGCTAATTTTTTGCCATCGATTTTATTGCCAGAGAAATTCATAAATATCATTTTTACAAGTCTAGAAATTAATAAAACAATGAGCCAAATTGAATAAAGGAGATAATACACCCTCAATTGGAGGAAGTTAGCTCAAAAGGCAACAGTTGACCTGAGCATGAAGTATGCAATCACGGCCAGAAAAAAGGACTGGCAGAGCTTGCTGCTGTACATTCGTGGGCACAATGTATCCAACCTCTTCCACCCTGCAGCATGGGGTGAGCAATTCCATCAACATCATTCACTCAATTCCAATGCAAGCTAATAGTTCCACCATACCCAATTCCATGAAAATCAAAACCTTGTATTTCCCATAGTCAAATTCAATAACTACATAGAATCCACTAAATATCAAGTTTTTTTTTATATTTTTCACTGGCGACACTAATTAATTTCAGTTATGTCAATTTTCTTTTTTTCTGTTCTTTCATTTTCTCAGCAACCAAACGGAAAGTGAAAAACTTGCATTCTCCCAATACCAAATAATCAACTTAGTCAATCCAAAATCAGAAATCTTCAGTAACTCAGTAGACTCCAGTCAAATCAAGGTTTATTCTTTTTTCACTTTTTTTAACTAAAGACAACATGATACTTCAGAGACATTGATTTTTTCTCCGTTTTCTCGGCAACCAAACAGAGAGTTCACGGGAAAGAAATTGAAGAAAACTCACCTGCGTAATACGTGGTCGGGCACATGACCTTCACAGAGTTCTCGGAGCGTCGAAGACCTATTTGTTGTATCAGCTTCGTGTGGAAGACAAGAAGAACTGAGAGAGCCTCGTAAAAGCTTGTGACCGAACAAATAATTCACTGTCCGATTCGTGTAGTTGAGAAATAAAGGGCGGGTGCAGTTAGGGCTCAAACGGTGAGGAGGACTGGGCTGCACAGAGAAAGTCCATGATAGGAAATACGGTTGAGTTGCGTATAAACACGCCATGGAAGATGTAGGTAGAGGGGTTCACTGAACTGAGATTGGCCCGGGAGAAGTGAGAGAGAGGGGAGAGGACAGACAGGTTAGACCATGATAAAATAACAGTAACTGCACCCCCATTGTTTTGGGTAATATAATTTTAGGCTACCAACAAAATTTTTTGTAGAAAGTTATAATTTTTTAAAGTTAAATTATACTTTTAAAAATGAAATTATAATTATTTGGGATAATACATAATCGATCATAAGATATTGTGATCGATCATGAATACACTAAATTAATTGTAATTTCACCTTTAAAATGTATAATTTGACCTTCAAAAATTATAATTTTATGTAAAAATTTATAATTTTTTACATATATATTTCTTTCTTATATTTAAACATTTATATTGCTTGTATATAACCATGAAAAAGTAAGAAGAAAATCGCCTGTATTATTTGTTGGAAAAAATGGTTTTAAACAAATTATTTGAGTAACTTGTGACGATGCACACAATCAACAGCGGAGTGTATGATTCAGAATAATTAATAAAGCAATTAATAACGAAAGACTAAGACTATGTCAACACACATATGTATAGTGGTTCGGTCAAGGTGATCTACTCCACTCCGAAGGCGACAACGGTGACCAGAGAATTTTATTAAATAAAAGTAGATGGTGGGGGAGAGAACAAGGATAAGCTTTATGATAGGTTGGGTAGTTATGAGAGAGATATGCATGTAAAAGGTGTGTAGAGAGATGCAGGTGTGTAAAAAGTTTCCCCCTCATGTGTAGAGGACTTACAATTTATAGGCACAAAGCCTTGGTTAAGGCGATGACGTGATGATTAGGTTACTAACTTTTCGGAAAGGATAGCTATAACTAAGATATATACAATTCAAGATAGTGTTGATATCTGAGAGTGACTATTCCGATAATTACTCCACACACAGTAATCCTTCTGGACTCCTTAAACTCTAGACTGGGCTGAATCTATGAACTGGGCTTGACCCACTTCGTAGCTAATTTGAGCTTTATGTAATTAATTGGGCTTGACCCAATTAAATATGGGCTCATCAACTTGAGGCTTAAATAAAAGTGAGACTTATACTCGAAATTTGTGGGAAACGTGCTCCCCTCTGTGAAGAGATTAACATGGTATATGTATTTGTCTAAATTAAATGATAAATTATGTCTAAAAGTGATCAATTTGAAGTGATGAAATAAATTAAAATTGGTGTAGTGAAATAAGGCTTGTCCCACATTGGAAGAAAATTAACACTTTGGTGAGTTAATATATTCCTAATTGGCTTCATGGGATGGGTACCACACTTTTGTGAGCGAAGCAAACGCTTACACTACCTTGATTATCACACATGAACGTCGCCCGTCTCGCCATGCCATAACCACGACTCGACGAGGCTTGGGCAAAAAATGTATAATTTTGTTGGGCAAAAAATGTATAATTGTGTTAGACAAAATTAATTTGGTGCGGTGCGAGTTGTGGGTCAATCCAAACGGTCCAGTCCGCGAGTCGGTCTCTATCTTCCAATAGAAATTTAAAGTCCAATCAGGTTTTAAATTTTATTCCCGTTAAATTTGAAATAAGCGTCGAATTGAATAAGCTTGTCTATTTGTTTCAGAAAAGTACATTCAGTCTTTGTGGCCGATCGAATTAAAAGAGTATATCTCTTCAATCCAAACAATGACAACTTATGCATCTTCAAGCAATTTGAACAGCCACCAAGATTTTATAAATAAACAATCTTCTAGCCATTTTAATTCATCATAATTTTGAATTTCAGTTTCAAAATTTTTTCTCTCTCTCTCTCTGCATATTATTGCATTATTTTTTGGTTCAGTTCAAGTATAAATACAAGTTGTGTTCGCTGGAATCTTGAAGATTGAAGTGCTACTTCTCAAGAACATAAAAATCCATTCTATCTTGTGAGACAGTTGCTCATCAACCTTGACTACCGAGAGGGAGCAAATATGTATTAAGGAGATTGTGTTTTTCAAGGCTTGAATTATCTATTCTGGTTTTCTTATTAATTGTTCGTGCAGATCTGTGTTCCTGTGAGTACACTGATTTTGATTTTTGTACATTCTGTTTAAATTAGTACATAAGTTAGACTTTATACAATTTAATATAATCTAATTATATACATATTTTCTCTAACATTATTTCTTATGGTCCTATTTTTTGTTTATGAAGACTAAATATTCTTAAGACAATGTGTCTATCTGACATAAAATTAACATTATTTCTAATGATCAAAATGGATCATTAGTTTGTTAGGTAGTAGTAGTAAAAAGAGGTGGTAGAAGTAAAAAGAAAACAAAATATAAGGACTTACTGACAAATACTTTACAATGCGAGGTCTTTCCAGTGAACCCATTAATTTCCTAAAGAAAAATTATACTTTGACCCTTTCATTATTACCTTTTTTTACATTATTCTCTTAACTATCAAAATTTTGACATTATACCCTCAACTAGTTTTCACATCAACATAATTAGAGATGTCAGAATATAACACGACACGAAATTAGAAGATATGAGTCTTTCTTAAGTCATCCATTTTATAAACGAATAAATCTAACACAATACGATTAATAAACAAATGAGTATGAATGAAACTAATCAAAAAAATACACGATATGACTCATTTATATATCTGTTATATATAATTCATACACAACTCGATATAATACAATTCGTTAGACATGAATTAATAAATTAATCGGATATAAGTGAAATATTTTTTAACACGAACCCACTAAGACCTGATATCAACCCGCCTTATCCCGATACGACTGACAAACTTAACTCTAACTCTTAATGTCCATTATATATTTAATAGAAAATTGTTTTATTTTGACTTCGAACTATGTAATTTTTTTTATTTTGTCCCGACAGGTTGATCATTTCCGTCAAAAAAGATATAGGACATTTGTAATTGGAGTAATGTAAAAAATTCAATAATTGAAAGGAGAAAGTAAAATCGAATCCATAGGATAAGAGTAAATGTGTAATTTACCCATTTCGTAGCAAACAAGAATAAGACAAATAAAAAGGGTGGTGGGAGTTGATCGATTCCACCAACCGTCTGAATAGGAATCGGATTTTTCCTGCGTTTTCTGCCCTTTCCTCTTCTTTCCATAATTCTTTTCTTTGACCCCTCTCTCTCTCTCTCTCTCTCTCTCTCTCTCTCTACACTTTTCTAGGGCTGTTTGCTTCTCCTTCTCATATTCTCCGCCTGTTCACACACCAAACTCTCTTCTTCCTCAACTCTACCAATACATCTACATTCACACACACACACACACACACACACACACACACACAGAATACTGGCAATGGCGAAGGATTTGGTTTCTTCATCTGAGAATCTAGCGATTTTGCATACGGCGTCGTCTTCTGGAGTTGCTGTTGCTGATGACAGCTTCGAGGATGCTTGTAGTATCTGTCTCGAACCTTTCAGCTCCGACGATCCCGCCTCGGTATGGTTCTCCCCCTCTCTCTCTCTCTAGGCATATCAGTATGTGTATATACGTGATCATGCATTAGTGTCTAGTGCTGTTTTGTGTATCTAGATTTCACAAAGTTTGGGGCTTTTTGATGCTTGATTGACTGAACAGGACAATTGGAATGACTATATCTGAAATTTTGTGCGGTTAAAATCACAATGGCTGGAGTCATAAAATCTTTTGAAATGCTGAGAAGGAGAAATTTAAGTAAATAGATTTGAGACTCATAGCTATACAGATGGCCTTGGGTGTGTGGACTCTAGAGCAATAAGGATATTGTTAGTTTTGATTATTTTCACGGATTTATTCATCAGAAGTGATTAAATCAGTTATTAATTTGGAAAATACGGTTGGATTAACTAAATGAAATTGATTTTTGATTATCTTAAATCATGATGAAGTTTCAGGGTGACTAATTGTTAATAAAGTCTTACTGGGGTTAAGAATCTACAAATCCAAAAGAAAGTTATTTTTGTACTGTTTTAACCAAACATGAGTATTTAAATGTTAAATCACAATCAATATTCAATGACCACTTCTTCGAAAATCATAATCAGTTTGAAAAATCAAAATCAAACGTTACTACCTTAATTTGCCCATTCTTGGACTTGTATGCTTATAGTTGATTTTTATATGTGATTTTGAATGTATCTGCCACTTATAAAGCTGGGGCCTATTGATTTTTCAGTGTCCGGAGAGGTAAAATCAGAATAATCTCATTGTTGATCCTTTGGATTGCATAAGCAGGGTTAATTATAGTGGCAAGCGGTTTAGTGCTGGCAATAACCTTTATTTCATTTTCAGGTTACCAGCTGCAAGCACGAGTATCATCTTCAGTGCATTCTTGAATGGTAGGGTTTACCATCTTGATATTAAATTTAAATAAGCTTAATAATTCAGGGCAAACACTACATCCACGTGCAGTTGTGCACAATCAAGTCTTGTGTACATTGCAGTTACCCATTCTTAGTTGAATGAACTTGTTTATTTCCAGGTCACAAAGAAGCAAAGAATGTCCGATATGTTGGCAGATTCTTGTCATGAAGGATGCTGCAAGGTAGATAATTTTTACAAAAACCGGAATACACACCTGTGCACTGTCAAAATGCTTCGTATCAATCATTTGAGTCCATCAAATCTAGGTTCATCGTCATAACATTTTCTATGTCATTTACTTCTCTTCTAAGTTCTAACCTTTATTTGATTTTTGTCTCTAGTCAAGAGCTTTTAGCAGCAGTTGAGAATGAGAGAACCTTGAGGTCAAGGCGTACTGTTCACCCAATCCATGAAGACCATGATATCAATCAAGTGGGTTATGCCTTCTGACGTGAAGTTTTTCTTTTGATTTACTTATTTGTTTGGCTATTTCTTTCAGTTCCTGGGTAGCTTGATCATTAAAATGGAATCTTTCAGGAAGCTCCTTACATGGATGATTCTGACTTTGAGGAGCAAATTATGTGGCATTTCGCTGCTGCTGCAAGCAGAGCTCGCTACATCAACAGAAGGGGAAGGCAGAGGTCTTCAGGAATTGGTTCTTCACAAGTTCTTCCTGCTGCTCCAATTGCAGATGTGCCCAATGTGCAGCAAATGTATACCTCTCCAGAAGAGCGCCAAAATCCAGGTCATGGGTTCTTAGCAGTGGATTCACCAGCTTGTAGCACACCATATACTGCCATTGATCAATATCCACCATCTGTGGTTCCACCTGTTATGAATACAGTATCAAACACTGCTGGAAACAGTGATAGTCCTGCCCAGGCCAGGTATTTACCGAAATTTTTATTCCTGATTAATGTGTATACATACACATATATGTATCTTAATGAATTGGTTTCATTTAAACAAGGGACTACATTCCATATCAGGTCACAGTCGAACCTTTTCTGTAATAATCCATGTGGTTGATACTGAATTGTGTATGTGGATGAGTGAAGCTTACAATAAAAGTTTGTTGCTACTTGCTAGTGATTGTTCCATGTCTCTTTATTTTAGAATGCATGTACTGTGACTAAGAACTTGTTTGACACTGTTCAGTGCTTTTGACAGTAAGCCAACCACTGATAGTCAGCCAAGACGAAGCTCATCTGACTTTTTCACTTTGTCGGAGTCCATTAAATCTAGATTGTCTACTGCTTCAGCCAGGTAGCTGTGTTTCAGGTTGTTTTTCTTTTCAAGCGGATGCTGGCTTAGTTTTTGCTGAGATGTATGGATCATCAACACAGGTACAAGGAATCAATCTCAAAAAGTACACGAGGATTCAAGGAAAAATTACTAGCTCGCAATAACTCGGTAAAGGAATTGAGCAAAGGAGTGCGGCGTGAGATGAGTGCAGGAATTACTGAAGTTGCAAGAATGATTGAACGTATAGACATTACTTCAAAACGATCTGGAGTTTCTGCTCCCTTATCCAATCCCGCTGGAGGAACCTCAAACTCATCTCATAAAGGAAAGGGTTTGCAAGGGAATGAGTCTTGTCATGGAAATACTGGGGAAACTGTACATAACGTGTCTTCAGATGCACCCATATCTGTCTCCATCACCACTCCAGGTCGATTGGAAGTTTCTCTTACACAGGTTTGTGAACTTTACTCTCCCTGTGTTCCGAGTAAATCATTTTGTTTGAATGCTTGCATGTCTTCCTTAGTTGAATGAAGATTGCTTACACTTACACACGAGTGTATGAGTTATAGGGAATTGTGATGTCATATATGTTATTGGTTTCAACAATTTTATAACTTATGTACTTGAAAATTTTAAATTTCACTTCATACCACATTTGAAGATCACTGGCCTTTTGGATTCTCATACTTTCGTCTTGTTTAGAATGAGCATCTTCATTCTAACCTAAATGACCTTTGCTGTAGTTCAATCTTACTATCATTTGCTTTTGTGCCCTCCCTTACTTTCTCTTCTTAGGGTGGAAACTAACGTTGCTGAGATCGGGATGAGGAGTCAACTTTGACATGCATATTATCATCCAACTGAAGGCATTTCATGCAAGTGATGGGTATTGAAGAATCAACCCCACTCGTAGATAGTTGGTTGGTTCGCGTCCTGCATTAGTTCTTCTAACCTTATACAAACGTCTATGGGTAGGAGAAATTAGTCACTGTTTCCACCTACTGTTAACCTAAAAACCATGACCTGTATCAGTTGGTTTCTATATAATGCTGTAGAATATGGTAAGAGCACTGAAGGAGAGATTTTTCATACTCGCGTTTGCTTCCCATTTCCCATGTTTGATATGTAAGTTTTTTTTTTTGTCACTGAATGCAGTAAGATCCGATAGACGAATGGTATCAGTAACCTTACAAACCTAGATGGCCATGGCCACAACTTTTCTCCTTAGTGTTTTAAAGTATTTTTTTCGAAATAGAATGGTATGAATTTGTGTTTTTGGTTTTTTTCTTTGTTCGGATTTACTCGTTTCCTCCAATCTTAGTAGTTAATAGTGTGCATAGTAATATACTTATGAAGATAGAATATGCGTATATTATCAATATATTAACATGCGTATAGATTGTCTTCATAAAACAGGGATCAAACATAAAAAAAGTTAACCAAATTACACATTTCACTAGAAAAATGGCTACAATCTATCACTCCGAAGTCTAGTAGACAGAAGCCTTGTGCACTCGATCACGTTTTTACAGAATATATGGTTTGAAGCTGCATAGTTCAACCCCTCTTGAGGATGTTGAAGATCAGGAGGTTGATGTCAACAAGCCTGCTGATATACAAGAGCTACATACCATCATCCCCTTTTGGTCAGACACTATGATAAGTTTCAAACCAACGACCTTAAGGTCTACAATTGTCACGTTAAAAAAAAAATTTAACAGGCGAAGGCAGTGGCCATTAGCTAACCTCTTCCCATTGATTTTTTACTCATACATTTTATAGTAATCAAGTTTTGAGAATTGATGTGGTTAAATGCCCATACAAACCAGGCATACAAGCCACCACTGCAAAGCACCAATAGAGTAGCAAAGTACTCACTGTTTATACAAAAGAAAACGTGAACAGTGCAGACCTCTAAATCTGCCTCATACGGTTGATATTCGGATCTGACTTCATATATTTTGCAAGTGTGATGTATCACTGAGCCCAATTTATTTCCAGGAGAGTAAAAGCGACAACAAATTCACCAGAATTAACGTATTTGTGTGATTCCATGAAACTGACACGGCTTTAGATCTGTCCCAAAATCACTTCTCCACCAGAAACCTTGAACTCCGATGGGGCTGTTTCCACATTAAGAACCTTCACCTTCCCATCAACCACATATGCTGACCATCTGCATAGAACAGCAGTAATGTTGAAAACACTTGAAAAATTATTGTAGATGGAGTGCCAAGAATGTTACAAGAAAATATTGTTCTTTAACCAAAATGGATCAATAATACCATAGAAACGCATGCATGGTCTCGTGCTGTGGAAATTTTATCACATACCTATGGGAGCGAGGTCCAAGCAAAGCACCAGAGAGATCTATTGTTAAGTCCAAACTCTTGTGGAAGCTTGCATCGAAGTCACCATAAAATTCAATCTACGTAGACAAAATAACAAAAATGCTACCTTCGGTCAAATCAGCTCAGCTCAGTTCATTATCATTTCATGAAACAGGATGCCAACAAAGCAGTACAGAATCAGATGAAAGTGCCACCCATCATGTATGAAGAAAAGGGAGTAGTTTCTTGGACAAGGCAACAAAGAAATAGTTGATCATGAAATCTGATACATCATGCATGGCATCCCAAACCAATAATTCCCTCCTCTTCCCATTTAATGCTCAATAAAACAGCATGCATTTGCTCTCATCACCAAACAAATCTTAGACTTATTAATGCAATGTATACGATATTTGAAGTTTGAAGATATTGCACAACGGGAATAGACTGTCCATGAGGAAAATGGAACAGTTATGCTATCACAAAACAGGAAACCGCTGTATCTAATGGTCAGTGGATCATGCAGCCCAAAATGTTCAAGAAGCCGGCTTTGCAAGAATTTAGTCAAACTCCTATTAGTGGTAAAGCAGTTACAGGACAGGACATTATAAAAGTGCATAATTTTTGCTTCTAACCAGCGGCTTGGCAGAAGCTAGGAGCCAACATACAGGCGAATTTGTAGAGATTAGGTGATTATCAACCTAATTTCCAAAATTGTTGACGTCAATTTCTTCCCCGTACGGTTTATTCTACTAGCCACCAGAATGAACTATGAATGGTGTCAAATAGATGTTATGTTTCACATTCGCATAGCTCATGAATGCTGCCTACTACCTGGATGTCAAGAATCCCACCTTACATTTTAAGCTTTTATTCATACTTGAGTGACGAATGATTTTTGGGTTATAGTGGCCAATGGCTATCCAGTGAATCAGTACACAGCTGCTGACAACAATGCATTAATGCAACCATTTCCTTCTGCAATGTGAGTGAATCCCACTTGAAATTCCACTTAGGACCTCTTCTCTCCCCCCCGGCGGGGGGTGAACAAATGAATCCGGGCTTCTAATAATATCCCCTTGACGAAGTTGATCAAGATTTCCAATTATGAATTATTCATAAGCAAATAGCAACTTATCGGCAACTCATCTCATTTGGTGAGAGAAGGGAGGGAAACAAATTATTCTTCAGATGGTACATACTAAAATCTCTTTATTTTGAAGGCAAAAAAAAAAAGACTTGAGTGAAGAACTTACAGCTTCTTTGGCTTGAAGTTTTTCTGCCCAGCCATTCATAACATATGGATCATTGACAGCTACGCATATCACTGAATCAATACCTTTGGCCTTGAACTTATCAATGTTATTCTTGTAACTTGGCACATGCTGGGTTGAACAAACTCCTGTGTATGCACCCTGAATGATAGTAGAGCGAGCCTCATGAAACCATATTAAAAAAAGAAACAGAAGTGAAAAACTACAGATGACAGAACGTCCTCAATACAATATAGGTTATATGCAGAAGCAGCAGAACCCTCTGTCATCCAGACCCAAATGATAATTTCTTCTTCTTTGTCATATATCTTGATGAGATCATCCTCTTTTGCTCATTTTTGAATCGCGTATCACGAAATATCTGACCCATTATTTGCTTAGCAGAGATGCTTAGTTCTTGTTTATGCAGCAATGTCACCACATTCATCAAAATACCAACCACCCATCAGGTATCACCAAGTTTTCACCACACAATCGGATCCAATCACCAAAAACATCAACTCTAAATTTAATGATGATTATAACTTCTGTAATTATCAGAAAACTTCACCTTTTTCAAAAATGTATGCACCATAAGGACCTTTTTCCAGTGAAAGACCCTTGTCACCCTACCTCCCAATTACCAGTTCCACACACACACACACACACACACACACACACAATCTAATTATATACGGTATAAATCATAAGAACAAAACATTGTACACAAATTGATAGTTTAAAAAGAAACGTACGGGAAGCCCAAAAATGACAACTTTTTTGTCCTGAAAATCAAGAATTAAACAAAACAACAAAATCAAAATCGACAACAATACAGAACCCTAGTACAGAAACACGGATTAATGAAAGCAAATGGAACCTTGAAAATGTCTTTGAGGGGGGTAGTGGAGAACTTAGAGGAGACACCATCGTCCCAGCTCCGAGCTTTCTGGAGAGAAACATCCGGTACGGCTGAGACCAGATCGGTCCCCACTGCAAGCGATGCGTAAGCCCTCGATGCTCTCAGACTTCCGGCGATCGACTTCATCATCGCCGTCCGTTTCAACATCGCCGAAGCCATAGCTCTACACTGTTAGTCACGGAACTGACAGCTCTGTTCTCTTACCGACTCTGTAAAGGAAAATGATCTATTAAATTGGGCCTATCAAATGGGCTGACAAAGCCCATCAAGCTTCTCGTCTATTTGCTGCTTCTTTCATTTACCAAAACTGGTCCCCCAAAAAATAAATAATAAATTAATGAATAAAAATCAGTAAGTAAAAGCATTTTTTTTTTAATTTTTTGTTTTTAGGGGTAGTTCGTACAGTCATTTTTGTGTTTATTTCATATTGGATCAACGGGTTATGCTATGAATTATTGTTTTGTCTAATTCATTTAAGTTCTGTTGTGTCAAAATTAATTTACCCATATATGACCCACTTATTATATAATTATGATGGGTCAACCATGTGACCCAAACTCATAAAACTAAACTCATTCCCGATAATTTTGTGCCAATTTTTTTTTGTGGTATTAGTAGGCCGTTCTAAGAATTACCAACCCTATTAATAGTGTCCCCCTCCATATCAACTTCAGTTACCCATGGCTGATCATTTTCGTGGTACATTACTTTCAAATTACTGTTTTTCACAATGATATTGGATAAGTTTGGCGATTGTACCATCAATCATGCATACTTCACAGCCCCTAGATCATGGTTGTGAAGGATAGTATGATAGTATGAATTCCTTATGATAACTCTCTTCTAGCCTTTTTTTTTGTAGAAACTATACAAAAACTCAGTGCACATGTGAAGGGATCAACCCTTAATCCCACCATCAAATTCCGAACCCACAAAAGAGTAGTACTATGCATGTCCTAAAATCCCAGGAAATTTCAAATTGTTACCTTAGACAACAGAATTGTCCAAACCACGCACCTTTTAGAATCGTGGCTAGACCTTGAGGTAGTAATCCATGGTAAGAGCAAACTACACAGATGGGTTATCGTTCTTATTTTCACAAACAATAAAAGGGAAATCAGATATATTTAGCTTCCATTGTGCAAAATATTTCACGGCAACTAGAATATTTTTGTTGAAGCTTTGTTGGCAAATCAAGCTTAGACGGGTGCTCTCTAACAAACTCTCTAATTCATTAAAGTCGATCTATTTTCCTGTGTCTTCCGTCGGTCTATTTTCCTGTGTCTTCCTCTTGGAAGGCTGAAACACTCTCTTGTCCAGTTAGTGGGGATGGAGATGCTTTGACATGTGCAGAAACTCTAGATAGAAGTAGACAAGAGTTGTGTCTGGACGACTGCAATTGCATGACAAGCAGCATAAACTTCCATGCCCTACATTAAAACAGTATATAGATAATTAGGTCATTACCTGCATAACAAACTCCTCGCTACTTAAAGTACTGGCTCCCATGCCTGGTAAACAGTCTATCATGTTTATAGACTACTACAAGAGCATTTTTGGCTATATGAATGTGAACACGAAAAGTTATGTCATGAAGCTACATCAAGCTACAGTGTTAGCATGAATCTGGACTTTTCTTTGCGACACTCTAACACGGAGGTGGGTTTGAATTCTTCTATTAAACCACGTTCAACACCATAAGAACCTAAATATACATCTCCAGGGACGCACTAAATATGGAGACCTTGCAGCTATTACCAGTAAATTAAATTCTACTAACATGCAACATATGGGGGAGAACTTGCAGTGAGTACCAGGAAACTAAATTCTACAAACTTCAATCATGATATGCAAGAAAAAAAATATTTAGAATGCTTATTTCTTGTCCTTGGAAGAATTTGACATGACATAAAGAAGCATCAGTATCAATTACCGGGGTACTATGAAACAATTTTGGCCTCTAAAACAAAGAAATTCCTCATTAATTTAGTGAAGTGAGTGTACAACAGATTTGATTCTAGCATAAGATTTACGAAAGTAAAAGGACCATATGCTACTATGTAAGAAACCTATCAATAAACAAAGACGTACACAAGATACTGTTGTTCATTTAAAACACTCTTCAATCCCTGCAGAGTGACAGCATATGCAAGAAGATATCAAGAAAGGGTTTACAAAATACTTACTATTTCTTTTGTGCATGCCACTTTTCAATGCTTCCATACCAGTTCCATTGGAAACACAGACCTGCAACACGTAATATACCAATAGCAACTACCTCAATGAATGCCATTAGGAATGATCTTTGAGGTGAAAGGCCAGCAGTTGCTATGGCCAGTAGAAAACCCTCGAGGTTGCATGGGACCATAAAACTAGCAGATTTGATTCCATTCAAAGCTTTCTTGGCTACTTCATCAGCTTTCATTGCACCAGATGAAGCAGCTATGATACTGGTGAGCTGTGGTCTTCTCTTGTTCTCTGGGATATAAGTATGCACGGATCATTAAACAAAGAATAAAGGAGAGTAGAAAATAAATAGTCTGACCCAAAAAAACAAGCATAGTTCCCGTGAAATTGCAACGTTCTTAGAAATAGTGGATATGCTCCAAACTCCAAAGTGTGCCTTAGGTTAGAAGTAGGGCAAAGGAGTCCCCAACAGGTGTGTAGGTAAAAGATATCAGACACATGGAAGGAAGCTTTAAGCATCTTAGATGTATATCTAACTGAGGACCAAGGAAGGGTGAAAGCTTGCAATGCATCAAGTCTCTTAGACAACAAGCAGTAAAACTGATGAAAAGGAAAAATAACAAAATATCCCAGTCAACTGAATGGTTTAAAATATGCAAATTCGCACATAGAAAAAACCAAAGCGAGTTTCATGAGTTAACTTGTACCATCTTGTTATTTGTCCCAAAACAAACATTTCATAAATTTATCCAAACTAGGTCATAATTTAACTTTTTTTGGGAAAAAAGAGCGGCCTAATGCATGAGACTCCCACCACTATAAAGTCTTGAGATGTCAGATGGACACAGCCTTACGCCCAATATGTGGAGAAACTGTTTTTAGTAAGCATCACAATTCAACTTTTACCGGCTTGTTCTTTGTTTCTAAACAAACACTTCATAAATTAATCAAAACTTGTTCCTAAATTAATTGTTAATGTCTTGTTCTTTGTTCCTTCTCTCTAAATAACATCCATGTACCCCCCCCTTCCCCCCCCCCCCCCTTTTTTTTTCTACGGAAAAAAAAAGAAGCTAAAGTCAAATCCAAAACTAAAAAGCCAATCAACAAAATCAAAATTCTTCATTTCTTTCAAGTCCGTTCTCTCTCTCTCCAACCCTCACAAAAATAAATAAATTCAAGTAGCTATAATTTTATGAAAGAACATGGGTTATAAGTAAATTAGAATCCTGAAGAACACATTAGGCCTCTACTAAACCCTTTGAAGGAGCTCCAAAATAAAAACAACTACAGCCTTAAGGATCACTCTCAATGTCTCATCTTTTGATAGAATTACCTATATGATACTGGCAAGTTAATGTACCCAAAAAAAAAAGCATACCACACTTGACCTAAAACTTCTGTCTTTATTCTATCTCCAGCTCCAAACCCTCAAACTAAAGAAGAAATCATACGCCCTAGGCACAAAGGTCCAAAGATCCCATTCCAACTGCAGAGTAAATACTGATGATCCATCTATTTAGTTAACTCCCTGGACAGTATGCAATATTTAAAATTCACCAATCTCCTTAACACATTCAGCCACACTCAAAACAAAAGGCCACATCTAGCACCCCTAGTGCCAGAACTTTATTTGTCTATCAAATAATAAGATTTTAGGAGGTCCAAAAAAGGGAGAAATCCAAAAAGCTTGCAGGCATCATCAGGAAATGCTTTAAAATACCAATAGGCAATGAGGAACCATTCAGAGTTCTACAAATTAATATTTCAAACAAGCAAATACATTCAAACTCACCACCTTTGTGGCTATCATAGAAAAAATCTGAGTAAATTGCTCCATGACGGTGTCTTCTCCACACCACACATCCTTATAAGCCTCTAGCCATTACTAATTGCAACACTGAACTTTAATCACTTCCCGCACTGATCCACTCACCACTACCACACTTTATCCCCAAAGATGGTTCTTTGCCAAGCCAAATCAGTACAACCATTCAGCTAAAAGGCAACAATACATTAAAAGTCTAAACCTAACAGTCTAATGTTGAACCCACTAGTTTTAAGCAGAAAACTTTCCTCTTCATAAGGTGATAGTCAATTTTTTCTCCTATTCCCTTTGGCGTACAACTTTAGGAAGACTACCCAATTTCCTTGAAACGGAGGTTGGACTCTCTCAACGAGAAGTAAGAAAGTTGTCCAATTTACTCCTCTAGAAAGATGAGTTCTCTTCCAATCACAAGCGAGGGCAGTATAAAATGGCCAAAAATATATATTTTAAACAGATTATACAGTCTTGACCAAAAAAAAAAAAAACAGATTATACAGTCCGCTGAAAGGTAAGATGAAAATTAGATTCCAAACCTTCTGCCAAACCAGGGGTTTCAGTATCTGGGGGAAATATAAGCGAGACGTGAATGTTGTCAGCAATAACCTCCTGTTGCAATGCTTCCGCCATTCCCCTCAGCCCAAACTTACTAGCTGAATAAGCAGTGTAACCATAAATTCCCACCTAAAAAGACAGATAATCCAAATTAGAAAGTTGAAGCAGCATGTACATGTGACTGTAAAGAACACACACACACAACAACAACTAACTACAAGACCGAAATAAAATGATACCTGACCGGCCTGAGACGACATGATAGCGATCGAAGCAGGTACACGATCCGTCCGATTCTTCATTCCAGGCAACGCCGCCTTGATCAAATGAAAAGTCCCCATCAAATTCACATCCAACATGAACTTAACTTCCTCCAACTCCTGTACCTCCAATTCTCGCGGTACAAACACTCCCTGATTGCACACCAACACATCGATCGGTCCAGCCTCCTCAATGGCTTTCTTGAGAGAATCGAAGTCTCTCACATCAGCGCTGAAAACGGCGACATCACGGCCGGTGGACAACTTGATAGCCTGCTTCGCTTCATTCAGTTTCTCCACGTTCCGCGCGAGGATTGAGACTTTTGCGCCCTCAAGTGCGGCCTCGTGGGCCAAAGCAAGGCCGATGCCGCTGGATCCGCCGGTGATGAACACGTGGCGGTTCTTGATTGGGATCTTGACCGGTCGGGGTTTGACGATGAAGTAGAGGAAGATGAGAAGAGAGAGAGGGCAGAGAAGAATAAGAGAGAGAAAGGCCAGGTTTTGGTCCGCCATTGTTGAGAGCTTCGACTGACTCTCTCTCACTGTCTGAAACAGGTTTGTTTTGATTCGTAAGAGCAACTCCAAGGAGGCTATCTAAACTAACTAACAAAAATATATTTTTTTATTACGTTATCTACTTTAACTAATCACTTTTTCAAATTCACTCCAACCACGCTATCTATTTTAACTAACCACTTCAACTAACTTTAACTAACTATCAATTATTAAAATCTAAAATACTATGTAGTATGCCATGTCATCACCATATTGATGATATCACATGCTGACATGTTACGCCACGTCATCAAATTTTAAAATTTTGATTTTTATTAATAATGGTCATATTTATAACGGTCACGAAATTCAAAATTTTAAAATTTGAATTTTTTAACGGTCATATTAATAACGGTCATAAGAATTAAATTAGTAGACATTGTGGCATTTGACAAAGCCAAGCAATTACAGAAGAGAAATGGCAAAACCGAAAGTTAATAATTGATGAATGTGTTTCACAATTCAGGAAAGTGGTACACTCACTCACATTGAGGTGCTTCAAAGCACTTAAGCAATTCCACAAACTGGTGGTGTGCACTGTTTAGAACAGAAAAAACACACACACAAATGTCGCCACAGATGTGGGTAATTACATGAAACTGCTAAAACAGTCATGGTTATGAAAACTTTTCTAATGCGTGGAGATTCTCACCTTAGAGACAATGAATTTTTGAAATTTTCAAGCACCAAGACGAAGACTTCCATTCATTCGTTCATAAAAACTAAACCATAATTTTGGCCATTTTCAATAGCCAAAGTTTTCATGCAGATCGAAAGCTAGAGTGATGAAAAAACAAAGACAAAATTGCAGAGTCGTGTCCAAGTGTTATCAATGAGTTCCAAGAGACCAAGTCTTTTTCGGACATTTCATCAAACAGTTTCCTAGCAAAACCCAAATCACCACATGAGGCATACATATAAATCAAAGCATTACAGACATAAACATACGATTCAAACCCAAGTTTCATAGCATGAGCATGAACCTTCTGTCCATGAGCATTACAGACACACACTTCTGATGAATCATCCGACCAAAAAACAAAAAAGAACTTCTGATGAATCAAAAAAACAAAAACCCACCTTTGATTTGAGCTCCAGAAAATTGGATCAAAAGGGTTCGATGCGGATTGTTAGCCTGAAAGAGAAAGGACTGATCTGGACTGATCTGCGATGATGGAGCTTGCTTCTGTGGAGTGAGGATTTTGGTGCAAAAAATGGCTTTGTTGATGAAGTAGCCAGCCTGGGGAGGTCGCTGCATCAAGCGAGCAAAAATCGGGTTATGCAAAATAGCTAGCGGGATACCTAGCCCGTTGGAGCCAACATTTCTGAATTGGCATTTAAAATAGCTAAAAAATCCCTTTTTACATAGCCCTGGGAGTTGCTCTAATGCGACGTAGCTTACAAGAAAGAACGACGTCGTCTCAGATACCGAACTGGGCTAGATATATGGGCTTCTAGGATGGGGTTTAGATTTGCTTGAGATGGTATTTAGAGTCACTGGGCTGATGGTGACAGCCCAATTAGAGCAGGACACGTACTAAACGCCACAACCCCTTATAGTTTGGCATAATTACAAGTACATTACTTATATTCAATATTATCAGAACCGGACCGATCATCGAACTGACAAGGGGACCAGGTCAATGGTTCACTGGTTCAACCTTTGGGTCAACTGGTCGGACCGATCATATAATAAAAAAATATATATAATAATTATGAAACCTAATAATTTAACTAAAAAATATAAAAAATGTCTAAAATACATACAATTTGCCATAAAATTTATGAAGTTAAGTAAAAGAAAAAACACTTGTGCCAAATATCAAAATAAAAGTTTAACTTTAAAGCTCCAATCCAAGTACGTAACAGAACAATCACTCCAAGTCCAAACCCCAAATCACAATCTCTACTGAAGTCAAAAGACTCAAAACCCCCTACCAGCAACTATGAAGCTGTGGCTGCATTTATTTTTCTTCTCTTAGATTCTAACTCCATCCGTTGCGAATGGGACTTCGAAGATCCAGATGACCCAAGAAAAATTGAAGTAGCGTTTATCAATGCTCGTTTCTCCTTCCTATTTCTATCAAACTTAGAGGAGAACTTGACACGAGCTGCAGCAACAATATCTTCTTCAGAGGGTGGCATAATTACAAGTAAAGTACTTATATTTGAAACTTCACCATATCCTATGATCAGATAATTTGCCTTTAATTGGATTGGAGAGATGATTAGTCGAGATGTGCGTTAATTGACCCGCACACCCCCTGACAACTAGATAATAAATCATACACCATGAATTCATGTGGAATTGCCAGACTCTTATGCTTTCCTTGTGTCATGGGGGCAGAGACTTGACTCCACTGCGAGAAAACCCCAACTTGTGAGCATCTTATGGGTTCTTGATTTGGTCTCGTAGACTTGACGTCGAATCCGCTCATGATTGAGTTAGTTATTCTTTATCATCCCTCGTCTTTCTCCTTTTTTATATGGTGTTAATTGAGCCGAATTTTGCAAGTTTGAGTTCGAGACTAACGAGCTTATTTTTTTACATTAGTCTAAAAAATTGTTCAAGTTCAGCTCGTTTAAAACTCGAGTCAAGCCCGATTCAAACCCCAGTAACTCGACTATTTTATATATAAACGATCTGAATTTTGCGAGCTTTGAGCCAAGCCTTTTAGACTCGTTTTTCTAAATGAGTTTAAAAAATTATTCAAATTCAGATCATTTAGAACACGATCACGATCTCGAACTCGAGCCAAATTTTATCAGAATTTTTCTAAATGAGCCTTCCTCTTTCTCCATCCTTTTGGGTGATAAGGCATGCTTATCCATATTGCCATGAATATACAGGTCGTCAAAGGATGGAACATCACAAAGACTCCAAACGCTGCATTAGTGGCTTTAGGGTAATTCTACGGTATCGACAGAAAAATTCTGATATTGTACCAAAAGTTACTATTTTTAACGGTAAGTCATGCTTTTTAAATGTAAAATTATAACTCTTTGAGGTAATTTCATAATTGATTACCTCAAATAATTATAACTTTATATTTAAAAATTATAACTTGACCTTAAAATATAATAATTTTATCTTCAGAAATTATATAACTTTAATATCAAAAAAATATAATTGAATCTCAAAAAATTATCTATATTGATACGGTGCCGTAGTCTTCCTCTTGCCCTTATGTTCAAACAAAGTTGTGTCTACTTGTGTGTAGTGGTACTCATTATTAATTGAATCTAAGTAAGTGGTTGTTTGTTATATAAGAAAACAAGAGTGGGAACCCACATATGATCCTTTTTTTTCTTTTTTCCTTTTACTACTTTGATAAATCATCAGTGTTTGAATTATGGAACATCTCCAAGTGGGCAAGTACAAGATTTTAAAACCCAATTAAATCTTGTATCTTCTTTTCTCGTAGAAAATATCTATCATGTAAAACATGACAAATTTCAATAAACTTATCCGACGATCTCAAATAGACTCTCATCCAACAGTTATTAATATTCTTCTCAAAATCATTTATATTACATTGTACTTTCAAGTACAGGTTACCGTAGTTAGCAAATATTCCGTAACAACTTTAACAACATGTATATAGGATTGTTCCCCTTTGTCAACTCCTTACTTGTGTACTTTCCATGTTTATAGAGGGTTTCAAAATAAATTTCTCCTTAGGATTGGATTAGGCTAAAAAAGGGCAAAGTGGAGTATAACATAACATTAATTGTTAAACAAACATCTACTCTAAAAACTTAAGTTGTTAGAGAATGTCTAACTTAAATTTTTATATTTCAACACGTCTCTCTACGTGCAAACTATATTTTGGGTCTAGCACGTGAATTTTTTTTAGTTTTTATGATGGCGGCAAAATTCATCTTCTGTGCTGATACTATGTTATACAACTATCTACTCAAAAAACTTAATTGAATGAACATGAGGAGCTTTTCCAACCTTAACAATAATCATACAATTCCATCACAGGGAGAAGCACAAACCTTTGGAAAAACCTCTCTAAAGCTATTTTTAGTAGCTTTTCTTTGTGCAAGATCACCATACAAATCAATGAATCTTTGCCTCAACTCACTGGCAAATATATTATTACAATTTACTGAGTTCTTACTTCTTATATCTATCATCTTTTATGATTAAAAGAATTGTAAGATGGATTGCTATTTTGAGGTACATTATTAGGAAGCCCTCTTGAGTTATCAATGTGTCTCTGGACATTGATGTTGTTGGATGAAGTGGATCTTCCTTGTCTGTTCTTCCTTCTTGGGTTAGACGAACGAGGGATAAAAACCCCAGTTCCTTTGCTCTCTCTTCTGCTTATTTGATCATACAAAAATGGTGGTTGTCTTGTTGGATGCAGTGCTTGAGAGCAGGCCTAAAACATTCATAAAAGGGCAAAATTCATCATATTTGAGTAGCAATTGTTTAGTATCCAACAAATTGAAACAACATAGATTAAAGGGGAGAGAGAGAGGGAGAGAACACTTTGCCTTAAAGTGAAAAAGCAAGAAGGAACTGCAGGAAAACAAACATTAAAAAGAGCGGTGTAATGAACAAGGAAGGTCCAGATGTACGCCAAAAAAAAAAGGAGTGGGAGGAAAGAGAGCGACCAGACCCTCTCACTCGTGAGATTTCATGATGCTCTTGACTGCACCCATTACTGATCCTCTCGAGAATAAATTTAGTTAGGCTAGTATAGCGGTCAACCACTGAGTCTCGATATAGACTCTTAGACTCTAACCTCAGGGTGAAGAAATTCGACCGGTACCCCACTCGGTAGTAGATATACGCAGTCTTACTTATAAAAGAAAATTATTTTTACGATACAAACCTTTGACGTTTATTTCACAATAGAATAATCTTACATTTGTGCCTAGGCCGACTAATAATGGATCGATTCTTATGTATAAAAAACTGTAAAAGAGAAGGTGATGGAGAACCTGGAGAGTAACAGGAGGAAAATGAGCCACTGGGTCTTCTTCATCATCCATGATTAGTAGAGAAATTTGCTTGCTCAAGTCTGCAAAAAACACATCATCTTCTACTTCACCAGCTACTTCCATTTATCTATCTATCTTCTGTCCTCAAACTGGTATGAAGAGCTTGTTACTGACTGGTACAATAAAGAAAAAAAGAGAACTTCAGTTTTTTTCTTTCTAAATCTAGCTCTTCTTCTTCAAGAGAATAAGATATATAAAAGGGTTTAAATAAGGGAATGTCTGGGATGGGTTGAATTTATGGGTTGGACATGTGGGGGTGGTAGGATCATGAAGGTCAGTTGGCCACTCTGTCCAAAGTCCCTCAAGGACCCCACAAAGATCATGATTCATGAAGTGTGTTAATGATATTATCCAGATGAAAAAAGAGATGAGGAACAGATAAAGCAACAACCCACAAACCCAGAATCTCATCCAAGATAGACTTGATCTCTAGCATATACTTCGTGGTATATGTGTTCTCTCTCTCTCTCTCTCTCTCAATAGAATAAGTTGTGGTTTATAGTTCACCGTACACTTATACATAGGTTACATACACATGCATGTACACTTGCCAAATTTAGGTTGGTCAGAAGTTGATCCTAACAAGGGTTTTATTGAATTTTCTACTTCTTACGTGAATAATTTGTTTTTAATTGAACCGGAAAGGAGATTAGTCGAGGTATGGATAAATTAGTCTACACACCTCTGACCATTAAACCAAAAAAACAAAAAAAATCTCCCATACTCGATGCTAAAATTAGGTCTTCTCGGGGTCCAATTGGCCTAAGAAAAAAATTATTTTTTCAGTATTGTACCGCTTTTATCTTAAAAATGAGAATAAGACAATGTGTAAAGTTGTTTTATATTGAATCAAAGGAAGATATTTGATCATAATTTATTTCTTGATATAATACCAAAACAAAGTAATTTACATTGGTATTAAGATATTTATGAGAGATAAATCTCTCATAATCTGACCATAAAGAATTATTAAAATTCGAACTCAAGACGTCTGAATTTACAATTCATCTTTATTATCATACTGGACTTGAGCATCCAATCTGACACAAAAAGATGGCCAACTATATTTATTTTGGGAAGAGATAATGAAGTGTCGAGCAGAATCTATCCATACAACTTGGCTTGCAGATAGATTGCATCCTTGTTGGAGACCTTGTAGTGGAGCAGATAATCTGATTATTATAGTAAGATAGGATTTTCCATCTTTGCTTTTTCACTAGGTTGAAGGGTCAGCTACCTTCAACTTATGGTTTTGGTTTTAGAAAATAAGGGGTTGAGGGAGTGACATCCCATATAATATTTTATTTTTAAATTTTTTTTGGTGAATCACTAATGTATATTTAAGTGGGATCCGTTGTATTTAGAGGGTCGCTCACTAATTAATGGTAGACAATTTTCTTAAAAAAATTAAAGAAAAAAATATTAAAGAGAATCTAAATCCGAGTTGAGATTCTATATGTTATATTTTTACTCAATAATAAATTATCCATGGTATCTACATGAGGGGTCTATATTATGAATAGTCGATTTAAATGGGCCCACTATTTATTAGTGAACTTGTCATCTATACACGGTATATATATGTGAATAAAAGTGTGATGGAGAGAATCTAAATTCGAAATACATTAACACATGAGACTTCATAATGTCCATATATATATATAGTTGCATTTCCTCTGCTTAAAAGCGTAGTGGATTATGGGCTTGTTTGGATGGATTTTTGAGAAGGGTTTGAGTTGACTTCTTCAAACCCTTTCAAATTCAAACCTGTCTTTACAAATATGAGATTTAACATTAAATCCGGTCCATACCCATATTTAGTATGTAAATACATATACATATAGGACACACGAATATATCATAATTATTAACAAATATTTGTCCTATAAATAACTATTTTACCCTTGATTAATCCAATTCATACTAATGTTAAGGGGTACAATTGTTTTTCATATCTTTAACCCTTAACCCATCTTCTCAAACCCACCCCGCCCCTAGGTTTGACGAAACTCATGATCATGAGTTTAATATTTGGGCCAACTACAGGTCGGGTTTGAGAACCCAAAATTGAATTTTCAATCAAAATATAGGGTTTAAGGATCCTTTAAACTATTTTTCCCAAACCCATCTTATCAATCCCCCATACCCCTTACCAAACAGCCCTATGTGTGTCATCGTGGAGATCCATATACCATACGGTTTGCTAGCTGGCTAACTGCTAAGAACCAAGGACCCACTTCCATTTGCTGAACATCATGGTGAAGAGAAAGTGAAATTCTTTTTAATACTTTTTTTTCTTTAATTTTTTTCTCATAGATTATTCATCAGATACAAGTGAGTTCCTCACTCATTAATAGTAAGAGGAGATAATCAACTCTCTCTCTCTCTCTATGAATTGTTGTATCTTCTGAATGAATGACCCTATGCTTTGCTTAATTGCATCTTTAAAGAAGTGAAAATGAAGATTAAGTCAAAATTACCAAAAAAGACAGTTTCAAAATTCTATTCCAAATACAACTGTGAGGTTTTGCACATAAAATAAAGCACTGTGTCTAATGGTGTTAATTGAGACGAACTATTCGAATAAGAATTGACCCGAGCTCGACTTGTATTCTAAACAAGCTAAACTTGAACAATTTTTTAAGCTTGTTTAAAAAAACGAATCTAAAAAACTCAACTCGTTTATATATAAAATAATCGAATCACTCGGGTTCGGACTTGGCTCAAGTTCTAAACAAGTCAAACTTGAACAATTTTTTCGATTCATTTAAAAAAAACGAACTCGACAAACTCGAGCTCAAACTCGCAAAGTTAGACTCGATTAGCACCCTACCTATGTCAAGATAGAAGATGCTCGTGCCCCATCTATGATTGAAAACATCTCAAATTACAGCATAGAAAAAAGCTCAAATTATTGAAAACACGACGGTCGGTTTTGTTTTGGCATTGAAAGCAAAAATATGATGGACCATGATATTCTGTATCAAGCATACTATCAACCATGATAAGACTAACCCTTAAGAGCAACACTGCAGCTCTTGCTACAGCATCTATCATGCACCAATCCTAATAAACCAATGAATCATCGCCTTTACATGTATTTTCTGCTAAAATTATCGGGCATGATTTGAAATGAACATTCTCTAATAACATTGATCTCTTGGTAATATATTCACAGCCTCAAATGTTCTACTGAGATATCTTTGGAAAAAAGTAACAAAAATAAAAGGCTATCCATTTTTTGCCTCAACAAAACCTGCCTTTTGCTCAAATAATCAAACTAGAAAAGGAAGGGTGTTGGATTCAAGCACCTACTGAAGCAGCTTTGGATCTGGTTGCAACAGCTGCGGTATGAAAAAGTCAAGCCCCGCCAGCAGTGTCCATATCGGTAACTCCATCAATTCCTTTGAAAACAACACGTAATTTTCTTAAACATGATTGCTTCTTATCACCCTTTCCAGCTATGCCAGTCACATGGACAATGTCCTTGGGGATTTTATCCATTAGGTCACATAGTGGCATATCCAGGTTCGAGCGAGTCATCTCTTCCAGTACTGGAGGTGCCTGCATATACAGATTCTTCCCTCTGTGCGTAACACTTGCTCTGGATAGAAGCAACTTAGGGTGATCTTCAAGTAGATCAATAAACTGCTCCAAGACAACAGAAATTACGACTAGTGTTAACCCAAAATGAAGGTCAGGGGAATAACAGGAGACTGCCAGAGGCAGAGAACTATTTATACCCTTAAAGAGCAGAAACAAATAGAGTAACAAACACTTTAAGTTTCATGTTTCCCATAATGATCGTGTATAGAATCTAACCACTTAGCAAAATAAAATCATTAGACCACAGAGAAAGAAATTACTAGATGATACCATCGTTCAAAGTTTGGATGACTAATAAAAAAATTGCATTGGTAGAACTTTGTAACAGATATTTCCAACTACATCCTTTTCATTTCATTCACAAACCATGTCTTAAAGCATCCTGAGGTTCTATACCATATCAAATGGCAGAGTCATAACCTTATAGGACCCCAGTCAGTTCTCCAATTCATCAGCTTTCACTTTCTCTCCCCAAGGTATAACCAAGGTCCATATAGAACACAACCAACCCAAGAGATAACAGATCAGGTCACATCCAGGTCATGATAGATCAGCAGAACTTACCGTTTTGGAATGTATAATAGAAATCACTAATGGAGTGTACACCTAGAGACACAAGGCAATTTGAAAAAAAAAAAACAAAAGATAAAAATAAAGGAAAACACCTTTTTCAAGGTAACTGAAGTGTCCAGCTCAATAAGAATGCCAGGACCACACACAAGACAGTCTTTGTCTTTCACAAACTCAGTCACTTTAGTGTGAAGGCCTTCAACGCCATTATACCTATATTGAAACAAGAATTATAATTGACAAAATAAAGTTAAACAGAAACAAGATAAAGGATATTAAACAATATACATCCAAGTAGCATTAATTCCATTATCCTATTCCTATCCAACTATGTAAGAGGACAATGGTACTTCTCACTAAATATGATGGAGTGCAGACCTGGAAGAGTAACAAGCTTTTCACCAAAAGCCTTGTATTATTCCTTTAAGATAAACAGCAAGAGGAGCAAAATTTCAAATGAGATACTGCTTTTCAATTTCGACTAGATGTCGGAAATTTGTCCATGCTCACTCCATTATGACAACATTTTAAAGGTCATACCCAATTACAAAATACTAAACCTCACCTTTTGAAAATTTTGAGTACAGGTCAGAAAGAAGGAATTAATAAAGTTTGAGATGAACATTAAGAAAGCAAAACAGACAAACATTATACATTTTAAAAGTGCGAGAGAAAAGAAGAGACACAGTGGGTGCAGGCAGCCCACAGGAGGAGCATAAATTCCAACATCTGGCATAATGTCATTCCGAAGATTTGATCTAAGTAGATAACTGTACCAAGTTAAAGAAGGGGGAGGAAGCATGTTGAAACACAACCATCAAAACGCTAGTAGTAATAATGATGACAATAATGATAATAAGGGCTAAGTCAAATTAAGAAATTGGCTTTGATGTAATAAAGAATCCTTTTAACAGGCTCAAAGTAGTCCGGACATATTGATAATTAAGAATACAGCTGATGGCTGAAGAAGTCAAAACTCACAGAATCCGTTTAACAGGCTCAAAGTAGTCCGGACGTATTGATAATTAAGAATACAGCTGATGGCAGAAGAAGTCAAAAGTCACCAAAATGAGATGGTCATGATCATGGGAATGCTCATTTAATACAAACACAAGCAGAAATTTTTAGGAGCTATGTTGATTTTTCACTCAGATGGAGAGGCAATGATTAATGGGTGACTAAAGAGTATGCACCTTGTCGTTATAGGAATACTAGAGCTGAAGACACAAAAGTAATAGGAAGAGACTAGGGGCATTGTTAAGACAAACAGATAGAGGATCTAGGTAACTGTTAACTTGGTATGTTTTGGATGGGTACACTTTTCATCTTATATTAAGCTTCAAAAAATCAATTAGTGGTTGTACTGAAACTCATCAAGTATATGCAATTGAGAGATGATACTATCAAATTTACAGGAAGTCATACTAGAGCCTTAATAATTATTTGTCAGCTGTTATGGAATTAGGAATGTCATCATGAAGATTGTTCATTTACTTCAAAACCTCAAGCCAAACATGTCATCCATAAGAACGAGATTCACAGAGCTAACAACTTGCAAGTGTTGAGGAAGTGGCACTAACGTTAGATAATTTGATAATGTTTTACTGCATGCTGATACAATCTTCAACGTTTCCAAAGCACATGCAGCTGATATAATTGCATTGGTGGATGCTATAGCAGGTATGATATTTTTCACCACCCCCTGCAACCAAAGAAGATAAAAATCTGCTTGTATACTTAAATTCATATATGTTAGTGGCACTAATGTCCAGTGTGGCTTTTTCACACTGCACAAGGAATACAGGTTAATAGAACAATCCTCTTAGCTCTAATTCTCCACAAATCCAATCATGAACAAGCCATCAGAAGAAAAATGCACCATACTCATGCAGTAAGTCCAGAGAGTTCAAAATGACAAAGAAAAAGTTTACCTGAGTCAGAGAATATGTAACTCCTGGAATGCCAAAAAGCTCTGCTCTCTTGACAGCCTAAACAATATAGCTAGCGTAAGAAAGGGGAAAAAATATTGATTTAAAAACAAAGGGAAAAAAAGCAATGAAGTAATTAACCTCTGAATAGACCCACTGCATATGTTCAGGATTATCTGGATCAAAAGTTTTTCCACTATGAGCCTGCACGTGGAATGCATGATATGATGATAAAGCAAATGGTTCAAAAGCACCACCAAAAGAAAGAGGAGAAAACGATCAAAGGGATTACCTCATCCCATTTGATTAAATGGGCATATTCAATGCAATGAGCAGCAGTTCTTGGGGTTTCCGCAAGAGTACATAAAGGAAACTTGACTTGAGGGGGAAAGAGCCAAATCGTACACTCAAAGCATGGTGTGACCCCTGGCAGAATAATCCTAGCATGACCCTTGAAACCTTCAGTTCCACCATCTACCATAGGTTTGGTTGTTTCTTCTCGAGGGTTGTCATCAGAGTCATACTCTAATTAACAGTACCAAATGAAACAGAATCCATAAACTTGGCCAAACTATAGCAATGCTAGTTTTGTTGAGGTTGTCAACTATTTTATGATTAATTATTAAATAAATCATTTCTCAATTATACATGAAACAATCAAATACAATGACTGCAGCCCATGAAATACTAGGTTAAGGGAAAAAGATCTAAACTCACAGCTGGAACCAGGCAAAACTCCAAATTTAAAGAACATTCATGGTCAGGGACTCAAGATAAAAGTAATAATAATAAGCTGCATAACAAGACACAGTTTAATCAACACGTCCAACCTTAAGCAGAGAACATCAACAATTAACAACTGAAGTCTCATCATAAAAGGAGCATTAAGCAAGAGAACAGCTACTGGGCACACAAATATATCCAAATTTGAAAGCATTCGACAAGTGAAACAATAAAAGACTAACAGACTGCAAAACAGAAGAGTGGTAGAAAGGACACACCTAGAAAACTACAAGCCACAGCGTTTATGTAGCTTCGAGCCTCAATGGAATCAAGGCCAAGGACTATAATACTGAAATCATTGTAAAATTCTAGCTCTTTATCCTCAATGCGACAAAAATGTGGCACAATATTCACACCACTAATTCTGTCCATCACTCGTTTTGCAGCCACCTCAGCTTTCGGCTTTCCAACATCTTCAAACCTACAGGAACAATACCATAAGGAAAATTTTTGGGAAAGACACTCACATCACTGATAAAAGATAATTTAATTGGAAAAAAATGTATCCTTTGACTGATAATATTTCCCCTAGAAGGAAAATAATCATCAGCACATGAGATGCTGGCATGTCTACACATATGTATGATCACCTGGCTATCCCTAGTTTTTTCCAGAGAACTAATCAAACTAAAGCATTAAACTTAGGAGTAAAACTAGCTTTTTTACATGCATATCACTTAAGACGAGAATGAATCTCCTCGAGTCAAGGAAATCTATTCAAGAAAATGTGGTGTTTACTCCAATCATATCTTATTGACATTCTTAAAATAGGGTTTCGATTATTTTGCTCCTGAACTCTATCTTCACCCACAGAGTCTGGTGCATTACCGTGTGTGGTTCATAAAATGCATTGACCAACCCCGTATGGCATATAGATGTTAAACAATCAACTTAGCCTTCGGTCAGTATTGCATATGTCAGAAATTCTATCTCATCCCTAAAGCCCCTATCCACCCCCACACACTTTGAATTTTTCCAGTAAGTACATTCAACGTTGCTTTACTGTTGTGGTATTAATGAATTGATGCGGAACAAAAAATGTCAGGTTTCCAAATTCCAACCTTGTCTGTGGAATTATGCACTTTAAAGGCATGTCTGTAAACAGAATTAATTGCAATTGATGCCCCCTTTCTTCAATAAAAGCACTTGACCACCACTCTCATCATGCTTAGGCAATAATTTGATTAGACCTCTATTGGATGGACAATCGTTTTCATGGCATCTGATGTAATAGGTCGTGCTCTCGTTCCTATAAAAGCATCTCAAAAAAAATGAATTAAGTTCCAAGTCCGCAGTCGCTGCCCAATCTCATGGACCATAATGCAGCATGGTTTATCTATTGATATTATATGTGACTTTGTTTTTTAACTGAACGTGATGCCTAAAATGTACAGCGGACAAATATTGGTTACAATACAATGAGCAATAAAACTGATACAAATCAACTACTGAACGTCAGCCAGTACCAACTGTGAACTTGCATGCGAATATGAATACCCAAAAAGACTATGAGAGTAGGAGAAACAGCCAGACCACAGTATCAAATTTGCAACGTTAAATGCATCTGTGGATTCAGCTATTGACAAGTTGAAGAACCACAAAGAGCAAAATGATGACGAGTCTAGTTAAATTGTCATAAGTCACCCCTATATACCACCAATTCAAACCCCTCAGCTAAACAAGACAATCATCAACCAATGCTAAATATAGTCCACCATCTTCTTAGAGCACTAGAAAATCAGCTAAGATAGGCACTATTGAGATAACCCTGCATACTGGGCACATGAGCATGTAAGCAAACGTGCCCAGGCACACACACACACATGTATAGCTCCAGAAATGTATATACACACACCTGAACAGAAATTGGCGATTGAGATTGGACACTTCAATTCGGTCCATGTCAATGACTTCCAGGTTCCGAAATCCCGATAAAGCCAAGTCCTTTAGTAATTCACACCCCAATCCACCGGCACCCACCACCAAAACCTTCGCATACTCTTTAAGATCATCTCTCAACTACAACACAACCCAATAAAAAATAAAACGATACTAGAAATAGTGAATATACACCAACTGTTTGTAAAAATGTCTGAGAGAGAGAGAGTTTTTCCAAAACTTACTTCAGGTCCAGGTTCGAAGTTCGGGCCGACGAGATGGCCTGGCCGGAGGAGGAGCTTATCGAGGTCTCTTGATCGGCTGGGTTGCGCAGTGGTGTCCGCCATTGCAGGACACAAATTTTTCTCACAGATCGATAACACAAATGATTCAGAGACTTAGAGGGGACTGTATTGGGGGTGGGTGATGGCTTGAATTTTACGCTGGAGGTATGTTGATGGTCCTATCCGGCGCATTCATGTCGGTATCAAAATATTAAGTAACAAGAACTTATAGAGTTTGGATCATTTCGATACCATTTATTTTGTAAACGGTTTGTATCGGATAAAGTTAATAAATGAATTGAATATGAGTGAAATCAATTAAAATAAATAAATTATATAAATCGTTTATATATTTATTATATATGATTAATACATAATACTAATTCGATATGACACAACTCATTAGACATATATTGATAAATAAATAAGGTATAAGTAAAATATTTTTTGATCGACCCAGTCCTAGGCTCCCTCCTATGATCCTATCAAATAATTTGAATTATTATTTTCTTCTTTTTTTTTTTTTTTTTTTTTTTTTCAGGATTCAAGTTTTTAAGTTTTTCCATGATAAATAAGAGGGTAAATGGTACCAATGGTCCCTGAAGTTTACCACTTATTAAACTTTCGTCCCTAAAGTTCTAATTTCGTCAATTTCATCCTCAAAGTTCAAACAGTGAGTCAATTTGGTCCTTGGCACTAACTGCCGTCACAAAAATAGACGGAAAACACCATGTGCCAGTCACATGCATATTTTCAAGGATATTTCTGGTATTTTACAATAATCTATGCATCCAATCAACATTATTCTCTATTTGGACAATATTAGACCTACACCCAAACATACATCTTCTTTTTCCTCCTTTTCTTTTTTTTTTCTTTTCTTTTCTATCTGCATTGCTGTGCTCACTTTTCCCAGACCGAACATATTCCCTCTCTCTCTCTCTCTCTCTCTCTCTCTTCTGCGTGTGTTGTGACTGATCCAAGATGAAGTATCGAAACCCTAACTTCATCCCCCCTCTTTCTCTCATGTGTGTGTTGTGACTGATCCAAAAGATGAAGAATTGAAACCCTAACTCCAACCCACCTCTCTCTCCCTCTTCTGTGTGTGCTGTGATTGATCCGATACGCCACGAATTCTGAGCAAATCGGCTACATCTTCAGAGTTCCCCAGAGCCTAATTGACATCAACGGACCCTCCTGACCTGAAAATAAGCTTCTGGAAGTTATACGAATCTTAATTCTTGGTGTTGAATTTCAATGGCTGAGGCTCAAAGGTCCACTGGGACTGTGAAGTGGTTCAATGGGCAAAAGGGTTTTGGATTCATAGCTCAGGATGAAGGTGGTGATGATCTCTTTGTCCACCAGACGGAGATCAGGTTCGAAGGGTTTCGGACCCTACGGTAGGGTCAGCAGGTTGAGTTCACCATTGATTCCGGCGAAGATGGGCGTAGTAAAGCTGTCGAGATTTCTATTTATTTTTTATGGTGGAGGTAGCAATGGTGGAGTTTTGGTGTGTGGTGGTGGTGGTGGTGGAGGGGTTATAGGGGTGGTGGCAGTCATCGGTTGGCCTGGAGAGTTGCAGAGGGTGGGGATATACAGTAGGATTGGGACCAGCCTTTTGATTTCTGAGGAGGAGAGAGAGGGAGGAAGACAACCAATTTTTTATTTTTCCATTTTGCCCTCTGTTTTGTTTGTAAAATACCAGAAATATCCTTGAAAATATGCATGTGACTGGCACATGGTGTTTTCCGTCTATTTTTGTGACGACAGTTAGTGCCAAGGACCAAATTGACTCACTGTTTGAACTTTGAGGATGAAATTGACGAAATTAGAACTTTAGGGACGAAAGTTTAATAAGTGGTAAACTTCAGGGACCATTGGTACCATTTACCCTAAATAAGATGGTGAAGGATAATTAATTTGGAATTTTGTATAGTTTTTGAAGAGAAAAAACACTTATCAAGCAAGGACTCAAAGTTAAAAAATATTTGGTAGTTGACTTGATAGTCACCGCTCCACTGTTGGATCTTAAAGTTGTAAATTCAATCTCGTTGTTTCTCACTTGTCTAATCAAACAAAAATAAAATAGAGTAATACTTATCATCTACCAAACAATGATTCAATTCGGTATATAAAGTTTGATGTAGATTTGGATTCATAGATGTGTTGGTTAATAAACTCTCGATTCACATAGATTAAAATTTAAAAGTTATTTTTTTGTATGTTTTTTTTTAAAATAAACTTGAAATAACCATAAAAACTTTTCCGTCTAAATGATCCCACCTCATAGATCAATTTTTTTTTCAAAATTAGACAATATTATCCATTATTTTCATCTATCATAACAAGAATATTATGTATTGTATCATGTATATGATTTTCTTTTTTCTTTTTTAATTTTCTTAAAAGATGAACGAAATCTTCAAAAATAACTTAATTTATAACGTCTGAATCATTCAGATTCCACTATGATTTCAAAAAGTCCCTTCTCGATTTCATACCCTAGTTTTTCTTCAAATGAAAATTTGACACATGTAAAAATTATTTATTTTATTAAATAAAAGGACATCAAAGGCCCAAAATTATTTGGGGGTGTTTTTGTAGGTACCATAGTGGTATCCCGAATCATTCAAAAATATGATAAGTACAAAGAAGATTATCATAATGTATGACCCACAACACATTTCTATTGGGTATCAATCACTTCCCAACCCTTTCTAGAATTTGGAACCCCCCCCCCCCCGGGCCTCCCAACCCCTTACCCCAAGCCTCCTATTTGGATTGCTATACAAGTGTATGCCATTACCCTTCCAATGTGCAACACTTTCCTCTCATTTTACGAGACTATTTGAGATTGAGCTGAAAGCCAATATGCTTATGCCTGGAAAAGCTACTATCCACTATGAAGTACAATATGCATGAAAGATACTCTGTCATCAATACAATTTACAAAGTATGAACAGAATTTGCTAACAGCACAGTCATTCTAAAGAATGGAACTACCTTGTAGACTTGCCTCCAAATGAGGGGAAAAGAAGAAGAAAAAAAAAAACCCCAGTATGTGTATGTGTCTGTGTCTGCTATCTTATCTGAGGAACCCCCAGTTCCACAAGTGCCTAGAATTGGGCTCTTCCTATGTCAGCAGAAAATATATAACCAAAAACCCGCTTCCCTTCGACTCAAATCTCTCTAACTAACCCGATACTTCAATACGGTCTTGTCTTGCTGCTTAACTCCTGGATGAACTCGTCTCGATGAAATCAATCTTTTTTTTCCTTGCACCAAACGAATAAAACAGTTTGTAGGCTAACTGACTGAAATTTAGATTGAGTTCCAAGTGCGGGTGGCCTCACGCTTTAAAAAGAGAGCATAGAGTAGCTCATTCCATGCATCCGGGACTCCAGGCAGACACCAATGGCTGCAGTCCTGCTTATGAATAGAAGCAGGACTTACCTTAGGACCCAGATAGTATAGGGATGAATGACCATCTTTTCTTCTTGAAGTCATATGTGTAACATTTAATACATCTAATGATTTAGCATCTGAAATGTTTGTGTGAGCTGATATTACATCCATCAATATGCTATATCGGTTCCAAGTGTGGGATGGCACCAATGATGCACCCAGCTCTGGTAGCGTCTCCAAGTGACAGTGTCCTCCACTTCTCCAATCCCCACCTCTGTTAATACCAAGTTACAGTTTAGCTTCTCAAACCAGCACAAGTATCAAGCATTCCACATAAATACAGGTGCAAAAACCAATGAGGTTTCCTTTTAATTATGCACATGAGGATCACCAGTGCAGGTTTCCAATGCCACCTCTACGACATGCAAGTTTTGAAAAAATATGTATGAACAATGGTGTTGTTTAAGACATGGGCCACTTGGTTGCTCCAACCTTCCACAGCTACCAAGTTCGTTCACTGTCAATGTCCAATGATTGAAGTTCTAGTCATGAGATGTAGAATCAGTACAGGTCCAAATTTTACACCACCACAATCAAAATCATGTGGGGCAGGTGCAAAGATTCCTTAGGTAGATGAAACCTCCCAATCGCATTATTGAGGAATTTTGGCAGACTTGTGGAGTAAAAAGTAAGAACACAAGAGGCCTAGAGAAATTATGACGAAAACAAGAGACAAACCTGAAGTGTACAGGAGCATATGTTCGAAAGAAAACCTGGGTCTTGCTGTGGTTCACTTGACGATGTATCCAGTCCACTACTGTTCCAATGGACTTCCGGTATGCACTGTCAACTTTCATCTTCATCTTCACCTCTGCTCCTTCTTGGAAGTAACAACCCCTGAACAGTATGTTGAATCTCAAAGTCAAAAATGTACTGGAAACTAGAGACAAGAGGATAGAGAGGTACTATTGCCACCCCACGAACAAGATGAGTTAGTTTATTTATTGTGGATGATTTGCATCATATATCGATTCTTCACTATGAATAAAGTTTGATGTTTCCTCGTGCATTGAACAGCACTATTAGCCCCAAAAAAGGGGTGTCTTAAGTGTTTTCTAGGACAGCATACCACCTCAATTTAAGAGATGAAACTAAAAAATGTCAGCAGGGCAGCTAAAAGGAGGAAAAGGGTCGAAGGCTAAACTTCCGTCACCAACAACCAAAAGAAATAAAAAATTGAGGGATAAATTCAATTTTATTTTCTTTCCAAACAAAACCACAGTATGCTCTCCCACGAGTGGCCAAACTTAGTGAGAGGCACACGACATTTCAGCCCACAGCAAAGAATTTTACCAAAAGCAAGCCATCATGTCTACAGGCACAAAAGGATCGATCATCAACATTTTGAAGTGTATTTAGGCAATATCACTGCAACCTTGGAACAGTCAGAATAATTTTATTACTCACTATCCATGATTTAATGTTTCTTCTTTGACCTCCCCAAAGCATGATTTAGAAAACTCCTAAAACTTCTGAAGCGGTTTAGCCTAAAACTTCATATATAAAAGATGAAAGAAAAAAAAGGCAGCAGGAAAGAAATGCTAAAATATCGAATTACCCTCTTATGGTCTTCTCGTAGTTCCACCAATGTCCTGTATTGAAAACCAGCACATCTGCGTCTCTCCACTTGGAAGAGCTCCAATCCATCTGATCTAATTTCAAGGTAGTTTTTATTTTTGATGGAGTTCCAGGAGGAGGCCGGCTTTGCAATACAAGAAACGGAGCCCTGTAGTACTCTACAGTGCAGTTGTACTCCAAAAATTTGAACACCAGAAACCCTTTGTGCTTTGTGATTGGACTGCCATTCACTTCATAGATAGCATCCTTACTTGAAACAGCAGAAGAGAGCATGCAGAGGATGGACTCCCACTGGTTTCTTCCAATTGAGTCTCCAACAAATACTAGCCTTTTGTTCCTCAGTTTCTCCAGCATCATCTTTGCATCAAATCTGTTTTTGTAATTGGGAAGGAAGCTACCCAAATTATTTTCTTCTTTTTCTTATCAAAATGCACATTTTAAATTGCGTATAACGTTATCAGAAAATTTCAAGACTACAGGTAGGAAGATACCCTGCAAATGAACAGATAAGAGTTTGTTGATTCCCTAAACAAAGTTTCAATCTATTTCATTAAGTTCCCAGCCATACTCAAATAGCTGTTCCCCCTTTTTTCATTCTTTTATCCCCCAAATGGCAATATCATAGGTTGAGAACATGGGAGAAAACACACACATGCACACACACTCAAACACACACCACACACATATATCATTGTATTGTTTCATTGTTACATCAGCTTAACTAGACAGCTAGAACATCTAACAGACAGAATAACATTATCCGATCACCAATGTCAATTGAAATCCTCGGATCAACAATTAACAAATAGTCTGGTTGAATGGCAAACAAAATGATGCTGCAATGTTGTCAAGAGAAAATTGGTTTTTTTTTTCTAAATGAATTGACCGCATTATCCATAAATTCAGAGGCAAAGACATTGAAAGAAACAAAGAAAGAACCAAACAAAAGAAGAAAAAAAAGGACAAACTATGGAAAGAACAGACAAACTTCACAAATCATATCCTTGAAATCGACTCTCGTGACTCAATTATTTGGATCCAATGCAAGATTTTATCCTGTAGATGAATAAGTAGCAGTAGCTAGATTAACTCTGAAGGGAAATCACAAAAACTGATCTTTTTCACAGCACAGTAACTAAATTATGTGAAAATTACACATAATAATAAGGAAAAAGACACAAGACATGAGCAATCAGAAAGTTGCAAAATAGAAGCAACACAAAAATCCATAAAAATATATCCATCCATTTGGCTATCGATAAAAAACGAGGGAAAATGAATTCGTTATGAAAATTTCCATACTGAACCAGTGTAACAATTTTGACAGGTTTAGCTGTTCAAATCCAATTTTATGAGCACAATACCAGTGTAAGCTCTGGCTACAAAATTTTCCCAGTAACCAAACACTAATTCCAATAAAGTCAAAATGAAATTCAAGTAAAAACCTGGGCAAGTTGCAATCTTTGGGTTGCCAACGCCATTTGGTGTAGAACAAATCAGGCCTTCCATTCTCAGAACACCTAAACCCATCATCCAAAAACCTGCAATCTCTGGACTGATACAAAGGATAACTCTCATCCCACACCCAATCACCTTCAAACACATCACACCCATTGCCCTTCTCACTCAAAAACTCAACCTTTTTAATCTCACGAGAACCATAAAATTTCAACCACAATAACCTCTCAGACTGTGTAGAGAACCGAAGCCCTTTTGCAACAGCTCTGTAATCCAAGTAAACGAAGCAAAAAATAACACAAACGGTAACAAAAAAGAAGCCAATTATGCCTAAAGAGGGCTCAATGAGTCTCAAACGCTTGATTTTCTTGATCAAGTCCATGTAAGTTACTGTCTCAAACACTGGCTCAGATGGCTTATTAGACATTTGGACTTGGGATTAGTTTTGGGTATCTGGGTTAGAGAGAGAAACATATATAAACAGGAAATACAACCGATTCAGAGGTGTGGTGTGAAAGCAAGAGAACATTCATGGCCCAGTTTGGTATGAATCATATCTCCTTTTGGCTTCTTTACTTGGTGAATGAGTAATGGGTTTTTTCCAGACTCTGATTAGTTAGAAAGAGATGGGTGTGAACAAAGCAAGGTAGCATTCATGGAAGAACTATATACACAACTTTCCTTTCTGCTTTTGGAGAGAGAGAGAGAGAGAGAGGGCAAATGGAATGATGACAATGGTGGGTTGGTTACTGGTAAACTAGGATTAGCTTTCAAATCTATAAAGAATCTGGAAATGGTGAACCAGTTTTGTAGTTCACATACACACGAGACTACACTAATCTTATTCAAATCTGTTTATACAGATTTTTTTTTTTTTTTTGGAGAAAGTGAACTGTTTTTTTTTGGAGAAATCGTGGGTTGGTGATTGGTGGGTCGTGGCCACACATGGAAGAAGAAAGGTCAGGCAACGGTTAAAAAATGGTGTCCCACGTTTGGCTTTTAAGAGGCTGTTTGGGAACCAGAATAAAGTAATCTAAGGTGAAGGTTATTGTTTATGCCGACAAAGAAACTCAATTATTTTTTTTTCGAATTATTCACCATTAATGAGTGTGGGATAGATCCTACATTTTTTCGTTACCCTTACATCTAATATTTTTTCGTCATTTAGGCTATTAAATTTGATTTCAAAACTTGGTTTGAGAAGAAAAGCTCAAAAATTAGGTGGTGTTTGATAAAGCTGAAAGGTGAAAGCTGAATACTGAATTTTAAGTGTTAAATGTTAAATTTTTTAATTCGCAGACTGTTTTGTATAAACTGAAATTTAAGTATTGAATTTAATCAAACTGTTTGACAAATATAAGAAACTTAAGTTTAAAAATTATTATTATTATAATTTTACTCTTCTTTTTAACTATCTCTCCACAACTACCTTATTCCTACCACTTAGTGGTGGTGGTAGTGGTGGTGATGACAATGACACAATGATAGTGATAGTGATGATGACAGTGGTGGTGGCGGTGGCACAATGGTAGTGGTGGCGACGACACAATGATGGTGGTGGATGGTGGGTATTAAAAAGTTAAGAGTATAAAATATATTGAGGGTATATTTTTCCATTATGAGAAATTGATAAAATTCTTATTGAGTAACATTTTTAACATTAAGTGAAAAATAGGTAACTTGTTATTTAAAATTTTAGCTTATTTTTAAAAAATACTTAAAATATTAAGTAGTATGAGTTTTAAATTATTAAACGGGTTTAATTCAAAAAATACTTATAGTATTCAGTTTTAAACCTTTTTAAGTCTCGATCTTCCAAAGTAAGTAAGTAATCATTTTACATAAAAATGTTGCAAGAGTCTTATGTAGGTGTTCGAGGAAAAATCTATACTACACATGAACAACATAACGTATCAGTTGAGTTTTATGTCCACCTTAAATGTTTAGGGGATGCCCAAAACCCAAAACTCCCATTTTTTTTGGGGCATCTCACTCCTCCTTGTTCTTCAAGTTTAATTTGAAAAGACCACTGTGCATTGGCTTGAGAGGTTGCTTAAAATATGTTTTCCAAGAAGTCTCCTTTGCCATTCCAGACTGGGTTGCATTTGGTTCTTCAACATCCACCATTTTTTATTGATGAGAAATAGAGATACTCATGTGGGTATGTCTAATGATCAAGTACTTTCATTTTTCTTTTCAAAGAAACAGTTGAAATTTTATTAAAAACGAATATTTGATCGGAAGAGAGATACCAAGACTTTAGGTGGCGTCTCCTCACATACGTTAAAATTATCAATACAATAAGAATTTTTCACTATCTGATATGCTATTCTATTACTAGATCGTCGTATAGTAGATATGATAAAAAGTCAAAAACCATGAGAAAAGTTGATTACATCTTCTAAGATAAAACCTATTGGATGAAACTCACCACCATCATCGAAAATCAGCTTCATCACATTTTATAGAGTCACCTTCTAATATGACTTCGTCACATCCATGTTGCATAGCAAACTGCACTACTTCTCTTAAGTACTTTGAAGGGTTATGAAAGAAGCTCTATCCATGTCACATTTGCCTTTTACTAATACATATCATTACTCTTTTTAAAATGAACTCCAACCCATAACTTCTGATTTTTCAAAGCACAAAAAATCAAACCTTTCATTATTTTATCGATATTTCACTTATTCTTCTTCTCTTTATTAAAGGTGTCACTAGAGTCGTGTCATTTAATATTTAAATTAATGAAATACTATTTGAATCTAGTTTGAAGATCTTATTTAGGGACCTAATGATGTACAACCATTGGATTGATTGTGGACTCCATATAACATTGGAACTCACAACTAATCCAATGGTTACATTGAAGTCACATCATTAGGTCCCTAAATAAGGTCCCCAAATTAGGTCCCTCTAGCATTGCTCTTTAAATTATATTATTTTATGTCCTTGTCATGTTTGTGAAAATTATAAATAAAAAATTTCAAGATTAATATCTCTTTCTCCACTAAATCAACCTAAGTGAAAATATACTTAATCACAATCCTAATATGGTGGATAATCAACCCCTTGTATTCTACAATATTTTTTCAGTCACACATTAATATTTTTTTAGTCACACATTACTACGAGGAAGAGAATGATAAAGTTCGAACTCGCAAGCTTAAAATTTAACATGATAATAGTCATTTGATCAACATACTTGACTACAGTGCTGACACAAAAAATTTGGTACCGTACCTCTAAAATTTATTATTTTAATAAGTGTTTTTACAATTTTTGTGGGTTATTTTAGAGCTAAAAAATTTATCACTATTGTAGATGATTTATTACTTTTATGAGTATTTTTTATCCTGATAATGATTTACCAGTTTTCTTCGGTACAAAAATAATTACCATTTTTTAGATAATTTACCACATTTATGGATTTTTTACCATTATTGTAGTAATTATTTTTATTATTTTTTTCGATACTACAATAGTGGTAAAAATATTCATAATAGTAATAAAAATAACTACAAATGTGATAAACAGATGTATGATAACAATTTTTTTTTTGGTTAAATATATGTTTGGTCCCCAAATTATGTGTTTTGTGTCAGTTTGGTCTCTAATCTTTTAATTGTGTCAAATTGGTCTCTCAATTTATGTTATTTTTGATCAATCGAAACCAATTGTTTGAATTGATTAACGGAGATGTTTAAGTGACCACACTTAAAGGGTCACTTTGGTTCCTCAAATTTATAACTTATATCATTTTGGTCCTTTAATTTTGCAATTTGTTTAAGTGTGATCACGTGATATGCACGTGATGATCTGCGTGAGTAATTCCAACTGCCTTTTTTGATTGGACCAAAGTGATATAAATTGAGAAATCGAAGGACTAAATTGATAAAATTAAAAGATTGGAGATCAAATTGATATAAAGTACAAAGTTTTAAAGACCAAAAATATATTTTACTCTTCTTTTTTTTTTTTTTGGAACAATAGACTAGTTCTTTGATGATTTGATCAACTGGAAAGAGCAACTTCAACAGGCTATGTAAAGGAAGACTTTTAGCTATTTTAGATAGTCAGCCCATAATTTTTGGCTCCAACGGGCTATGTATTCTTTTATTTATTTTTTATAATCCAATATTCGCTCGCTGGTTCTGGCGAGCTCCAAGCCTAGTTATTTCCTCAACAAATGCCATTTTTTGTGCCAAAATCGTCACTCCACAGAAGTTTCATCGTCTTCATCATTGCATATCAGTCCACAGAAGTTCCATCGTCTTCGTCATCGCAAAAGCTTCATCATCTTCATCATCGCAGAAGCAGGTATACTCTCTCTCTCTCTCTCTCTCAGAAACTCTGTATTTAAGACAAGAAAATTGGAAAATTTGTGGGGGTTCTGAGAGGGTTTGATCTGAAATGCGGTGGTTGGTTGGTTAAAGATTTCATCCAAGAAGTTCTTGATCACAACTTGGGATCTTTGGGTTGGGTTGAGAAGATCAAGAACTGATGACGCTGAAATCTTATGTGTTTGGTAGTAAAATTGGTTTCGGTTGACGATTTTGGAGGTGGGTTCGAGTTGTTTTGGTTCATTCCCTACATATGAAGGATTTATGTGCATCAATTTGTTCAATTTTTTTGAAAATATCTGGTGGGTAGTTGGTGGTGGGGGTAGTGTCAACAGTTTCTTCAATGTACTTGATATTCAAAAAAAAAAATTTGAACAACAAACCAAATTTTTATTCAATGAATCAAAGAATTACAAGAATCAAAATGAAGGAAAATCTTTACATTTTTTGGCTTTAATCCTTCAAAACACCCAAAAGCCAATTACATTACATTTACAATCACCCAAACAACCCAGCAACCATACTCCTTACTGGACCAGCAACTATGGCAATCTCAACTTCAAATAACCATAGGACTAAAACAGTCAGAATAGCAGCCATCCAACACAGCCTATCCACAATCCCTAATCATTTTCCTCCTAGGCACTTTAAGACCTTGCTGATCATGCAAAATCCACATCTTTGCTTGAAATGGAAACCCAGTGACTACGAAAATTCAGAGTTTGCCCTGCTCTTCACTGCTAAATTAGCAAATAAATCTGCCAAAAATTTGTTTCTCTAAAGGCATGGACCAAACTAAAATTCAGTTTTCTCAAAATCTCCAAAATTTGCCCCACAATTCTTCCATACCTCCAAACCTTACAATGTCCTTGCACCAGTTGAATCATTACAGCATAATCAGCTTCAATAATGAGCTAATACTCTGTTAATCCATACCTTTAAATCTTGCAAATTTTCCATTTCTACCAAAGAATCATGAACTTTAGGCATAACACAAAAAGCCTATAATGTTGCAGTTGATAGAAAGTTAAGGAAATGTGATATTCTAAATTGTAAAAAAAAGTCACTGTGATATTCTAAATTGTGAATTTTGGGGGATAGATAGACAGTTCAGCAAAATAATCACGATACAGTCTCTCGTGCCCTTGAACTCGATTGCGAAAAATAACTGAATGCCACGACGTACACCAATGCTTTCCTCGCTATTAAGTTTGTTCATTTCCATAGCACAAATTGTTACCATCTTTAATTCATCATCGAAGTCAGAATCGTTAAGAATCATCTTGATTGCAGGATGACGAGCCATAACATAAACACAAAGCAGAGTGCAATGCCAATAAATAGATTTGAGGTGTATGAAAATGAAAGAGGGAATATCCTATTTATACATATCCAAAAATATGACCGTTGCAAATATGATTATTAAAAAATGACCGTTGTAAATATGACCATTACAAATATGACCGTTATGAGCGTTAAAAATGACCATTATTAAAATTTTGATGACGTGACTGTTGTAAATATGACCATTATTAATAAAAATTAAAATTTTAAAATTTTAATGACGTGACATAACACGTTAGTATGTGATGTCATCAATATGGTGATGACGTGGCATGTTACATAATATTTTAGATTTTAATAATTAATAGTTTGTTAAAATTAGTTAAAATAGAGAGCATTGTTAAAGTGAATTAATAAGTATTATTTTTTAAAATAGATAGTTTAATAAAAAAATATATTTTTGCTACCTATTCTAAATAGCCTCTAAGAGCAACTCCAACGGGAGTTGCTATCAGGGGTGACATCCTCATAATCGCTAAAATGGCACCCCAACTGCAAAAATTCGGACTCTAACGAATGTGGCATCAGAGGTGGTAAAATAACATCTAGGATTTTGAGGTAGCATATTTGACAACTATGGAGAGAGAATTGAGAGGTTGCAAAATAGTCGTTGGTGGCTACTGTTCCTCTCAACGGCTATATTCCACCCAAAATTTCTATAAAAATACAGAGAGGAAAGGGGAAGGAAACTTGCCTGAAAATCGATTTTTGTACTGCTCCTAGAAAATAGCTTCCCTGAATCCTTGCCTTTGATATCGAAAACCCTAGCTTCCCTGAACCCTTGTCGTTGGTGTACTGCTCGCATAGCCCCGTTGTCGTTGTAAGTTACAGAGAGGCGCAGGGAAGGAGAGGAAGAGGAAGGGGAAGGGGAAGGGGAAAAAGACGATCTGGTAAGGGGAAGAGGTAGGAACCATTTTATTTAGGGGAAGGGGAAGGGGAAGACGTTGTAATTTATAATTACATTTGCCCCCCCGTTCTTGTTTTAATTTATAATTTGTAATATAACGTATAATTTATAAATTGTTTATAATTTATGGCAGATTTATTTGTTTTAATTAAGGGTAATTTTATTTATTTTTTAATTGATTATTTTATACTCATTCTTTAAATTGATTATAATTTTTTTTTTTTTTTTTTGTAGATGGATTCGCAATTTGACAGTTCTTTCACTGATTTGCTTATAAACGACACCGATTTATATGATGATGCTATGCAGATCAATCCCACAGTATTGGCGCCAATACACAATGAAGTCGTTCCAAGAGTGAGAAAATCGCAAAGGACAAAGAACTTTTCTCTAGAAGAAAATAAATTAATTGTGTCTGCGTGACTTAACACTAGTAAATATGCAATTACTGAGAATGAACAACAAGGTGGTGCTTTTTGACAAAGAATATTGCAATACTTAGAAGTTCATAGAGGCAATCAAGAAGAGCGTTCGCAGTCTTCTATTAAAAGTCGTTGGACTGATATAAATGCAAAATGCAGCAAATTTGTCGATTTTTATAGTCAAACTGAAAGACTGCAACAAAGTGGACACACCGAGCAAAATAATGTAATGATTAAGCTTTTAATTTAGACACTACTATGATTTGATATTTGAACTATTGACTGAATAATTTCATATGTTTTTCAGGTTGATGACGCAAAAGAAATGTTTGCTAAGATTATTGGAAGACCATTTCAATACGAGCATTGTTGGAATATATTGAAAATGGAGCATAAATGGACTGATAATCTCACCAGCAATAAGAGAACAAAAACTCATTCAACTGGTAGTCCTGCTGAATCAACTCATGTTGAATCTTGCTATTCAACTCCATATTTAGGGGATGACACTGAACCCTCGTCCACTCCTAACCTCGATAGGCCATTGGGCAGAAAGGCTTCGAAGAAACAACGTAAAAACAAAGAGAAGCAAACCGGTGTTGAAGCATCACTAGATCATCACCACTAGAATGAAAGAATGGAAGTGGAACGACAAAAAGTTGAGCGACACGACAAAATTTATGCTCAACAGGAGATAGCATTGGAGCAACATCGTAGACAGTTAGAAATTTAAGAAAGGCAGGTGCAAGAAATTGAAAGACAGAATGAAATGTAGAATAAAATGAAAATCATGGAAACTGACACTACTGGCATGGACCCAATTTCTGTAATATATTGGAATAACCTGAAGATAGAAATTATGAAAAAGCGGGGTTTTAATTTTAGTCGTTATTTATTATGTTGCTATTATTTTTTAATTTGTAGTCATTATTTATTATGTTGCTATTATTTATGAAAATTGAAAGTACAATTTCAAATTGAAATTGGAATTGAAAATACAACATGAAATTAAAATTGGAATTGAAAATACAACTTGAAATTGAAATTGAGAAAATTATTAGTCGTCATGTCGTTCCCACAAATACTCGATAAGATCTGATTGCAGTTGAGAATGAGTAACACTGTCCCTGATCTGACAATGGGTTTGCATGAAGTCTTTCAATTCTGGTGTATACGCATGCGACACTTCTACAGGCGGATTTGCATCACTTCCATCAAAGTCATTGTTACCAATATCTCCTTCATCCTCAATGACCATATTATGCATTATTATGCATGCTTTCATAATATCTGCAAGTGTTTCTTCATCCCAAAAGCGTGATGGTCCACGCACGATTGCAAAACAGGCTCGAAGTACCCCAAATGCCCGCTCTACATCTTTTCTTGCCGACTCTTGTGCTTTAGCAAAATGTTTTTTCTTCAAACCTTGTGGACAGTGAATTGTTTTTACAAATGTCGACCAGTTTGGATAAATACCATCAGCTAGATAATATCTCATTGTATACTCATGACCATTAATTATACAGTTGACTGGAGGAGCATGACCATTTGCTAATAATGCAAAAACAGGAGACCTATCTAGAACATTTATGTCATTCAGCAAACCAGGAAGCCCAAAGAATGCATGCCATATCCAAAGATCTTGAGCAGCCACAACTTCTAAAATGATTGTTGGTTCATGACAATGACCAGTATACAAAACCTTGTCACACGGTAGGACAATTTTTCCACTTCCAATGCATGCAATCAATACTCCCTAACATGCCGGGAAAGCCACATTGTTCCCCCGTCTGTAGCAATCGAGTAATATCGATATTGTTTGGTAACCTCAGGTAATGGTCGCTAAACACTGCAATAACAGCTTTCACAAACTTTCTCAGACTCTGTATGACAGTGCTTTCTCCAATTCTGATGTATTCATCTACATAATATGCCGGTGTTCCGTAAGCAAGAATTCTATAAGCAGCTGTTATTTTTTGAAGGGATGACAAATCGAGAACTCCAACGACATCTTTTGTTTGGATGAAGTATGGATCGTGTTGTTCAACCTCATTTACAATTCGGAGAAAAAGAAAACGACTCATTCGGAACCTCCTTCGGAAAAAAACGTTCATATACACAAGGGGTAGCAAAATAGTCACGATAGAGTCTTTTGTGACCTTCAACTCTATCACGATTAACTATTCTGTAGCCTGAAACGGAACCACGATACCTTTTTATCTGTCCTTGACTAGACCCTTCTGACCTTCTAGTTGCAGCATACAACATATCCAAGTCATCATTATCTTCTTTTTCAATATTGATGTTCTCTCCTAAAATATTAGGATAACGATTCATATAACTTGATGAATGAAAATATGAAAGGATAAATAGTCAAAGAGAAATGATATTGAATTTAGAGAGAGAATGTAAGATAGATGGATGAAAACATGAGAAAAATGATCATATTTATAGACGAATTATACTTTTTTTTAATTTTTTTTTTGGGGGTTAAATTTTCAAATTTGAATTTCAACGGTTGAAATTTGAATTTCGGCGGACAAAATTTGAAATTTTAATTTTTGACTATAAAAATATATCTGTTAAATTACGATCGTTATGAAAATTATACCCGTTAAAATATAACCGTTAAATTTAATTATATTTTTTAATAAAAAATATTGAAATATTAAAATGACATCCCATTTTGGCACCTATCATTAGAACAAAAATACTGTTTAAGAATGCCAAAATACTGTCCAAAATTATAAAATGATATTTGACACCCATTTTTTGCAACTTCTCTTGGAGTTGCTCTAAGTCGCATCCTACAACATTTGATACGTGTAACTTCATTCGTACTCTTGCGGGTGTCACGGCAGAGCCTACTCTTGAGAAGTACCAGATTATATATCTCCCAGCGCAACGAAACCATCAAAATTTTCTCTTTCCGGTGGTCTCCATACCTCGGAAATATTCAGGAAATCCTCATCATCTTCAACCTATTTCGTTGAACTCAAACTCAATCCTTGTTTCTGTAAGTACCCTTTTGCGAATCCAATCAGAATCCGAACTTTTATGTGTGTGTGTGTGTGTGAAAGAGAGAGAGAGAGAATTGGGTAAGAAAAATGAGCATGAATTGAATGCTTTGGTTAAATTTTGTTGGGCAGTTTTGAATTTGTTGTATGCTGGGTTATTCTACTGCAATCAGAAGGCTGCAGTGCTTGGTAAGGTTTTTGGGAGGTCAGAACAAGAACAGGCTACAATCTACAATGACTACTTTACCTGCTATAGACGCTGATGCTCTCAACGTGTTGAGATCAATCACTCCAACCCTTGACTTAACTCGGCATAAAGGCCAGGCTGGTAAGCTCTCTCAATCTTTCTGTCCTTTCTTCATTTTCAGAAATTATACTTTTATTCGTCTGCAATCGAATAAATGCTACATGGAGCTAATTTAGGATCTAGTTAACATAATCTAGAGACCTAATTCATTGCCATTGATTAATTTAGTTGTGAGTTTTAAAGTTGGATGGACCCACTTTTAATGTAACAACTAATTGATTAGGTCCTGTTTTAGAGTCTCAAAATAGCATTTTTTCTATGTGATCAACACCCCATTCTAATAACAGGCCCATGTGTAGGGGTCTTAAACGAAACGAGCTACTCGGACTCTGTGCGGATCATCATTTTTTACTTGCTCTAAGTTCATTCAATTTCTTATACAAGTAGATATGAACAGAATTTTAGGCTTGTTTTAATGCAAACCAAGCCTGAGCTACTCGGTTGGATCATATAAGCTCGATAATTTTCACTTTTGATAGGGATTCAATTTATTTACCTTTTCCAGCTGGATATTGTCTGTATTGCAACAATACACTCATGACCCATTGACTCATGTGAGTTTCATCCTAAACTCATATTCAAGCTCACATTAATAATAAACAAGCTTTGACTAGCCGAGCCCGAATGACTAGTTTTTTAAATGAGCCAAGCTTGGACAAAATTTTAAGCTCGGCATCCAAGCCCGAGCTGAGCTTGAGTGGACCTTAAAAATTATGAGCTGAGTTGAGCACATCAAAGCTTGCCCAAGCTCTGCTCGTTTAACACCCCTACGGCCATGTGTGTGTGTTAACTTTAGATGGAAATTTTATTTTTTTGGGTAAATAATTATGATATCTAATTTTGTATTTTTGCTCTGCTTAAGTCGCTGTTAATCAAATTGTTATTCAGGTAAGATAGCTGTTATTGGCGGATGCCGTGAATACACAGGTGCTCCATACTTCTCGGCCATTTCAGCTTTAAAAATTGTTAGTTCTCTCAATCTCAGCCTTATTTGTCTTAATTACACTATTTCTTGCTATCTTTTGTGTTGGCATTTTGTTCATTGCCATTTTTATTTTTAGCAAAACACCGTGTTGTTACATCACAAATCATGTAGTAGTTTGAAATTTAAAGGACTCGATTCTATTCTTTTTCTCCCCAGGGAGCAGATTTATCCCATGTATTCTGTACTAAAGATGCAGCTCCAGTTATAAAAAGCTATAGTCCAGAGTTAATTGTGCATCCTATTTTGGAAGAATCTTACAGTGTTAGGTGAATTCCTTTAACTATTTCACTTATTTTCTTAAGTTCCTTTAACAAAGCCACTTACTTTTTTTTTTAAAGTTTGAGTAGTTAATGTATAATCTGCATTAGGTGCTGATTTTTGTGAAAAAATTATTTCAGGGATGAGGACAAAAGATCAATATCAGCCAAGGTTCTTGCTGAAGTTGATAAGTGGATGGAAAGATTCGATTGTCTTGTTGTTGGTCCAGGCCTCGGGAGGGACCCATTTCTTCTGGTATGCCTTTTTTAACCAAGCTTTTTCAACCCTAAATCTTTCTGTGGAGATTAAGATAGATTGTCACGTAGGTTACTGTATTTGCTCGATTGACTAAGATAGATCTATTGCATTGGCTCCTTGCAGTTCTGCCAGGAAAAAAATCTTTGTTCTTTGTGTTGAACATTTCATGCTACATGTTTGGTGTTCATCCTGTGAACTGTAGTGTTTATAAAATTTGCATAACCTGTTCAGGACTGCGTGAGTGATATCATGAAGCATGCAAGACATTCAAATGTCCCAATGGTAATAGACGGGGTATGTGCCTAGACTACAAACAAATATTTTTGCAACACATTCACTAGCTGGTTCTCACATTCACTAGCATGCTTTTGACTGTAACTTTCTTGGCCGGTGATGTGGGTCTTTTCCAGGATGGGCTCTTTCTTGTTACAAACTGTCTTGATCTGGTCAGTGGATATCCCTTAGCTGTCCTTACTCCAAATGTGAATGAATATAGGCGCCTTGTTGAGAAAGTCCTTAATTGTGAAGTAGATAGTCAAGATGGAACAGAACAACTACTTTCTCTTGCCAAACGGTAAATTCTGTATAAAGTTCCTTCACATCATGTTCAATGCATTGAGCATTCCACTGATCGTTTCTGTATTATTCCAAAGCACCCAACCCAATATTTTTATGCAAATTCGAAATATAATTTTCAGTAATGGAAGCATTGACAGTATATATTCGCTGGACTTTTGATGGATAACATGTTATGGGATTAAATGGAACATCCGTGTAGATTTGGTGTGAGAAGGAAGGGGAGAACTGAAGCAACTAAGCAAAAAGAGAGAAAAGGGGGTTTGGAGAGTGCATGGGGGTTGTAGAATGAGGGCATGGTGCATGGTGCATCTGCCAAAACAAGTTCTATGGTATATCAAAAAGAATCTGTCTCTGTTGATGAATTTACACAAGCACTGTTGCCGACTAAACCTCCTTTCACACACAAAGATAGGTAGTGGAAGTGAGAGAACCACTTTGCTGTTGGGAGGATTGCTACATCTGTTGCCGAATGTTTTCACACAGGCTCAGTACACAGATCAGTTCACATATGAGGAGTGCCAGATTAATGCTGAAAAGTATGTGTTCTAAGTTTTGAAAAAAGAGAGAAAAGGAAGAAGATACCCTGAAGTATATATTAGTTTAATCTGGGGTGGGCTATTATTGTGTTCATGCATGTATGAAACAGTTATGTGTTTGTCATAAATGAAATTAACTGGTGCTCTATGTGGAATGATAGAAGGTGTTTATTTCAACTCATGTTGTGTAGTAGGAGCATTTTGGAGGGTTTACAACCTGTTTATGCTATAATTACTGTTTTTAGCTAGACTCATGTCAATGGATTGAACTGGTTTACTCGTACACTGTGCACATGTAAGACGATGCATTGTAATTCACAAGGGAATCAGTGAATCACCATATTTCAGTTTGTATTCCTCTTTTAATCTACAGTTGTATTACTAAAAGAGGCCCTCTTGTGTTGGTCATCATGAATGACTGCAAGTAGCCTGGTTCTGTAGTGTAAGATGAAGTTTATGTAATATGTGGAGGAGTTAGTTTGATTGGAAAAACGTTTCACCAGAATCCATTGCTTTTAACATACCTTCTTGTGGTTTCGAGTTGAAATTCTTTTACTAACAACATTGTATTAAAACCACTGTTTACGTTTCATCTTTTTGCCCTTTTAGTCTTCTCTTTTTCAAAGGTCAGTTTTCAGTTGTATATCATTGAACCCTTGGTCCACCATTCCCTCCAGATGTCTTTTTATGTCTTTTTAATATCTTTAGCTTATTTGCATCATTATATACCTTTACCTCTCATCAAGTCCTCATGTAGTGTAATGAGCTGATTAATGTCTCTTGTTGATCAGGATTGGTGGTGTGACCATTCTCAGGAAAGGAAAATCTGATCTTATTAGTGATGGTGAATCAGGTATCATCTTGCTTGAATTCATTGCTATTTTTCATGTGTGTGGTTCATGTTCTCCCGTCATTGTAGGTTAGTAGTTTCATTTGCTAATTTTTGTTTGTGTAATAGATGGGTATTGCTTAAATTTGAGTTGTAAAGTGTGGGTCACTCCTTTTGGTATTTGTGTGATTTCCTGACGGTGTCCAGCATATGTGACACACTTTTAAGGGGAGTAGGACCAATAGCTTAACCTGTGGCTGCAGACAGCCAAGGCAAATACGCTCGACTAAATGCTCATGTAAATGCAGACAAACAAGTGGCACTGATTTAGTGGGACATCTTTCGTCATAGTGACCTTCTTCAAGGTCACTGAGATAATATATTCCATGGCTACATAACACTCTCACAAGATAGTAAACAAGTAGAGGCCCTTTACACAAGAGAGAACAATGAGACAGATCCTCTTATAGAAAGATCCACCTCATTGTATCAGTGGGACTTCTCTTCTTCTCTCAGTTTCACTATCTTTTTCAGTGTCTTCTTGGATTTTCCTCCAAGTAGAGCATGGCTTAAGGTCAGTATTAGTCATCAATTCAGAGGGCTTTGAGACACACATTGACCGCGGCGCAGTATCGGGCGGTACGACCTAAAAGAAAAAAGTTGAACATGGCGAGAGATTCAGGCCATGTCGTGGCATCATAGAACCGTATAGGCTGAGTCGGTGACGATAGCTCTGCAACTTGAGATTGACTTGAAGACGACTTGGCCAAGTCGTGCGAGACTCGGGGTTGATACGTTTACCATACTTGGAACCTTCTCTTTCTCTTTCTAGGGGAACAAAATCCATTGATGAAGAGAGAACATTCAGAGGCAATTTTGAAAAATAAATGCAATAAACGAGGAGAAGGCATTAATGTATGGTTCCGTTTTCTAGAGATTGCAGTATGAATTGGCTGACTGCATGGCATTTCCATGATTCTATCGTTCAGTTATCCTGTTTTCCAACATCTAGCATATTGAATCTATGACCCATTAGTCAACATAACAGTTGGCTTGTCAGAGTAGGCAATCTTTTGAAAAAACAAACAAACAGCACAGTTGTGACCAGATTCGACCAACAGGATGCAATTGAGATCTCACAACTAGATGATCTAGGGCCACTGAATCAAAACTATCCTCTATTTATGACGATAATACGTATGTTTTTGCCCCTATTTGACGGCGGTGTGAACAACATGATATAACTGTCTCTTTTCAGGATAATGTTACTCTCACCATTATGATTTTGAACTACATTCTTATGGTTTATGCAGTCAAGTCAGTGAGCATATATGGTTCTCCCCGTCGTTGTGGTGGCCAAGGCGATATACTTTCTGGAAGGCAAGTGATTATTTTCTATTGTTAGCTGTAGTTAGCTTCGTGAGGGAAAACGTTGTCCTGTTGTATATTCTGTGCGTTTATGGAAATTACCGAGACTTCCTGAATTTAATTGTTGCTTGTTATTGTGAGGCATTATTTCACTAGGGTCTTTTCTTCAAATACTGGGGTGTGGTTTTTTACTATTGCATTGTTGTCGTTGAGCCACATTACTGAGGCAAGAAGAGGGTACCTTAATAGGGTTGTTGCGGTTGTACATTTATGTGAAATGTATTCCATAGCGCATGCTGCACAGCATGCATGTTCCTAATGCTATTAGATGGTTTCTAGTTGTATTTTTTGTTTTTCTCTCTAGCATTTCTATAGGCTTAGTTGTTGGATTTGCAAAAGAAGCTAATTAGTTATGTTTTAGCAAAAAGGCCTGAAGTTAGAAATTGCTGCAATCTTTTCTTAATCACATTTGACTGGTTAAAATAGGGTTGATGTGTTGAGCTGTCCACATATATCATGATGATCATAATTCATTATTCTTCTTTTGGTGCCAGTGTTGCAGTATTCCTATCTTGGGCCCGTCAGCGTGTTGCTGAATTGAAACTGAGGTCGAACCCGACAATGTTGGGGGGCATAGCTGGGTCCATTTTGGTGAGGAAGGCAGCATTGCTTGCATTTGAGAATAAGAGAAGATCTACCCTCACTGGAGATATCATCGAGTGCTTGGGAATGAGGTAGTGATTACTATTTACTCAATAATGTTCATGTAGAATAGTTCATCAGTCTAGCAATTTGCTTTCTTTTTATGCAGTCTGGAGGATATTTGTCCAGTCAGCCGGCACCGTTAATTGGGATCAGGTGGAATCAACTGTACTCCCAAACTTCACTCCTATTCTTCTACCTTGCTCCCCTTGTTTTCTTCCTGGATTGTACAACCTTGCTCCCTTGTTTTCTTCCTGGTTGTCTTTACAAACGATCGATGATCTTGTATGTCTTATGTAATGTTGATACAAATATCAGATTAAGTGACTTGTGGCAATGCCTGAGGAAGAAGAGTTTACAACTTGTAATGGAGGCTAATTTCCTTTTTGATGAGTTAACTTATTGAGAATATAGTTGTAACATCTTTCTAACATAGAAAAGTGATAATTATAAAAGATGGACTCCTCATTCCATGAACTGAAGGTGGTAAAAATGTCATCATACATATATGTACATCTTGAGGTCTCCTATTTGGCCTTTACTCACTTTGGCAAATTCTCTTGTTCTTTGATATTCAAGCAACCTTCCCCATCAAACCCTTCTGCAAATGCCATTTCATCAAAGTAATAGTCAGTAAAAGAGCTAAAAATGAGGGGCAAAGTTAAACAAATTCTGATTTAGTCTGTCCCCTAGAAACTCAAATAACCAAAGCATTTCTCTTAGACATTACACCAATTGGGCCAACCACAATTGGTCTAATGTCTGGGTGCGTATGGCGGTACACTGAGAGGACCTTTTTAAGTCGGCTGAAAAAGAAATAAAAAAGGGTTTCATCGATTCGCACCGGTTTTCAATTCTTTGACAGGATTAGGAGTGATGCAACAAGGAGAGTAAGGCACTATCTATATTTAACTTCATGTGGAAAGTATGATGATGAACACTCACATCATTACTCACTGTCATGGTCAAGCCACAACGTCCCTGCTCAAGAATCTTCAGGCGGTTGCTGTTGCTGAGGCCACATCTGCTGACCTATATAAGGATGAGGCTGCTGGCCATAAAGGGCTTGATCCACAGGCTTCCCCATGTACATCCCCGGAGCTCCAGCCTGTGAAGCATGTTGCTGTGGCATATAGTAGTAAGGAAGACCCTCAGTTGGACCTCCAACAGGAAGTGTCCCTCTTGGGATCGATGCAAGTACCTCATCTTTCAAATCTTCCCTCGGTACAATATCAACCAAGAAATCAAATATATCAGTCCTTGTGATGGCTGCTGCAATGTCATTCTTCTGAAGTGTCCTCCTTTTGTTCTCCTCGGTGTGATTCCAAGACCGCAGAGTCAACTCAAGGATGAACATCTCACAGGCCCTGGCGAAAATGACAGGAGCCTCAGCTGCTATCATTCTAACATCCTCATCTGCTTTCATAATCTTCTTAATCCTAGCCAACGGAAGGCTATGGTTCTTAAAATCAGTTGTCTGCTCGATCTCTTGATACTGGCTTGTCCAAAAACTCTGGAGTTGTTGCTGCAATTGCTGTTGCTGCTGCTGGTGGACGTGCTGATAAGCAAGCTGAAGTTGTCCAAACTGAGTTGGAGGAGCAGAGAGGCCAGATGTTTGTGAAGGAGGCGGAACTGATCCAACGGATGCAGGGGGAGAAAACCCCATCATTTGGTTAGCTTGATATGGAGCAACAATGTATGGCATCTGAGTTGAGCTACCCACCACCCCAGTAACTGGGGGCTGGCCAGGCCCTTGATGATCCATTTTAAGAGCGTATCACTGGGGAATATAACATTTTGAATGTCGAACACAAACAAGAAAATAAGATTTTGAGAATGAAACATAACATTAAGCATTTCATCATAAAAAGATATCAGGCCACTGCTAAGCCTCTCAAAATCCCAACAGTATAACTATATAACAGATAAACAAATAAACAGAAAAACATTGTCCAAATATATGCATATAAACCAGTAAAATGCTACTTCTTCTGATAGTGAGAGTACTAAAAGTTAAATTCATCCCATTACAGATAGCATCTTGGAGATAATCCAGGTATTAAAACAAATAATTTAAGCCTATATATGGTACGTTATGAGGAATATCCAAATCCTTAACACTTAAAATCCTCTTCGATTATTGACCCAAAAAGAAAACCCTCTTCAAGCAATTTCAACATGCAGTTTAAAAGTGTGAATTGCCACCCTTTACGAGCATCTATCTTGTTTAGATTTGTCGAAAGACTTCATAATGGACTGTATTGGTCCAAATCCAATCCATATCCATCTACAAAGATTTAGTGTGGAAACTTTTAAACCATTAAATATTTTCAATAAATCTACAAAACATGATCTGTTGAATTCAATGGAGATTTTCCTCCCATCTCAGGAACTGTAACATCCGAAAAGAAATCAACATCTCAGTGACGTTGCTCACGCAAACATATTTCTCACGAACACAATTAATTAAACAAGAAATCCAAGCGCACAATGCAGATGGGTTCATATTTACATAGTCTAACACAAATTTTACAGACATTCCCAAAATTTAACCCTTGAATTCAGTATATTCTTGTCAGCACTCTTTGTCAACAGGGATCAAGATGGGTAATGGCCCCTATTTCCTTTCGTTCAACAGTACACAGACACAAAATTACCACCACCCAACATAAAAACTGCCATAGAGGAACTTCACACTCTAAATTTATCTATTGAAGTTCACTTGTAGGGAAAAAAATACCTGAAATTATATGTGATGTATCACATAAATAACCACCCTTTTGATTTTAGCTCCAAATTATTTGTGGGATTGTATATCATATATTTGTGTGTGTGTGTGTGTGTGTGTGTGTGAGAGAGAGAGAGAGAGAGAGAGAGAGAGAGAGAGAGAGAGAGAGAGAGAGAGAGATTAATGGAAAATCAAAATAACAACAGCTTAAAAACTAGTAATCACGTATAAACAGCTATAATTCTTGATTTCTAGCTGACATAAACACATGCATGAACATATATGACAAAAATTGATACCTTGACACAGCTCTATTTACTATGAATTCTTGGTCTTGTTCAACGATCAAAACCCTACAACAATACCTATCGAATGATCAGAAACTTAGATCAAAATTACAGAAATTTCCAATATATACAAATGGGTTTGCATAAAAATCCAACCTTTATGAACAGCGGGTGAGAGGGATTGACTAGGGTTCGAAATACACAGAGCTAATTGAATGAAAGAGCATGTTGAGTCATATACATACATACACCTATATATATACGTAACAGGAAGAAAGCGCCAGTCTGGTTCCTCAAACTCAAATTTCCAACCCACTCAGTAATCAAAATGACCGAAAACTACCCTTTCGTGGAGCTATCAATGGATCGAATTTGAATCAAATTTTTACTAATTTGAATCTGAATTGGATTTTAAAATTTTGATCCGAATACAATTTAATTATTTGACGAATTTTATTTTTATAGTTCATATTCGAATATATTAATAATACAAAATTTGATCCGATCTAAATAATTTAATTTAACTAAAATTTAATAAACTACATCTAAATTTCAACTATTTTTTTCTTTAAATAATCACTTCATTTCTTTAATATTTATATATAAAAAAAAATATATTTTAAAGCGGGTCATAATATTGGATTGAATATAAATATATCTAAATCTGAATGCATGAAATATAAGATAATAGATTCAAATTATGTGTTTGAATTATCGATAAAAAATATCAACTCATATCTAACAACTGAAATTCGGATCAAAGTCTGATCTATTGACATACCTATTTAGGCGGTGCTTCTTTACTAGTTTTTTTTTTGAAAAAAAAAATATGAAGTTTGAATGTGATCACTTGTTTAGTCAATTTATGAGTTATTGATAAGAGTTAAACTTAACACGTTAAGGATTAATAGTACTTTTAGTCTCTAAAATATGTATTTTTTTGTTTTCAATGTATCGAGTTTGTCAATTGGTCCATAAAGTATTCAATTCATGTCATTTTGATCTCCACATAGACGGACCGTTAAGTTTTTTTAACGGAAGTGGTGACGTGTCATTTTTTTAGACGTATCACGTGCTCAACACATTCTATTAAAAACTTAACGGTCTGTCTATATGAGGATCAAAATGACATGAATTGAATACTTTAGAGATCAAATTGACACAATTAAGACTAAACTAACAAAAAATTCATACTTTAAAGATCAAAAATATTATTAACCCTATGTTGGAATATATACCAAGTCCAAACTAACTTTTTATATCTACCGTGTGAATTGCTTCTTTAGTTGCCTTTCCTCCATTAAAGCAAAGCATTCAAATAGTATCAATTTAAAAAAATTAAAAGAAGAATCATATAAAGGACTAATAAACTCTCAATGTCTAGATATTTTTACATTTAATAAGGTTTTACTTCGAATAAATTAGACAAATTTACCACTAAAAGAAGGGAATATGTTAGTGTCTTTCCCGTTTTGCCATCTTGTGTAAAGTTCAAATTTCACTAAGTTCCCCTCCCCTATATGACTAGTGACCAAAAAAAAAAAAAGGAGAGAATACAAGAAAATATTATTATTTTTGCCTTTTTCAACTTTACAAAGTAGCTTTTGAGCTTGTCAACTTCCTTCGAGTTCTAGATTCTTATTTTAAAAGTGACAATTGTTAACAAGAACAAAACTATTGATTTGTGGATAGTTTTGACTTGCATTTTCGAATGGCATGATTCAATCAACACGAATAATGGATTATATAAAAGGAGTGATCAGCAATTGTGTCTATTTACAAAAGACCACTTTTTCCATTGAAGAATCCGCCCATTTAAGGAGTCGAGGTGAAAAATAGTTTGAATATTCAACACGCAAAGACAAATTAAAACGAGTTTGATTAGTGTCGATCAACAAATCGCGTGTTGAAGTCAATGGACACGGAAACTCAAGGCCAACAATTGGCTTATTTTTGGAAATTTTGTCAATAGAATGTTTTTTTTTTCTTCACATCCCATTTTTCTTTCTATATTCTCAATCTACCCAATTTTTTCTCATACCAAATAAAGTGTTAATTAACTAATTTTTTATTAACAAAATATAAACTATGAGAGATGGTAATATAGGTTTGGAATGGGTGACCTAACTCCAAGTGGACTTGTTTATGACACAAGCTTATTCTATGTAGAGTACATGAAGTGTGGGCTAGAAGTTCCTTCTAGAATGCAAGAGATTAAGCTCACAATTCCTCTCGGCCCAATCACCTTGGATTTGCAACTTTTTGTTGTCATTGGAAGTTTTTAGTTCTCTCCCAAAACACTGTTATCAGAATCGAATCACATCGATTAGTCCAAACGATAAATCGGTGAATCGGACTCTTTGGTGGTCTGGATAAATTATTGGGTTGTTTATGCACTTAAATCGTTGTTGAACTGGAAAATCGTCTGATTTTTTTGAAGAAATCATCAAAATGGGGTGATTTTATGAAAATCAAGCGGTTCAAAGATGACTAGTATAAAAGTCCCATTTTGGGCTAATTCGCCCTAAAATCTAAATTGATCAAGTCTCTCTCTCTCTTCCAAATATTATGCAATTTAGCTCTTACACCCCATTGGACTATCCAACACAAAATCAACATTGAAAGAAAAGTTAATCTATTGATCACATCATTAGGTCATAAAAACTACTAAGAGCTGACTTTATATCATATCAATCAGAAAAGTTGAGAAATGAATGATTAATGGGTATTTAGGTAATTTCAAACTGCGATCCAAAGTCCAAGCTTTTATTAAAACAGAGAGCTCTTGGCTGTACATTGATTGATGCTCATGAACTTGTCAGAAAGCAAACTATAACAGGGAAACAAAACAACCAAACCACTCTCTCATTTTTAGTAATAGACACCAACCAACTCTCCTCCACTTCTTTACATGGCCCCCCCACTCATGCCCCCACCATCGATGAACATGAAGACCTCTCAATTTCCAGGAAAAGATGGTGTTCTACTTTGTGGCTGCGAAGACTGCTGGCCCTTCCACCTGAAATATTATCCACCAACTTTTACAAATCAGCACTAGTATAGGAATATGAGAGAGAATATGTGGCTCAAAATGCATTTATTCAAAGCTGGTATAGGTTTTTTGCCACAAATTTCAATCAAAAATCTTCTAGTCTTTGTGCCTAAATCTCTGTTGTCTGCACTCTAATCAATGTCTCTTAAGTCATACATTAATATGGGTATTTAATGATTCTAAAAAATCAAAGTTTCATTAAAATGATCATGGCACCCCGGGGGGGGGTTGGAGAACCTTCATATGTTTGTTCAGTATACAACTTTGCTTTCTTTTTTGGTACCAATTTTGGGTCATCATCTCATCCATGTCATACAGTTCAAAACCCTCTACAGTAAAGCACACCATTGTTGGAACCATAAAAAAAACAAGTCTTTTTCAAAAAATATGAATGTAGTTTTTTCCCAAAGATTTGTTTTTGATATCCTCAGCTTGTGCTTTAACAGAAAATATTGACCTTAATAGTGTACAATGTAAGAACAAGATTGACGTAGCTACTTCCAAGTAGTTGGGATAAGTCTATGTTGAGTTGGACTGGTTTTCCATCCAAAAAAAAAATGAAAAACAGAATCATGTCGAGGAAAAAATACGATGTTAGATTAGGCATGTTGTTATGTTGGTATATACCAAAAGACACTTCCAGCTCGTCACTATTGCAAATACAATAGTGATGGGAATTTTCCTATGGCTAATTTTCATAATATGAATGTATGATTCAGACAGGTTAAAAGATGATGTCCCCCGAATGAATCTAATTGCACTGGGACCTGAACATTGGATGTCAAGGATTGTATGTATAGATTAAAACATCATGTTACCATGAATTTGGCTCCCCAGATTTCCTCCTCAGTGGCAGGAACAGCAGTGATCTTGTTCTTAGGATTCTCGTAGCTTCTCAGTTCTCCGATTGCTGTCGAGAAGAAACATCCTGCAAAACATAGTGGCACCATTGTCAACCAAGAGTAAGAATTACAATAAACAAAAAATATTAAAGTGATTTGATTTAGTTCTTCATGTCCACGTCGTTACAAGTCATTATGCAACTAGTGTGTTGAAATGGCACCAACTGATAGTAAGATGTATATTACAATTGTCAATTTATTAGACCAAAGCAACAAAGTGATTAGCCAACCCACCTTGTGGGAAAGAAGCAAGTGACTTGCCACAAGCCCCTTTAAGCAAATCAGCATCATCAGCAAATGCCACATACCCATCAGCAGTGATTCCCCAATACAGGGGCACCTTACCAAATTGATCCTGTCACAACAATACCAACCCAATTGTTGGTAAAGACCAACTAAAGCAATAAAACCATCAATGAGGAAATGGCTGGTGGAATCACTTACAGCGGCCACAAACAAGGTAGAAGTGGACTTGTCAAAAACAACGAATGCAAAATTCCCCTCAAGGTGTCCAACAACATGGTTAGGAGGGTAAGGAGCCCGATCACGGAGAGCCTTGTAAGCCTCAATGACCAACACTGCCTCGTTTGCAGACTTGGCAAGACCATATTGTTGCTTCAGACTCCCCAAGTTGTCAAGTGCTCCCTCGAACAAGCAGAATATCTCATCCTTAACTGCAAATGATCTGCCATTCCAATCACCCAAGTTTGGTTTACTAATCAGTGATCATTCAATTCCAGATAGACAAATTAGCATCAGTTTTTTTCCAGACCTAGTATTCTGCTTGCAATAAAGGATAGGCAGCCTAGAATGACTTGAATCAATCAATGTTTAGGATTAATTATCTAACAAATTGTGCTAAATAGCTATGATGGACTACCATCTCAATCATGCACCTTTGGGTTCTTAGTTATATTATAAATTCTGCCACCGCATCAGGTAAATCAAGGTCCCTTGTGAGAATTGATTGTAAAATCTAGATGGTAACCTGAAGTTTTCCCAATTGACCTATACTAACAGGCTATGTTTTCAGATTATCAAACACACTTCAACAAAAAGTTGTTCTACCATCCATAGAAATCATCAATTTAAGCAACTAAGACCATGATATCACTCCAAGTTTTTTTAATGATATTCTATTAGAACACTTGGTTTCTTAACTTTTAGTGCACAATAACATTGTCAAAAACCTTTCCAACCACCCTCAACTACAAAAATGGAATACCATGAGCCTTATGGGAGTCCTGTTGTTTATTGATACAAGAAATATACAGAGGCGTGTTAAAAATTGAAAGCACAACGATAGAACCAAACAGGTTGTGATATTTGGGAGGTAGGGCCACAGATGGTTGGATACAGATAAGAATCTTGCAGGACCCCATGATTGAAGTTGCATTTACACATAGACCAGGGGCAGGGGTAAAGGAATAAATTTTCATACCAAACAATAAGACTAAAGAAAAGTAGGCTGATAGAGTGACCCACCAAGAAAATGACAGTAGCCTAAACAACCATGGACCATCTAGAGAAATAAGGATTTGAATTCTCGGATGATTTATCATTAACAAATAAATACAAATTACAGTCAAAGAAATATTGAGTCCCAAAAATACATCCGCTACTACCGGTAGGGTTGACAATCAAACCGAGTTAGCCGGGTTCGACCCATTTCGAGCTCGATTCGTTTAAAAACAAGTTAAATTTAAATAATTTTTTAAACTCGCAATATAAAAGAGTCGAGCTAACAATTTTTTAATCGACAAGTTTGATTCAATTATCAGCTCTAACTACCAGAATGGTAGATCTCGGCCGACAGGAACGAGTTTGACTTAGGTAGTTAGTTAGTCAAACAAAAACGTAATAATATGCTCTATTTTAAGTTACACAATTTTCATTTAGAGTTTTGAATTTTTTTTTCTTTTTTTTTTTTGAAATGATTATCAATCAATGGTTATGATTCGTTCTGTTGGGGGGGTCCCATGGGAGTGCGAGTGATCTTATGGGCGACATGAACAATGTATTTTGGGGGGGTTAAGTGGTCATTTTGCCCTCACTGGGTGCAACGTAGGTGTGTCACGAACTCTCTTCAACCCGTAGCTGTGGCTTAGGCCCATACACATGGCAGATTTATAGAACTAGAAATTAGAAAAAGGGTGAATGACACCCACCATTCATTGCTTTTTCTTACAATTTTTTTTATCATATTTGTTGTATTATCTTATTTTTATATACAATTATTTACATATATTTATTTTCAAGCGTGAATGATTATTATAAAAAAAAAATCCCAATTTTGAAAATCCATAGTTTTTCAAATCCAGACACAATTCTAAGATTCCAAAATTAGATTCCTAAATTTGTTAAGAACGACATGGTATTAGAGTTCAGATTTCTTTTAAGTCACCTCTTCTTACAGATAAGTGGACCCAATACGACACAAAATATAAATGATTAATACAAAAGACGAACCGATAAGCACTGACCACCGAGTAGGGTGGTCTAGTAGTGGTATCGACCTTATTCTCATTCTCATTCTCATTCAGAAGTTGGGAGTTCGAATCCTGGAGGTTCATTAGGACTAAGTGGTTAGCCGCTATCCTAGCCTAATTAGGTCAGATCCCAAGAGATGTTCCAAGCACGGTCAGAGGCCTTATAATCCCACCGGGCCTAACGGGGTGGTCGCTGGACGCTCTTCCTTGCCGACACCCCTTTTATTCACGAGCAAAAAAAAAAAAAAGAACTCGCTGCACTGCGTTCTTCAGTTTTGTTTGCTTTAATCAGTATTATTTTTTAATTTGATTAATTCTTTCTGTAAAATTCGAAATATCAATTGCTCTTGACCGTCCGATCAAAAGCCAACCGCATCAAAAGATGATCAGACGGTTGAGATCATTTAAACAAAATTTATCTGGTATACATGTCATTTCTAGCACACAGTTTTTGCAAAGTGAGGACCGAGAAAGCAACAAAAACGACGTTGTTTAGGTGGTTTTTGGCTCTGATCATCAATTTTTATCATATATATAATACCTGGGCTGTGAAGCCGACTCGTTGTGGTGAGTGTAAGCCAATTGGACGTTCGCGCCGATCTGTACGGTCACCGCCGAAGCGTTAGTTCCGACGAACCGGTTCACCAGCGCCTCCGCCGTGATCTTCGGTGACGGAGTCCGGCTGCCGGCAGCCACCAACTCTTCCGGCGGCGACACTATCGAGCTGCTGAACACACCCAACATAGTTGTCTCTCTCTCTCTCTCTCACACACACAACACACACAACCACACTCTTTCTCTCTCTCTCTCTATATACGAATCTATATGCGTTACGTCTCTTCGTGTCTACAATGGTGAGGCCTATCAGAGTGGAAATGGAACGAAAAGGGGTCTGAAATTTATAAATAGATGGCGAGGGTATTATTGTCATTTTGTGGGATTTTTTTGTAAGAAAAATTACATTCATTTCCATTAGAGTTTACTTCAATTGTACGACGTGCCCTCATAGTTTCAAAGTGTTATTTTTCTTAGGGAAAATTACACTCACATCTAAATTAGGGTTTACTTCAATTGTATAGGTTTTATCATCCAACATTATTAATGGAATCCTTGATTTTTCAAATCATCCTTGTTCATTTTTTTTTATTTTTTACTATAGGGTGTTTAAGATTATGCCGACTACTTATTCGAATTTTAAAATCAGTCATCGTAACTCGAATTAAATAATTATCCTTGTTCCTTAACTATATATCAAAACATCCAAGCCTCGATTAAGACCAATAGAACCTAGTTGCCATAAAAAGGATGATATAAATAGATCTTGTCAATCTTATTAACCTTTGATTCAAGAAGGAATATATCGCAAAATAGATTAAAAAGGGGAGGAGTACAATTTCAGGACCTATGAGGGGTATAATTAATAATTTGAGTAAACTTGTGGACGTTGTGTTTAATTTTTGAATTTCTTTTTTTATAATATATTTTGTGATATAAATATGCAATGACTGGACAAAGGGAGGCATGTGGATTGGGACCCACCTAGGGCGATGATTACTTTGCAAAGGTGATGCTACGTTGTAATGACACGTCGTATCAATAACTAATAACATTAAAACAAACAAATAAATAGATTCCATAAAAATTAATAATCAATTTGTCATAAAATCAAATAACTCCCGCTTTTCTACTATATAAACTCAAGTAAAATTTACTTTATCCATGTAGGGCTTATTTGGTAGATGTATTATGAGGAAATTAAATATTATTTTGTTCTATTTTTTATTTAATTGAGTCTAATACTTTATTTGGTAAATAAATTTGATACCGTATTAAATTAAAAAATATATATTAATTGTATACTTATCGTATATTTTTTTATACGATAGACCTGCATTATGGAAGTATTTTAATACCACCAAGAGATGTAATATTATAATCTAACTCAAACGTATTATTTTACACATTTATTATTATAACCCTCCACCGATAAAATCAAATCGTCATCAATGTTACAAACTAATAGAGAATATTTTTGTTAATTCAACACTAATACAATGAAATAATTCCCTAACCAAACAACTAATTGGATTAAATAATTATTATCTAACGTTTATGTTGTATATTACCAAATACTAGATAAAATTACGTATTATTCTAATACCCTATTTAATCTTGTCTTTTGTCTATCTGTATTATATTATACTGGATTACTATATATAATCCATAAATTTCTAATTCGGCAACAAAATGAGCCCTTATAGTTTTATTATTAATTGATAATACCATATCATCAATAATAATATAATACCACTATTGTATTCAATACTTGTGTTCGGATAAGGTTAAGATGGACAGAGACACAAAAAAGAGTTGAAAGTTTCATCAAACCTCTAGGGATTCATCGAATGATCACCATTTTCATGTTCTAATTTTTTCATCTCTCTTTCTTGTAATAATGTCTGACTCGAAAAAAAATATTAAGCCATATAATTCTTACTCGTATTTTAAAATTTTAGTATTTGTTTTCAATTATGCCATGAACACTAAATTGATCATATTGGAATGTGTCCCCATCAATAAATAGTGGGGCGATTAAAATCTGAAAAAATTCAAGGAAAAACATATTGAAAATTTTAAATTTTAAGAATTGTACTATCGTCAATTGAGATTTGAAAAGTAAAAGTACACCAAGTTTAGTTTCTGGCAATAGAGATATAAGAGAGAGTAGATATGTCAATTCGTGTCGGGTGAAACGCGTTCGTATTGGGTCTTAACGGGTTTATGTTAAAAATACATCATTTATACTCAATTTTTTTTATTAATTTGTGTCTAATGAGTCGTGTCGTATTGAGTTCGTACCGTGTATCAATTGTGTATAACCAGTGCATAAATGAGTCATGTCGTGTATTTCTTTTGACTTCACCTATATCCGATTCGTTTTATTAATTATGTCATATTAGGTCTATTTGTTTATGAAACGGGTGACTTAAAAAAGACTAAAACCTTCTAATTTCGTGTTGTGTTCATCGTGTTAATGAGTCGTGTCATATTTTGACATCCCTAAGAGAGAGAGAGAGATGAAATACAAATATTTTCTACCATAACATTTACCAAAAAAAATATCTTCATATTCGAACCAATAAATTAGATTTGAATAATAAAACTCATAATGATAATAGTTTCACCTTTTTGAAATGTAGATTTAAAGTTGGCTATTGTTTTTATTATTATTTTATTTTATCAAAATTATGGTTTGGAACATCATGGTATTTTAGTCTAAAGGCATCTGAGATTTTCAAACTCAATTGTCACCATATGATCATGACGTTGTTCTTAGCGGAGAAAATGACACGCGACAAGGCAACTTAAAAAAGTCGAAAGTAAAATGAATATCAACACAAATAATGTTGATAAAAGTCAGCATTGAGCAAGTAGGAAATGAATCTAATATTTTTGATAAAAATTATAATTGTCATTAGATTAGCGGTGCACCCTTATTTATTATCGGAATGCTTCGTTAATTCAATGATGATGTTAATAGAGTAGTCTAGAATTAGTTTCAATTATCATTAGTCTTACTTGGCTTGTGGTTCTTGAAAGAGGGTCAATGGAGTCATGAGCTAGACTAATCTAGGTGTAAGAGAACAAACTCAAGTAACTCTTTTACTCTTAATGTTCCATTATAATAGAAGGGTCCAATCTTCAATAGTCCAAAACCATGGACGGCCCTAATAACACTTTAAGATTTTAAGTTTAAGTAGTTGTTTGTGTGGGTGTAGCCATCACAATATGTAGGGGTGAAATTTGAGCGAGCGACCTCGAATTGAATTCTAATTTAATTTGAAAAAAATAGGGTTTGAGTTGAAGTTTTTAATACTTGGGTTAGGTCTAGACAAAAAAAATCAACCCAAATTGAATTCCGGTAGTATTCGGGTTACCAAATTCAACCCGAATATATAAATCGGCTCAACCCAAATTCTAAGTCCGGCTCAACCCGAACATATTTAAAAATAAATATATGAATTAATATAGCAATATAACTTACAAGTTAAAACACTAGGATCAATTATTTGGTTCAGTCTTATGTTAAACATTTGGTTATAATGTCTTTATGTTAAACATTTGATTGAAGTTATTAGTAGTTACTTTAGGTAAATACTATGTAGCATGTACCAGATTTAGAACAACATGCTGATTTTGGGCTTGAATGAATTCAACTCGAATTCTAATCCGAAATCAACCCAAATTACGTAACTCAAACCCAACTCAAATTCTAACTCAAAATTTGTTCGAATTACATAACCCCAATTCAACTTGAGCCCGCTCAAATTAAACTTGGACAATACTCAGATTGAGGTCGGGTTAAAATTAAAAATTATATGTCTAGGATTGGATTTGGATTGACCCGCTCAAATTACACCCCTAAGAAAATGGTACTTAATAACATGTAGGAGAGATGTGATTTGGTTATAGAATCTTGTTTGGTTGCTTTTCAAGTGTAGTTAGAGAGTCGTCATAATTTTATTTTGTTTTTATCAGGATGTTCAAGTCAGTTTACGTGCACATCGATTAATTTCTTCTTTGGTCCGATCAAAGAAAAACCATCAACGTCGAGACTATAGAATTCATAAGAGATAAATTCTTCATTGTCTGACTCCAAAAAATTGTTAACATTCAAAATCAGAACGTCTAAAATTTTACCACTCAAACTAGCCATTGAAGTTGAGAGTCATCACAATCATCCATCTTGAACTAATAGTTACTAGTACGTATATTTGAAATGAGTAAAATCACCCGTAAACTACCAGCAGCGAGTCCATTATGGTGTTCTTTTTTAGACTCGAATTTGAAAAATCAATGTATTAACTACTACAATTCACTATCTTCACGAGTTGCTTTTCAATTGTATTGTACATATATATGAGGATGAAATCAAAATTTTTGAAGTAAGATGGCCAATCCAAAGAAAAAGAAAACTATACAAGATCTAAAAAAAGAGGACCAAACCAAATAACTTCTCAAAATTTCATGAAAATCCAAAGATCACCCCAAAAAAAAAGGAGGAAAGTTGACCATTCTTTCCTCTAGATCTTAACATGGCTTCTTTTTCTTTTTTTCTTTTACTACCAGGTGTTCAGACTTTTTTTTAACGCGACTTCGTCACTGTGTACAAATGTATTAAAGACTACTATTTTTTTAAATGTTGAGTTATTTATTTATTTATGTTATGTGTAGTTAGTGAGCATTTTTTTTTGGGCATGATTGGTAGGATCCAACCTTTTAAACAGCCAAAAGTGTAGCTGTGCCCATGTTTTTCTGTGTTCTATTACAAATCTCAGCAGCTGTTTTGTGGGTCTAACCATGAATGCCCATGTTACAAACAAGTACTAAATTAAAAATATATAGTTTTGTTAGACATTTCTACAACTTTTTAGGAGACAAGCAGCCAAAATATTTGTTGAGTGATATCTTATCTTAAAGTTATGAATTCTTCCCCCCTTGATGTCATTCCTAGTCATGACTTGTACCAAGGAGAAAAAAATATTTAGTAGATATATACCAAGTGACTTTTTGGAATCAAAGACTTCTTTGGCAATGCTTAAAATTTGGAATTAGGGAATATAATTGAAAATAACATTTTTTAAAGTATGACTGTGTTTCTTTTTAGCATTTGTTCAAATTTATTTTTTGGGTTTTTTTTTTTGGAGGAAGGGGGGCGGAGAGAGAGCTAAATCCAAACTACTGATCCAAATTTACATCGCTCCTTCAGAGATAAATTTGAATTTTGAATTTGTATGACATATGATGCAACTTATATAGTTAAGAAAAAAAGGAAAAAAAAAAAGAAAAAAAAAGCTTATATAGTTATACATTGTTGAGTATTTTTTACTATATTTTATGACCTTTTTCTCCCCTTGGTGTGGAATATAAAGGAGAGGATGTGTTGGCCAAATGGCAAAAAAGTGGAAACTAAGTGTAAAGATAACAAAATAAACAATAAATTAAAAGGGGAGTGAATATAAAAACATCAAATCATGTAGTGATAAGATGTAATTATGCAAGAAGACAAAAATGGATAAAGTCTCACAAGTTGTTGATAGTGAAAGCCGCGCCCATTGTATGCCCTTGGCCCATGGTATGGGAACTTGTCAATATGATGACTCATCTTTATTCAATGAAAGATGGATAAGATGGGGTGGTCCTCATCTTGCCTATTATGATCTCTCCCCCACAAACACCATCATATTCTTTATTTTGTTTTGGCACATCTATGTCTCTTCCCATTAATAATGCGAGAAGATAGATCTAGTGTGCTCTCCGTTTATTGATAGTTAATTAGTTGTAATTAATTTCTAAGATAAAATATATTTTTAGTCCTCAAAGAATGCGCGTAGTGTCTATTTGATTCTCAATCTTTCAATTGTATCTATTAGTCTCTAAGACTTCTAATTTGTATTTACGTAATTCAACTCCAAACGTCCATCATAAAATCGTTAACGACTCTAGTCCCGCGTCGATCACTGGGAGTCTGGGACCAAATAGATACAAATTAGGTACTTTAGGGATCAAATAGATACAAATTAAGAACTTTAAGGACTAAATATATACAAAATTAGAAACTACATGATTGACACGTGACCAAAACTGTCAACGATTTTCTGATGACATTTGGGATTTGACCATTTAGATACAAATTAAAAACTTTAGAGACCAAAAGTGTATTTTATCCTACTTTGTAGGAAAAATTACTAATAAGTATTACTTTTTCCCACAAAAATCTATTAAGTTCTATCATTTTTATTTTATATCAATGAAGTCCTATTCTTGATATTTTATTTCAATTAAGTCCTAAAATTCCATTATATTCCAATTTTATCATTACCCTTTAGTTACTAAAACCCTTTCATAACTCAACTAACATAAACTTCATGGTAAGATCCAAAAAAAACTCATATTTTCTTATCTCATTAGGGTACCTAATCTTAAAACTCGAGACAATATTTGCTGACTATTTAATAAAAGAAGAAAGGTTAAAAAAAACTACATCAATAATATTTGTCGATTAATTCCATTTTAATGTCGTTATTGATTCAAACACAACAAGTAAAATAAATCCCCAACTTAATCATTTTAAATCCAATATAAATTAATAGAATATGGTTTTGGTAAGAATTAACTTAAATGAATATTGATGTAGAATCGACAATATTCTATTAATTGATTCTAAAAATGCAAGAGAATGAAAGAGTTTTGATAACTAAATGGTAAGGATAAAACTGTGCTGCTTAAATTTATTTATTAAATTTTATATTTTAAATGATGTGTCAAAATTTTATGCATTGAATGTTTGGTAGAGTTAGTGGACTCCACTGATCCAACCACCTATACTGATTTAAAATTCAAAATTTAATAAATAATTTGATCAGTATAACATTACTCTCGCCTGTCGGAATCCTTTTATTTTTTCACTCTTTTAACACACATGCACACGGGTGGCCGTGTGCACGTCCTATTAGTATAAGTTGTGAGGCCTTTTGTGTTTGTTCTGAACTCAACTCAACTTGATTAAATCTTTCTTATGAATAAATTTTTGTATTTCGCATCAAAGAGATTATGATCATGCAAAATTTAGTAGGGGGTGTCAGCTCTGACCCGTTCACACGAACTCGACATGAACCTAATACGAACGATTATAAAATTGACACGATTATTAAATACGCATAATAAGTAGTCCAGATTAATGTTTAGTACTCAGAACACACTAAATAAACTTTTTTTTTCGTGAGTCTTGACATGAACACGACACGAATAACACGACATGTGGGTTACACGAACAAGACATGATTGACACCCCTAAAATTTTGTTCATACGTTTGAGGGATCTTTCCATTTACCTCATTTGAATTTCTTATTATATTTGTTTGTTTGTTTATTAGCCGGCGTGAGTTCTTGCGTCTCAATTAAGAGAACGTGACTGTGAAGAGAACTTGTATCACACATTAAAAAAATAAATCAATTAAATTCTGATTTATATGATTGACGAGTCTGTTTACCCATTGCAGTTGTAAATTGTACCACGTTAATATAAATATTGAGACAACTTTACAAAATAGAATTAGAAAAAAAAAAAAAGGAATTGATAACAATTGCATAAAATAACTTAAATCCAAAATTAACTCGTATGAGATCTTAACTTTAAGTTTTTTTTCAGAGAATTTATATTAATTCGATATTTATGATTTGTAGGTGATTGTATATCTATAATATAAAATAAGATATGTTTCAATAAATTCATCTGACAGTCTTAAATAGACTTATTCAACAGTCATCAACATCTCTGTTAAAACCATTCATATTGTACCGTACTTTCAGGCACGAATTACCCCTAGTATCCTCGTATCTGAGGAATATAGGATTGAGATGGTTATTGATTATTAAAACAAAAACAATAATCTAAAACGTCCCATTGTAAGAGATGAATAGGAGTGGAATGGTGATTGATCATTGATGGGGCCTAGAGATATCGTGCAAGATTCAAGAATCCAAGATGTGACGAAGACAGTGAGATTGATTCAACCAAAGGTTGAAAGGTTTTTTTTTTTTTTTTGGGTAAATCCCACTTTGTCCTCTTAAAGACACAAAAAAATTTAGTTTATCCTCCAAATAATTAATTTTTTCACATTGTTCTTCAAAAAAATAAAAATATTACAATGTGGTTCACCGTCTTATTTTTGTTTGGTCATTCGTCTGTTTTATAATTTTTGATTTGTTTATTTGACATAAAACAAACGAACGACCAAATATAAAATAAGATAGAGAACTACATTATAACGTTTTTATTTCTTTGAGGGGACAATGTGAAAAAATTAATCAATCGGGAGCAAAATAAGAATGTTTGTATCATTCAGGGGACAAAATGGGATTTTCCCACCTTTTTTTTTTCTTTTATCACAACCACTACTGTATCCATGATTATGACTTCTACAAAGTGTTTCTATCTTATTTTCTTTTCTTTTCTCGGGGAAGTGACAGCCACATCCTCTCTTTTATATGTTCCAAAAATGAAAGTGATTATAATGATAGAGAAATACATAGATATCTTCACATAACCAATTGGCTTATTGTTAGCTACATGGTCCTTACGTGTTAGAGAGGGACATTTTTTTTTTCCCCCTAGAAAATATCTATGAGAGAGGAGAGGAAGGGTGTCACAATACTAGAAATCGGACTTTTCCTTAATAACAAAATGAAGAATGATGGGTTGTCTTGTCTTGAGCATTTGGAGTTTGTACGTTTTTGCTGCCATTTTTGGTAATTAAATATAAACCACGACTTTATTGGCTATTGTTATATTATATATTGAATTGTCTACCGTTTCATCTTCTTCGTCGTAATAGATAATGATCACTCTTGCTCTAACTTGAAGAATTAATTGTTGTTGATGATAGAAATTTGAGCACGAGTTCGACACGGGGAGCTCACCAGCTCGCTCATCTCTAGTCAGATAGAGTCGTATCTCATCACGGACTTGACTAATTCAACTCAGTTGAGACTTCTACTCTCAAGCAAAGAGTCCACCTCCATTACGCCTCTGCAGCCGCCTCAATTCAAATAAGGGATAAGAATCCCCCAATGACATAACTAATCAATCTATAAAAAGGAAGAACGAAAATCAACAGGGATAAGCCAATCCAACTCCAATTTGATATTCTCTTTCCTCAATTCCTTTCTAACTTAAGCATCGAAAGATTGACTCTCGAAGCCCCTCCTATTTTTGACTTCTTGTTTCAAGTCCTATCTTTGGTCGGTCGAAGCACAACTCCGGTCAATCTCGTGCCTGGAGCTTGGTGAGCATTTTCTGACATCATCAGTTGTTTTTTCGAAACAACAAAAAAGAAGAAATACTTTTCAAGGTTACTGCGAGACTATGGATGGACTTGGAGCATGAGGGTTTTACATGGATGCTAAGAGGGAAAGTTGCCCTTAAAGTGAAACAATATAGGCCAAGGTTGATTTGCTCTTATTCTATTGGATCTTTGGTTTGGATTGGGTAGGGTTTGGGCTAGGTTGTTGTCCAGATGATGTTTGCCAATCCAAATTGTGGGCCTGACCCTGTGGAATTCATGACACTATTGGAAATTCAACTCTGAAATTTATTGTTGGGTGGTTCTTATTATTTTGGATTTTCACATGGATTGTGACTACTAGAAAACTTTGTGTAGATTAAGGATTACATCCATGGTTCAAGGTTATGGTATCGATTATCGACTCGAAGAGTTATGAGACATATTAATTGCAGTCGTATATGGCGATACGACCTAAAAGAAAATGTTGAACATCACGAGAGTTTTGGGCATATGGTGGCGTTGCAGAACCCGACTTGATGACAATAACTCGACAATTCGGGATTGACTCGGATACAACTTGGACAATTCGACTGAATCATGCAAGACTCGAAATTTATACATATTGTATAACAATATCGTCTTGGAAGATGCCAATACCTTAAACCACGATTACATCCAATTACTTGCTCCGATAACGCATTGTCAACTCGTATTTTGAAAAACTACACGTAACTATCTGGTTTTAGTCCAAACTGAAACTGTTAGATTTTTCAATCGTATACATGTAATTACATTCTTTTTTCTCCGGGGAACTTTTGAAGACTCTCAAGTTCCCCGGGAAATCTAATGCAAAGAGTGATCAAGAACACGAGCATTTGGATTGGGGGTGGTGGATTTACAAGACCAGCCTTGAAGACGAAGAACACGGTACAAGAGGGCACCTCCAATGGCTCCTATAGTTGGTGCTGTGAGATAGATCCAAAGGTGATCAAACTTCCATGAAACTATTGCAGGCCCTAATGACCTTGCTGGGTTCATTGATCCTCCTGAAACAGGCCTGTAATGGAGAATGAGAAAGACTAAATGAATAAACAAGCAAAGAAGAAACTAGCATTTGTTTTTGTGTAGAAAGAGTCTGTTCTCACCCACTGATCAGCACTCCTAATCCAATGGCCACTCCAACAACAAACCCAGACAACTGCCCTACCTGTAAAAAAGCCTCATCCAAGTCAATATTCATCCCTATTTGAAGAATGCTATATGGTATAACCATTCAATAAGAAAACAATAAAATGGATAAAATGGGGTCTACTTTCTATTATGGAGGTGGTTATACATTACATGGATGGTTATGAATTTTAGTGGGGCTCACCTGCAAACTTATTTACAATTTAGTGGATTGTTACATCACATGACATTGTTGACATGGTGTAACGGTTACACCAAATATTTTTTCTCATTCCAGGGGTGGTGCAATGTAATGTAGTTGAAAGATCAATTTAATGTCATTTTAAGAGATTTTCACATCCAGTATTTGAAGATTTCTGAATTAAATGTCATAATCCGATTAGGTGCAACTTGGGCTGGTTGGGCTGATTGAGAAGTCAACCCGAACTCAACAAACTTATAAAATCTCCAATCCAAACCCTTCAATTCGAATATTGGTCAAGCCTAAAACTTGGAACTCGGGTTGAAATTGGGTTGTAAAATCTGAGCTAAAATTCTAATTGGATCGGATTTGGTTCTCGAGTTACAAAAGTTTGATTTGAGTTCGAGGTGATTCTTGAACTATACAAATTCGGGCTAAAGTTTTGATTCACCTTGGGTTGAACCCCAATTCACATATACAGATGAAGTTTTAGTTCCGTCTCCAGAACCTAAGACCTCTATGCCAGTTTTGTCTTAATTCAAGTTGGGTTAACAATTTATTTTTCTCAACCTCAACCCGAATATTAGAAGCACAAGCCCATATATTTCACTTTGAACACAGCTTGACTCGCCCACGTTACATCCCTATTATTAAATGGCTACACTTAGGTTAAAGCACCAATTAAGTTGCTATTTTAACTTACGGATTGAGTTTCATTTGTCAAGGATGCAGCTAGGAACACGACAATGAAAGTGGCAATGAGTTCCACCCAGAAAGCAGCAGTGCATCCATGGAGTGGTCTGGTAGCCATAAGCTCTGATTCTATGCCATACACTAACTTTCCCACATACGTAGCCAACACACAACCTCCCACTTGTGCCAATACATAAAGTGGAACCTTGCAAAACACAAAACAGGCAACATCTTCAATTTTGGTACAGTCAAAACATTTTGGTTTCTATCAAAATCGAAATGAATAAGCAATCGAAACTTTACACCCAAACGAAATTTTGATGGTAGAATCGTTTTAAGTACCTTGGACCATGGAAATGGACCAACAGTTGCAAAAGCTATGGTGACAGCAGGATTAACATGAGCTCCAGAGATTGAGCCAATAGAGAAAACCACAACAACCACTGTCAAAGCAGCTGTGGTGGCATATTCCAACAGTCCTACTTGGCCTCCCATCAGCTGCATGCTGGCTATGATCCCACATATACAGAACATCAATATGAAACTTCCCACTGCCTCTGCCACAACCTGCACATTGAATCCGACATGAATTTTAGCGTTTTGATTTAGCTTTAGTGGGCTTGGGATGTAAATAATTGGACCCGCTAGACCCACTAAACGTGTCAAATAAATGAATTGATGTGAATCCGGCTAACAAGACTTGTACATGATATAAACTTGATACGATATGAACTTGACTATACGAGGTTATAAATAAGTTGGGTATGAGTTAAACAAATTTTGATATGATAAAATTTACACAACTTAGAAACATAATGGGACACGACCCCTTGACAGCGCTAAGTAAAACACAAGTCTATCAAGTCAGGGAAACTCAAATTTAAGCCATGCGGATTGACGCTATCGCTACTCAACTTATTCGACCACTAAAACCTATAATACCAAGCTGAATACCAAATCCATTAAACATGCTTAAGAGAGATAGTGAACTACTGGTTATCATCATCTCTTACCATTCGAACAAGAGTAAGAAGATCCATTCCAATGGGAAAGCAGTGAAAACCCGAGTTCTTCATCAACACTTCTCTGTTCCTTGACATTGTATTAGAAGTAGAACCCATCTCTTGATCATATTTAGATTGATCAGTTGTTGATGTATCGTTTGAAACATCGGGAAATGGCTGATCCTTAAACAAGGGTTTCATGATCAACCTTCTCTTGATGGAAAATTAAGTTTTGGGTCGAAGATGTCTCGTCTTTAAAGATCAGAAAAAGGGGGAAAAATATTTATAAGTTAATCTCTCAAATCGAAAAATTAAGTTCATATCATCTTTTTTTTTTTTGCACTCTTTTTGAATGTATAAATGTGTATTGCCTAAGAGGAGGTTGTAATGTTGGAGATTTGTTTGTTTATTCATACAGTTTATGTTCACAAATTAAGCAGTTGATGTTGGGTAACTTGAACACAATTTTTGTGTTGGTCCCTAAGAGTACAAAACAGTTGGTCATGCTTCTTATGTGTCCTGTTTTAAAGAGAAGAAAAAAAGGGTTGACCACTTCTCCCCAACACTTTAAGATTTGGTTAACCTTGCACCTAGAGTGTCCCTCTTGTTTTTTTTTTCTTTGGTATTATGATTAAGGGTATCCGGGCTAGTTTACGTGCATCTCGACTAAACTCCTCATCATTTGGGCTCGAGGGAATTGTCAAATTTTGAACTCAGAATATATGAGTTTACAACTCATCCATGTTTTCACCGGGCTACCTTGGAATTTGTGTCCCTCTTGTTTTCCAATAGTTTAATCAATAGTTTAAGGCGGGATATTGAATGTTATACATCACACCACCAAACAAATAGCAAAATGAAACTATAAACCAAACAAACATGAGAGAGAGAGAGAGTGAGAGGGGGAGGGGGAGAGGGAGAAGGAGAGGGGAGAGGGGGAGAGAGAGAATGTGAGATTAAATTTGTTTGCTTTCTCTTGCATGTTTTGGAGTTAATGTATGTTGGGATCGAACTTCTATTATGTTACTAGAGTGGATTCATTTGGTTCTATGAGTGTTAGTTACAAAGTTGTTGGATGTGGACACAATCTAATAATGGGATCCATTAACTCAATAAAATGAATCAATCAACAAATTGTGAAAGTAAATTAGATTCAAATAGTGCAACACCATGTTTATTCGGATACTAGATTATTCAAAGGTATGGGTATGGGCTTTATTGGATGATTTTAATGCAATCAAAAACCTTCAGGAGACCTTGGGAGTATTGAGAACTGGAATCAGTCTATGTATGATTTTGACAATTGTATTCAATGTGCAGATCTAAGTGACCTTAGATTCACAGGTCTTCTTTACACTCGGTCAAATAATAGGAATCCTGGGCAGTGTGTGGTAAGGAAACTTGACAGAATCTTGATTAATGATGCTTGAAATCAACTCTTCCCAGAAGCTATGGCTGAATTTCTCCCACTTGGTCTATCAGATCACAGTCCAAGCATTCTCAGAATGGGTGTGTTAAGGAAAACTAGGAAATGTCCATTCAAACCATCTCACTCATAGAGATGACTTCCAGCAAATTGTCTCTAACATATGGACCAAACCAATTTTGGGCACTCTTCAATTCCAAGTCTTCACCAAGCTGAAAATGCTTAAACAGGCTTTCAAGGATCTAACCAAACCCCAAAGTGAGAATGTTACCATAAGGGTCCAAGCCTCTAAGATGGAGCTTGACAAATGTCAAAGGCTTTTAGGCTCTTTTCCTATGGATGCAGCCCTGAGAGCTCTTGAGAAACAACTCATCCACGATTATATTATTGCAGCAAAAAATGAGGAATCATTTCTAAGGCAAAAATCAAGAGTTTAGTGGCTTAAAGATGGAGATAAGAATTCTGTTTTTTTCTTCAAAACCATCAATTCTAGAAGAAACAGAGATAAAATTATATCTATCACCAGAGTAGATGGGACTACATCCAGTGAGCCTGAGGAGATCCAACAAATTGTAATCCACCATTTCCAATCCATTCTTGGCAATAGTTCTTCATGTGCACAATACAGGTATAGGGAGCTTCATAACCTTCCATGGAGACAACTTTCAGATGACCAAGTATTGCATCTTTCTATTCCTGTCACTAAGGATGAGATCAAGAGGGCAGCTTTCTCTATTCACCCAAACAAAGCCCCAAGTCTTGATGGGTTTAATGGACATTTTTATAGAGCTGCTTGACCTACTATTGGTGAAGATATTTCTGCAGCAGTCTTGGAATTCTTCACTAGAGGTCAATTGTTGAAAGACCTCAATAACACCATCATTTCATTAGTTCCTAAAGTCCCTAACCTTTCTAAGATTGAAGACTTCAGACCAATTTCATGCTGCAACACTCTTTATAAAATCATCTCCAAGGTTATAGCTTCTAGAATTAAGGAGGTGTTATCTGATATTGTTTCCCATAATCAATCAGCTTTGTACCTGGAAGAAGGATAGGGGATAACATTCTCATTGCACAAGAACTTATGAGGAATTATCACAAGGATATGGGATTGCCTAGATGTGCAATAAAGGTTGATCTAATGAAGACTTTTGACATGGTTGATTGGGATTTTATGATCCTCACTCTCAAGAGATTTAACTTTCCATCTAATATGATTTCTTGGATCCAAGCTTGCATCACAACACCTAGATTTAGTATCAACCTTAATGAGGAGTTAGTTGGTTTTTTTCCTAACAGGAGGGGTATTAGATAGGGCAACCCTCTTTCCCCATATCTTTTTGTCCTCATCATGGAAGCTCTTACTCACATTCTTAAAGCTGAAATTGTTGCTTCAGATTCTTTTAAGTACCACTGGAGATGTAAGCGACAAAAGTTAGTTCATTTGTGCTTTGCAGATGACCTTTTTCTCTTATGTCATGTCTCTCTTCCCTCAGTTGTTGTGCTAAAAAAAGCTTTGGATAAGTTCCAATCCTTGTTTGGTTTGAGTGCAAATGCAGTTTAGAGCCAAATCTTTATTTCTGGGATCCCTGAGACACAAAGGGACCAAATTATCTATTGCCTTGGATTTCAATTGGGACAGTTCATTGTCAAGTACTTGGGTATCCCATTCATTTCAACCAAGTTGAGGCCAAGAGATTGTGCAATTTTGGTGGACAAAACTGAAGCTAGAATAAAAAATTGGACTAACAGATTTCTCTCTTATGCAGGTAGGCTTCAACTTGTGAAATATGTTCTGTGCAATATGCAAAGCTACTGGTTAAGCCATTTGATCCTTCCCAAGAGTGTTCTAAAAAGAGTTGAGCAGTTACTAAGATCTTTCCTATGGTCTGGCAACAAGCAAAAGAAAGGAGCCTCTAAGGTGGCTTGGGAGACTGTCATTAAATCAAAAGAGGAAGGTGGTCTTGGGCTAAAAGATCTTCATAACTGGAAACAAAGCTCTAATATTGAGGTACATCTGGTACATTATCTATGACAAGGAAAATCTTTGGGCTAATTGGATCAAAGTGAACTATCTCAAGATGAAATCTTTTTGGGAAGATAGACCACCTTAGATTTGTTCATGGAATTGGAGGAAACTCTTGAAACTCAGGCACACTGCTAGGCCATTGATTCTTCACACTATTGGAGATGGTAAATCAACACACTTGTGGCATGATAATTGGCACCCGCATGGGCCTCTTCTTCTTAAATGGTTGGAGGGAATCATTGAACTTGAAAATCTGCCATCTACCACAAAGGTAGAAACCATTGTTAATGGTACCTAGGCATGGTCTTCTTCAGGTACTCCAGAGCTGCTGCAAATTCTCAATTCTATGTCGTCCTATAATCCGAACTCTCTGCATGCTGATAGAATTAAATGGCTCCCTGATCCTAGTGGTCATTATACAACTTATTCAGCATGGAAATCTATTTATAACTCTGGTCCTAAGGTTCCTTGGCACGGGCTTGTATGGTATCCTCAATACATCCCTAAGATGTCTTTTGTTCTCTGGATTGTTATTCATGGGAAGCTTGGAACGAAGGATCGAATCAAGACTTATATGCAAAACATTAATACGACATGTGTGCTTTGTAGGCTAACAAAGGAAAGCATCAACCATTTGTTTTTTGAATGCCTTTTCATAAGTGAAATATGGAACAAGGTGCTTAGTCATTCTATGGCACTTAGCCTCCACCCAGTGGAAAGAGAAATCCCTCAAATCCATTGTGCTTCAACTCAGTCTTTCCAGTTATGTTTATACGATTTGGAGAGAAAGAAATGTCAATGTCTTCAAGAATGAATTTAGGGATGCAACTACTGTTTTGAAGTCCATCCTTCATGTTATTAGCGGTAAACTTCTCACTTCCAACTTCAAATAATCCACTCGAAATATTATTTTTCTCCAACATTGGAACAATTCTGTGTCTAATGCTTGGTCCTCTGATCTTCCATCATGAATGCTCTGAACTGCCATAAGTTCTATCATAAGACAGAACTTATAGCAATTCAGGTACTTGACCCCTTCTTTTGTTTTTTGGTCTGTTTGATAAACAAATTATTTCTTTACATGTACATATAATTTTGCAAAGATGAATATATTTTACTTTCCCATAAAAAAAAAAACTTCCTTGCTTGGAAAAAGATATTTTTCTTTTGTAAGTAAGTGATATACAATTTTGTTGATTGGTCCTAATAAGAATGTGTTCTTTGAAAGCCCCAAACGACATGGTAAAATAATATATTTTGTTGAAGAATAAATATTTATGTTACATCATATTTAATCGCTTACGTTTTTGAGTAAATATTTGTTTAACATGGTAGCAGAATATTATGTTTAAATCTCATTGTTATCCTAATTCTTAAAAGATTTTCAGGTGTTAAGTCTAAAATTTAACCTGCACGCAGGGGCGGAGCCAGAAATTTTGCTCAGGGTGGGCACTTTAATTACGCACTATAATTTTTTTCTTCCTAACCAATCACGCTATATAATATATTTATATTTATTATATCACATTTGATACATGAATTCCATTTAACATAAAAAATGCCAAAAGATAATGCATATTATATATGTACAAAAAATGATTAATTATCATCATCGTAAAAAATGGAGCTAATTGCCATTTTTGTAATTAAAAAATATCAGTTATTCACTAACAATCAATTAAATTTATTCAATAAATGATGTTTCAAACACACTGAGATATTAACATAGTAAAATTATTAAACTAAAATTTAAGAGCTAAACATAGTAAAAAAATTTAAATTCGATTGACACATAGTAAAAACTATAATCAATACTTGAATAAAAATAGAGATGATTTCTCGTAAAAAAAAAAGAAGCTAAATGAAGGTCAATTGCAAGAACTTTCACTTGCAAAAATTCATAAATAATAAAATTAAGGTCATCTGGAAAAAACCTTAATAAAATAAAAAACTTGTCTCATTGTTTACAATATTGCTCAACATTATCTCTATGACTACAAATATTGCAGAAAAATTTAAAACTTCATACCATACCCATAAAAAACTGAGAAGATATGATACACCATAATCAACTGACAACTAAATCAGTTAAAAAATTGGATTGATACCAAATTTCAACAATGTGGATTCCATCCCAAGTTTTGGAGATCAACCCTAACTCAATTCCATTGAGTCGCAACTTAACGTGATTAAGTTTTATTTTTTGTACGATACTCAGATTTCAACAATATGGGCCCAAAGATTTTTTTGTTTTATGTGGGCTTGGTTTTTAATTTTTTTTGGGTGGAGGTGGTGAGCCTAGCATTTTTGACTTTAGTTTTAGGTGGGCACAAGTGATATATTATACAAATATACAATATATATACCTAGGTAATAAAATAAAAAAAATTTGAGGGGGGGCACTTGCCCACCCTGAACCATACATGGCTCCGCCCATGCCTGCACGTGACAACTTAAACTTCTGAAATAAATATTTTTGGGTTCAATCACGGTTATAAAAGTTCTAAGTTGAATTCAGTTCGAATCTTTTGAACACGAGAATTAATCATGCATAAGTTTTTGAATCCGGATCACATAAATTGAGTTGATATTCAGATTTATTTTTGTTTTGTATTAATTTTGTGGTTAAAATTTAATTATAAGTTTACACAATTCATGTTGGAAATCGGGTTAAGACGGAATTCATTAATTTGGGTTGAGTCTAAAAAATTCAAGCTCTTAATCCGAGAACTTTCTAAATTTAAATCGGGATGAGATTTTATTGTCTCTCTATCTCTGTGACTCAAATTGAGATGTATGGGAGGAATCTGATTTTATAAGTTAATTTAAATGTTTTGTGCTTTTGCTTCATGGTAGGGTTCCAAATTACAGTACTAAAGTATCATATATCCTATTATTCATCAATCAAAGCATGAAACATGTAATAAAACTTAGATTTTATAGTTTCACTTTATTTTATTATTTTCAAGATCAACGATTAGAATTAACTCAGGGTGGCTCTATAGTGTTGTTGAAAAAGCTCAATTTTTAAAGAAAATCTCAAATTTTTAGATATGATAAATAGTTCATGTAAAAAAAATTAAATTCATTAATAATAAATTTTATAAAAACACAAGCCTAATAAAAAAAAATTAAGGCCTCACTTCAAGGAAGACACTATGATTTATAGGTGTGAAGTAATAGTCTAAATAAAAAATTTAAATTCATGACTAAACAAAATTTGAACTCAAGTAAATTAGACCTTTTAATTCAGTCGTAAAATTAAAAGGCCTAAAATTTATCATTTTTAAAAAAAAAGAAAAAAAAAACTAATAGTAATACTAAAGCTATTAAAAAATTTAGTCTTATTCCCCCAAAAAATCAAGTTTAAAGTTACTATCATAACTTTTTCAATCATTTTTTCTCTTTCTACCAACAAGTTCAAATATGATAACAAAAATTTAAATATAAAATTTTAATTAATATATTTGTGTTTATTAAAATTAAAAATTATTAATATTAAAAATAAAAAAATCTCATTTATCATTTTCATTTTCATTTTTGGCCCCAAAAAATCTCAGGCTGCCCTTGATTATTAAATCAACAAAAAAATCAGTCTAAAATTTATATTTCAATATGATATTCATATTTTTTGTGGGTCCCATAAACAGGGTCTTCCCAAAGACATATGTAATGTATTGGTGTTGTGCCCCGTGGGCCGTGCCCCTACATGTTGTACTTTTTTATGTGCTGCGAAGGGGGCGCCACGTTTGGCTCAGTCTCACTACATTTCAAGGGAACTTGTAGATTCTGGATAAGGCCTTGGAGTCTCTGACTAGCTTTCTGCTTTTTCTGCATTTGGTACCAAGTAATGTGAGGTAAGCTTATCACTTATCATTTTTTAAAATATGATGTGGGTGTAGTGGTATTCAAATCAATGGACAATATGAAGGTCATTCTATTCAAGATAGAACCTCAAACTGCCCAAAACATACACTTCACAAAAGGAATTAGCCTTATATTACACTGCTCATTTGGACTTCAAAGACTACTTGCACAAAACAAAACATACAAAATTGGGGAATCTATCATCAATATTTTCATAACCCTTCAATCAAGAAGCCATCCCTTTGCACTGAAGATGATCTTGATCAATTTCCTTTGGCCAACATCTGATAATTAATCCAAGGAAACTGTACAATGTCAGCGATAAGATCTACCGACAATTTTTTAGTTTTCTGGAGGTAATTTTTCATAGGTAAGTGCAAGAAAATAATCAAATTGACTCACTGGACCTAGAAGAAGTCAATTTGAAGTCAGAGCAACTTGTTTGCTTCATCAACAATGATGAACTAAAACCAAGCATAGAAGTTCTCAAATCAAACTCCAAAAGATTGTCCTCTAATTGGTATCCCCCTTTGATAATTGAAGTTTTTGGACTCAACCCACCATCCAAGAACCCCAAGCACATCACCTCATCACTCACCATCACCATTGAGTTCCTCCCATATATCTTCCACCTGACCATCTCACTTTGCAACACAAGATCAATCACTGGCACAGCCGGCCCGACCAGTGTGTTACCGATTGTTTTCGAGCTAAAACAGACCCCAAATGGTGCTACTGGTGCCACCCTAGTCATGTTCATAGAACTAGCAGCCATGATATAAGCTCTAGTAAATGTCTCATAGATTGTGCTCTCCAATGTAGTGTAAGGAACAATTGTACTTATTTTTGTCCCTCCAAGGCCTTGTTGGTCCACTGATAACAACGATGAATTAAACGACAATCGCTTGCCCTTAATTCTGATGGACTTCACATTGATGAAGTACTCTTCCAACCTATGATCTTGGTTTGAAACAAAGGGTGTGTAAACCAGTGTCCTCGAAATGTCGGTGCCGGAAAGTGAGACATAAGGACCATCACCGGAAAAAATGGCACCATCTGATGAGGATAGGCAGATTGCAAATTTCCTTTGGAAGTCAAATGTGTTAGCAAGTTGTGAAGGCAATGCAATTCTAGTGTTTGCAAGGCCTAATATACCTTTGACACCAGAGGCAAGGCCTTTTAGAAGTTGTGTAGGTGCACATGAGAAGAGGAAGTGATGAATGGTAGCTACTGAAGGATAGCCAATCCTATGCCAATCTGCAAGTTCAACTGCTATGGTGTCTTCTGCTAATTCCCCTGATGTGGCCACTCCTGTTAATTTAGGGTAATTTAGGGGTGTCAATTTCCGCCATACATATTTTTCAAAAAAATTTCTTTGTTATTTGAAAAATAATAAAATATTCACAAAAATAATAAATTTTAGATGTATTTGCTTGGTACCATAATCAAGTCCTAAACATAAATATGACACAATTCGATTGAGACGTTTACCTGTGATGGTGTTTTCTGGGTCAAGGAGACAATTCTTGGTGTCATGCCCTGCTGGTCTAGCACAACAATTGGCCTTTGCCATTGAGCACTGGAGTGAGCTACAGTTGATGGAATGGTGAGATGATGAACCAAGGCCTGACTGATCACAGTGGATCCAGAGAAATGGAGCACCAAGATCAACAAGAAGCTTGAGTGGAACAAGGGGTGTGCCCATGTTTAAGTGGGTCAAATACTGGTGGGTTGAAACATCTTTGGTCACTTGAAGGAAGACACTAAGTGGGAAATCAGGAGTCTGAGCAAAAGTCGAAGCGATGAGGAAAATGAAGGAAGAGAACAGAAGAGGAACAGAGGCAGCCATTGAAGAGTCTGTGTGCGTGTGAAAGAGAGAGAGAGTTGGACTGTAGTTTTAAATTGTTGCGGAGGGTTGCCGCGGTCAACTTAAGATTGACAATGGAATAAAGTGTAATAAAGGCGTGGAATATGGATAAGGATTTGGGATTTTCATGTTTCTGCTGACTAGACATTGCCCCACTTTGTATTCTCCATGGGTCGAATTTTTATTCGTAGGACTCTCCATGGATCGAATTTTTATTCGAATATGATTTAAATTTAAATTTGATTAATTAAATATGAATTAATAATTTTTATCAATAATTCAAACTTGAATCAGAATTTGAATTTGTTATCTTATAAGTCATTGATTCGGATTTAATATATATATATATATATATATATATATATATATTTCTATATAAATATTAGAGAAATTAAGTGATTATTTGAAAAAAATTAGTGAAAATTTAGATGTAATTTATTAAATTTTAGTTAAATTAAGTTATTCGGATCAAATTTTCGGATTGTTAACAGATTCAGATATAGATCATGAAAATAAAATTCATCAAATAATCGAATCGAACTTTTAAAATTAAATTTGAATTTTAATCAGTCAAAATTCAATTTTAAATCCGATGCGTTAATAGGCCTAATCACCGTTATGTAATTCTCTATGTCTACCTATATTTTAGCAGCATTTTTGGCAGTAGTTTTTTTTTTTTGGGGGGGGGGGGGGGGGGGGGGGGGGCGGAGGTTAATTATAAGGGTGTAATGTGATGAGAGATTGGGAGAGAAAACAAATTTGTCAAATACATGTGGTAAACGAGTTTGAACCCTACGGATCCAATCCTCATGAAAATCTGTCTTCAGCCCAATAAAAGTTAGTGAGGCTGGCTTGGCCCAATGTCTAAGTAAATCTAGAGTTCAGATGAAAAATACACAACTAGTGAAGCCCACATACTTGTTTTTTCTCATGATCTTTTTTATTTTTATTTTATCTTAATCTTGCATTATGAAGGAATTTTTCAAATGATAGACAATTTGGCCAAGAGTTCATTCTACAAAGCTGGATATCTTCAATCTGAGTCTCTTTTGAGGATTACCCAAAATATTTATCCTTGTAATTACCACATTTATGTAGAACAAGAGGACTGCATGTGTCTCGGAGGATTAGTCGAGTACTCTAAGATGGTCGAGTAGCACCTAGTTATTAGTTAGAAAATATCGATGCATATACCTACTTTACTAATGCCCCAAAAACGGACAGCCCCATTTTTTTTTTTTTTTTTACGAAATATATATTTACCTCTTGGTGGCCTCATTACACCCTATAGTTACTTTTCTTGTCAATTCACCTGTGAGTAGCGTGGTAAACAATCCGAGTTATTCGGACTTTGCTTGAATTCAACTTTTTTGGAGCTCGAGTCGTGCTCAAACAATTTTTTAAACCCGTTTAGAAAATAGGTCCTATAAACTCAATTTGTATTGTGCTTAAGCTCGCAAAATTTAACTTGTTTATATATAAAATAGATAAACTACTTGAGCTCCACTCGGATTCTGTTCATTTTGAACTTGACTCAATCTCGTCCGTTTAGAAAAAAAATAGCAGAACTTAAACATTTTTACATTCGTTTTGAAAAACGAATTCATCAGGTTCGAACTTGAACTCGTTCGTTCGACTGGTTTACCATACCTACCTTTGAGATTTACAGTGAATGAATTCCAAGGAAATTAGTTTGGTCATGAAACCTCAAATAGCAACCTTCTCCTCTCAAGTAGCAATCAAAATGTTAGGCAGGCTGAGGAATTTCTCATCATTTCAGAAGGAACTCATTACCTGTTTGGGCTTTCTTTCTCAAAATTATTTTGTATAGGCCCACAATAGAAAATGATAGATCTAGACCCATTACAAGGGTCTAGTATTTTCATTATTATCTTTAGAAAATATTATGATATCGAAATTTTATTTTTTGATACAATACCGGAAAAAAAAAAAAAAAAACACCGACACCGACACCATACTCAAAGTATCAGAATTAATTCGAGTCACTAAACTATATCTTTACGTCAAAGTATAAAGACTTATCTCAAACCTTACTTATCATGCAAATGATGTGTAGCATAATATATACTGACAAAATACCCAAAATGCCATTGGCAGCACCATACATTTCACTGGACTTCACACCCTTAACCATCACTTACCCTAACAGAAGTGCAGAGATTACTTCTAAGGATTTATGTCAATAATGGTATGATGCTTGTTAAATGGATATGTGTGGAGCGGTTCAGGAGTGTTACAAAATGTACTATATTAAAAAAAAAAAAATCATGATTAGGTCTGTCAATTGTATAGAAATTTAACGGGTTTGTGTCAGAAAACACTCTACTCATACTTAATTCGTTTATTAATTCGTATTTAATGAATCGTAATATATTAGGTTTTGAATCGTGTATGAATTGTACTTGTTCGATTGACTTGACTCGTACCCGACTCATTGATTAATTGTGTCGGGTCGGATCCACTCATTTATGAAATGGGTGACTTAAAAAAGATTTAAACTCTCTAATTTGGTATTGTGTCATATTTTGATACCCCTAAATATGAGGAATCCTAAAATATCCTAATAATTTTTATTCGATCATAATATTTTATGATAAATCGTGAATTACTTCAATTATAATTTTATTAGTAAATTGATTTGTTCCTCTTGTGTTATTTGTGATTTTTTACAGGCTACCTGACAATCTTCACAATTATTAATGAGCTTCTGTATATGTACTTTTCCGGTTTTGCCCTACCAAATTTTCCATTTTACACTTTTACCACCCAATTCAACTGCCTTTCATCATGAGACGCTGCTTCACTCGGCTCGGCTAACCGAGCTTCTTTTTTCATACCTGTATTTTTATTTTTATTTTTATTCGTAGTGTTACCATTTAAAGTTAGAAAAATATGAAAAGAGGAGGGGAAATAGCACTGGCAATTAGAATATTATTAGTAATATTATTAGAAGCTTTTTAGTCGGTTCATATTTGACTTATATATAATCAAATATAACTCAGCTTGTATTGTAGCTCTCAAATTTAATATAAAATTCATAATAATTGTTCTGATTTAGGTGTTTTACTTTTTTCTCTCTATAAATGAGAAAATTATGTATACAATTTTTTGGCTAGGCAATCATATTTTGAATCTAAAAAAAAGGCGAATAATTTTGCCCAAAATATTAAGATTGTGTTTGGTTCGTAGATAATAGGGGAATAAGGTCCAAATTTAAAAGAAAACACTAAATAGACTTAAAAAATTGATTTAAAAACTTGACTTGAAGAATTACTACTATTGAATGGGTAGTGGGTTCTAATAAATATTGAGATTCACAGTCAGTGTTTTAAAATCCGGTCCAGCCCGGTTGGGTTGACTTGGTGAACTGGTGCCTAAGTCGAGCCGATTTAGCAACCAGATTGTTTGTGCATCAAACCCAGAATAAATCCATTGAAGTGGGTAAAAAATCGCTGAACCGTTCAACCCGGGCGAGTTTAATCAAACCAGACAATTCATTTAGTTAGTATAAAATATCTGAGTTTTGGCCCTTTTTGGGCATTTTGCCCTAAATCGTCATTGTCTCTACCTCTTCATCTTCGCGACAATGGATGTTAACATCACGTCCATCTCCAACGTGAGTTCCCAGCCCTGCCTCTTCACCTCGGCCTCCTCTAGTACTATGTGCCTCTGCCTCTTCGTCTTTGTGACAGTGGACGTTAACGTCACGTTCATCTCCAACGTGAGTTCCCAGCCCTGCCTCTTCGCCTCGGCCTCCTCTAGTCCTATGTGTCTTTGCCTCTTCGTCTTCTCAACGGTAGACGTTAACATCACAGCTATCTCCAACGTGAGTCTCCAATCATATCATCAAGTCTGATTTTTAAATCAATTTTTTTAAATCTGTGAAGCATTGCTCAAAATTAAATTGATTTTGTCTGAAAGTTCACATTTTCCTCTTTTGGATTATTCGATATCTAAATGAACAACGGTAAAATAATAAAAATGTATAGAATTAAAAATAAAAAAAAAGGAAAAAGAAAAAAGAGAAAGGCAACATTCCAGTGCGGGCCAATGACAGAAATGGGGCAATGTCGAGGAGCCGGGGTTGGGTTGGGCGCATGATGCTTGAGCGGGTTAAAAGGCCAACTCAAACCTAACCTAAGTTAAAAAAATTCTTAACTCGAGTCCAACACTCCCGAAATACCTCAATTCGACTATTGCCCACTCAAGCTTGATGTGATCCCAAATTATTAAATCAAGTTCAATTTTTGGGTTGGATTCATGTTCCTAAATGTTAATACCTTTAACTCTATTTGTATTTCTTTATACACAAGAGGATGGAGATACCTTTTGTGTTTGCAACCGATGTGAGATTCTAACTTAAACATCTTCTTTTGTTCTTTATTCAACATCTCGCATCTGTTCAACAAGGGAGCTTCTACTCCCTCTAGTACTATACAAGATTTTTGATGAGGGTGAGTAACACATATTATTTTATGGTGTAGGATTTTATTTATATATTTTAATGCTTAAATAATACACCTTATTTTTTAATGCTTTAATAAGAACTCAATTTGAATTTGGGTTGAACCCCTTTTTTAAGAACTTGGTCTGGACTTGGGTTAAACCCGTGACCTTGAAGCCTCAACTCCAGCCCAGTTCGAATTCAATTTGAGTTTAGGAATTTTTTATCCTAGTCTAACACAAATTTTAAAAAATTTAACCCATTTTTTTGAGTTGGTTTTGGGTTAACACATCCAAGTTACACACTTAGGTAGTGGACAACACGGGCTACCCCTAGCATGTGACATTTTGCTACTAATTCCTTAGACACACGCATAATACAGTGAACGTTGAAAACTCTGCGTAGCGTTCTTATTTTTAATGAACAGTAGTAATCAATTATAGAAGTAGAATAAACAGCTCCTTTTGACTTCTATTCTTCACATAATTATTAGTGCTATTAATTAATGGATTTCTTATTCTACTAGAAAGGAAATATTTCCTTATTTATGGGCCATGACATGACTATGAGAGCAAGCAATTTAAAATATGTTTTCCACGCATGTTATTTGGTATTCGTAGGGTCGGATAGGGTTGGAACTAAGCTCCAATCAACAAGAGTCAGTAAATGTGGCTGCAAGACAGCTTGCACTATGTCCCACTATCCAATTAGATGACAGCTTTAAATAAAAACAAACGCGTAATGTTATATATATCAAATTTGTATCTCAAATATGCATTCCAAATCAATAAGAATGGTTGGATCAGTGGGTCCCAATTAAAAAAGTTAATGAGACCCACTCATCCAATGGTACCCGTTCATTTGAGATGTAAATTTGAGTTTCAAATTTAGGTTATATAGTATTTTCCAAAACAAAAGTGATAAAGAGTTCAACATAGATCGATAGAATTGTTGGTAAAAATTGTTACCATAATAGTAATAAAAATACTCATAAAAATGGTAAATTATCCATAAAAATGATATTTTTTTTGTACCAAAAAATAGTGATAAAAATACCCACAAAAAGTGATAAATTATTCACAAAAAGTGATAAAATTTTTTGTTATAAAATAATCTATAAAAGTTATAAAAACATCCTTTAAATTAATAAATTTTAGATATATGGTATCAAATTTTTTTTTTTGTCGATGCCGTAGTGAAGTCCTAGGTCCATACCCAACCCATGTAAGAAGATCGATTTTTTAGTACCAATTTTAATTAGTCGTAATCTGTTTTATTAGTCCAACTCGTTTATTAAATAGATTGATAAGAGATTTATTGTACAAGACTCGTTCGATTACATATACAAAATGAATTCTATAAGATATCAATCTTTATATCGGATGTTTTAATTGAATAAAGTTTACTATAAGGACTCGTTTTGACTCATATATTCATTGTAATTTGAACTCTTGACATTCTCTATGCAATTTGATTCATCGAGAAGATGCCTACCATTCAAATTGGTCTAACCGTCTTAGAAAATAAGAGAAAGGTGATTACTAAGATGAAACTCATCATTCTCGACCTAAAAGTGTTCTAGAGACTATCTTCTTGTACTATATAAAAAATGGGAGTAAGTCTACGGCATCGTGGAAGTACTATTCCGATTCGGATTGAAATATATGATCTATAACTATTGATTGAAAAATTATAAAATAAAAAAGAAAATGTGCACGTACCATGAGTTTTTATTAACTAAAAAGTGAAAGTATGATATTAAAAAGTATATTTCGGTACCATAACACTTTCCAAAATACCGACATTTTACTAGAAACAATTAAAAATAAGATAGCACTATATAAAAGTCGAAGATATTGATAAAAATAACAAGTGCTACACCACCAAAACCATAGTGTCTCTCATTTTCAGCCATTACACAGTCTCATCTCCTGCTAATGTCGACCCCCCATGTTGCATTATTAAGTTTCCATCCATATCGGCATCCTACCCACCCAACCTCTCTCTCTCTCTCTCTCTCTCTCTCTCTCTCATACAGACAGGAGTATCAAAATATGATATGACTCATTAGCACGACACGATACGAAATTAGAGGTTTGTGTCTTTTTAAACCACCCGACAAAATACGATTAATAAATGAATCAGGTATATATGAAGTCAATTAAAGAAAATATACAACACTTCTCGTTTATATATATGATTTATATATGATACGAACTTGATATGACATGACTCATTAGACACAAATTAATAAACGAATCGAATGTGAATGAAATATTTTTTAACACGAACTCACTAAAATTTGACACGAACCTACCTCATCTCCGACACGATTGAAATGCCTACTCTCACACACACATTCATTTTCTTGGTTATGTGTCGCCTCAAATCACTTTGGCTACAACTTGAAATTGGTGGGATCGGTTGCTAAATGGTTTAGGTTGGTAGGTCATATCAATGTATAGGCTGAGTTTGTCGACCACAATGAAGATAAAACTATGGGCAAAAAACGCAGGCACCTTTGGTTGAGAGATTAGTTTATGCATTCGGAGTTTGTCCTCAATTCTCTTTACTCACGAGTTGAACAATATCAATGCATTTTTACTCACGCGAGAACAAATCAAGAATTTCTCCCCGTTACCAAAAAAAAAAAGCACATGCACCTTTTAAGAAATCAATGGAATTGAAATGAAAAAACTTGATTAAAATATTTTGGTATTCAATTCCGAGGCGATGATAAATTATTTAATTCAAAATCGATTAACGATCACCGAAGAAACTCACAAGCCTTATATATGAATTTCAAATAACAATTTATTACTTTTATTTTTTTAATTTTAATGACACAATTATACTTTTATGACATATAAAATAAAATAAAAGTTTTTGACACTCAAAAAATCAAATCTTCTAAGAAGATATAAAGGAGAATTGAAAGGACAGTTGGTTTGTCAGATGCAGTGATGGAGTTGTGCTATATATGGCCAAGGGGTCCATGCCCCACTCCCCTCAACTTTTCAAAATTACACTGTAGACTTGTAAAATTTTATTTTTATTTCAATTTGCTTGTCCTTTCAAGTGTCTAATACTATATAATTTATACCCTAAAATTATAATCTTGATTTTCTATTATTCCTCGACTATTGATTTGAATGCACTGCCCAACTAACCATTCAAAATAGTTTCGTGAATTATTATTATTTTTTTAAATAAGATTTGTACGAAATATCACAATTTTGGATGATTAATTGAGTGACGAATTCAAATTAACAATCGATGCTAAAATGAAATCAAAATCATAGTTTAAAAGGACTATGAAAAAAAAAAAGTTTTAATATTTTTTAAGGTCAAATTATATTTTTTAAAGATGAATTTATAATTGATCAAGGGATATTAATGATCTCGATCATAACATTTAAAAAGTATAACTTGATTTCAAAAAGTAGCAACTTGGAGACTACGGTACTGAAAAAAATAATTTGGTACCATACCACTAAATAAAACTAAATTTTATTATTTTAATAGGTATTTTTATAACTTTTGTGAGTTATTTTACAACAAAAAAAATTTATAACTTTTATGGATGATTTACAAATTTTACCATGTTTGTGATAACTTATAATCGATCTTAAAATGTTATAATCTATCACAAGTTAACACAAAAATGGTAAAAATAATTATCACAAAAATAATAAAAATACCATCAAAAATTATAAATGTTGTACGATATCATTTTTTTCCCGGTACCGTAGATTACTCCAAAGAAGAGAAAATGGGAACTTTAATTACAAATTACAACTTTTTAAAACTAAGGTACAATTTTTTGAGATGTAAGTTACAACTTAAAGGGAATGATCAATTATGAAAAGTTGGGAACTTAGGATTGATACTAAGATTTTCATGATCAATCATCAGTATCTGTAATTGATCATAACTTTCTCTTGAACAATTATAATTTCACTTTTTAAAGTTATAATTTTATCTATAAAAAATGATAATCGACAGTACGATACCAACTTCCCATAGAATTTTTCAGAGAATTTCTATATCGAGAAAAGTTTATGATTAATGATTCCATTATAGAACTAGAAGATTATTAAATGTATAGTCACTTTAAACATGTGTCTTTATCAAAGTAATAATCATTGATTCATGGGCATGATTGTATGTTTCTCAATAATCAAAACTAGAAACCACGTGAATGAACATTCACTTTTTATTTCTCGATTTGTGCGTGTCATCGAATAAACGTTCACTTTCATTTGTACCAGAAGGGAATTAAAAGTCATCAAATGAACAGCTTATAAACGGCAGCTTTTGTTGATCTTTTCTTAGATCTTAATCAGCTTTTTAAGACACACCCAAGTCCTATCTGTCTTCTTCCTTTTTTTAATGATGTTAAAGCCTACCTTTGCTCACCTCATTACATTCTTATGCCTAGGGGTGAAAATCGAGTTAAATTCGAGTCTAATTCAAGCCTAATTTATATATAAATGAGCTGGTTCGTTTAACTATTTACACATAAACGAGCCTAAAAAAATGTTCAAACTTGACTTGTTTAACAGCCCTACTTATACCTTACTATAAAATGTATTATAGAAGCTCTAATATGGTAATATGACCCCAAAATTATAAATTTTTTTATTATAAATAAACTCAAAAATTTGTATTTCAACCTATAAAACTTGTAGACTTTGGCGATACGGTAATTTTTTTTATTTTTTTTTATTTTTTTTGAGAGAGAGAAGACAACCAATCCATCTCTCTATTGTTGATATACTATAGTAGAAGGAACGAAGAAGACGTGCACTAAATGCCAAGTCTCGAAAAAAGTAGTTGAGTTTGGTCAAAATTCACCAAACTCAGAACAGTGTTTTTTCATGCTTTTCACAACATTTCATGGGTCCTACTCCTCGGTTTCCTTATAAACATAAGTTGCATATAAGTGTACACACCTCATGTCTCTTAAAGTCAATGGTGGTGGTGATGATGATCATCCCAACCATTACAACGTTTGTTTTATTTTTTTTGAGCATTAGTGATATCGGGGCGGGCGATTGTGGAGGAGAGTTGAATCTAGGACCTCGTGTCAAACATTAGTGATACCGGGGCGGGCGATTGTGGAGGAGAGTTGAATCGAGGACCTCTACGTCACAAGTGACACGACTCTCTCACTCGGATAGAACTGTAGTCCTCCAAATCATAACATCAGTATAAATGATATTTTCATGAGTTTTTTTGACTCAAAATCGTATGAGACGATAATTTTCGAAATAAAACAAGTACACAACGAGAATCGAAGTGACCCTAAATTCTTAATTTGATCATTTTCTACGCAATATTGAATTCGTGTCATGAAATTGACTTTTTGGAATATTACAAACAAGTGGTGTTGCATTATCAACAGGACAATAATGGTAAATGCAATAGCTTGAAAAGATTCCACCTTTATTTGAAGTTGAAAAATAAATGTGTGGGAACACCCATGAATAGGACCAGGTAATTGGACATTAGTTACCATGTACTCTCAAAAGTGAAGAATTTCAAATGCTTAGGACTCGAGCCTCAATCATCTCACATCTTTTTTTTTATTTGGACAATGTTATTGAGATTTTCTTTATTATATTTTTTTTTTCAATTTTACTCAATGATAGATCATCTAACATGTATAAACGAGGGTCCTACTAGTAAATGGGACGTCTCGTGTATATTAATGTGTGTGTGTGTGAGAGAGAGAGTGAGAGAGGGGGAATTTGGGTTGATGTTAGGCCATTGGAAGTGGTAGGATAATGGAAGAGCCACCGACAGTATGTTGGTAATGGAAAACCCACCAAGCTATGGCACTAAAAAGAGTTAGTGATGAGGGTAGTTAGGTAATTTAAGAGTTGTGAGGCACGAGGGTCAAGTACATTAACAGCCTGTGCGACTGCGTGCGTGCGTGTGTGAACAGAAGAGCAAATGGGCTCGTTTCCGCCGTTCGATGGTCTATTGCCTGATTTGTTTTAATCGTTCGATGGTACGAAAATGTACAACTTTTTTTTTTCTTTTTTCTTTTTTTGCCACATTTTGAGGGACCCCTCTTAATCTGAGAAGACTAAACAAAAAGCTGGGACCCATCCATGGTATATTGTCCCCTAATCTAAATTCCTTCCTATACATTTTTTTTTTAAATTTTTTTCTTGGTGAATTATATATTATTAATGAGTATGATACCAATTTATATATAATGAATCATATTTAAATGCATGATATATGATTCACCAAAAAGGGCAAGAGTGAGGGTGTGTTACCACAATTTTTTTTCTCATCCAGCATTATAAAATATATGAATAAATCAGATTTATTCAAAAAACTCTTAATATTGTATTACCGAAATTAACCCACACAATTTTTCAAAAAAAAAAAAAACCCAAGAATAAAAGATAAGTGTTGAATTCCCATGGATAGATCTTAGTTAACAAAAAATTGAACATGCAACAAATATGTCATCCTTTTTCTCACTACGAAGAATGACAAAACAAATGCAACAACTAGGGCTGTTAGTCAAACGAGCTTGAGCCGAGCTTGAAAAACTTGTTTTTTAATCGAACCTAAAAAATTGTTCAAGTTCAGCTCGTTTAGGAAACGACCCGAGCCTGAACGAGCCAAAAAAAAGTCGAGTCCGAGTTGAGCCTGAGTATTTGCACATAAACGAGTTGAGTCTGTCAAGTTTGAACTGAGCTTGTAGGGCTTATTTTCTAAACGAGCCTAAAAATTTGTTCAAGTTCGGGTTCGTTTAGAAAACAAACTAAGCTTGAACGAGCTGAACCCGAGCCAAACTTAAGTCAAGCTTGAGTAATTCAGTTTGATTAACAGCCCTAACAACAACATAGTAGATCTCAAATTTTTAGTTTGCCTAAGTTCAGATCTTTCCAAAAGTATTGGCATATTGTCAGGTCGGATGTTGCAAATTGTGTCTTGAGTTTTCTCAATGGTGGTCAGTTTCCAGTTAAGTTCAACTATACTCATATTGTCCTTATTCCTAAATGTGAGAATGTGGAGTCTTTACATGAGTTTTGTCCAATTAGTTTGTGTAATGTTATTTATAAAATTATTTCAAAAAATTTAGCTAATCGCTTAAAGCATATTCTTCCCTCGGTGATTTCTGATTTTCAAAGTGTTTTTCTTCCTGGGCGGTTGATCACCGACAATGTTTTGGTTGCATTTGAAAGTAATCACTTCCTAAAGTGTAAAAATTGGGGTAAAATGGGACATACTTCTCTAAAACTGGATATGAGCAAAGTTTATAATAGAGTGGAATGGGTGTTGCTGGAAAAAATGATGATCACTTTGGGATTTGATCATAAATGGGTTACTTTGGTAATGCAATGCATTACAACCGTCTCGTATTCCATCATGTTGAATAATGATCAAATGGGTTTCTTCCACCCTGAAAGGGGTCTTCGTCAAGGAGATCCCTTGTCACCTTATTTGTTTTTTATTTGTGCAGAAGGTTTAACAACACTTCTACGCAATGCAGAGATGAATGGATTGATCACAGGGGTCTTGGTGGGTAGGGGCAGACCACGTATATCCCACATTTTGTTTGCTGATGACAGCCTATTATTCTTTAATGCATCACAAGAGGAGGCTGAAGCTGTTAAGTCAATACTTGGTGCTTACAAAACTGTTTCAGGGCAAAAAATCAATTTGAAGAAGTCTGCAGTGGTATTTAGCAGTAACACTTCGGAGGTGCAGGCAATCCAAGTCCAGCAAATATTGGGGGTAGATCGTGTTCACCAACATGATAAATACCCGAGCCTTCCTACTATGGTGGGTAGATTTAAAAAAAAGGTCTTCAGCAATTTAAAGGAAATGGTGTAGAATAAAATGCAAGGTTGGAGTGAACAACTTTTATGTAGAGCGGGAAAAGAGGTATTGATTAAGGCGGTGATGCAATCTATTCCCACATACGTTGTGGGGTGCTTCAAACTTCCGGATAATTTTTGTGAGGAACTAGAGGCATTATCGGCCAGATTTTGGTGGGGACAAAGACAGGGGGAGAGAAAAATTCATTGGGTTAGCTGGAGAAGGATAAGTACAAGGAAGGAGAGGGGTGGCATGAGATTCAGAGATCTTAAGGCATTCAATTTGACGCTACTTGTGAAACAGGCTTGGAGAATGAACACAGATGTTAATTCACTTATTCATCAAGTGCTTAAGGCAAGGTACTTCCCTTTGACATCTTTTATGGAGGCAGAGCTTGGATATAGACCCTCTTACACATGGAGAAGTATTTTAGGAGCAATAAAAGTTGTGGTAGCAGGTTCAAGATGACGAATAGGTGACCAGAGTCAATATTTGGTCAGATAGGTGGATACCCACCCCTGTAAGTTTCAAGTCAGTTTCCCCTAGAAGGGTTCTACATGCTTCAGCTAGGGTTGGGGATCTTATTAATGAGCAAACGTGGAGCTGGAATGAGCAGTTGGTGGATGAAATATTTTTGCCTCATGAGGCGCTGGTGATTAAAAGTATTCCGCTCAGCATAAATTTTATGAAGGATCGACTGATTTGGCATTATAACTCAAATGGGAGGTTCTCGGTACGTAGTGCATATCATATCATCATAGACCAAAAGCTATTGGAAGCGGCCCTAAGCAATTCATCTTCTTCCTCTAATGGTGGACATCTTAATTGGAATTTTATTTGGAATTAGAAAATACCAAATAAAGTTAAAATTTTTGTCTGGCATGTGTGTTCCAATGTGCTACCAACAGCGGATAACCTACGGCGAAGGAAAGTCACGGTGCATGGGAATTGTAGGGTGTGTCAAGAAGATGAGGAGTCGTTGATACACTGCGTAAGGGAGTGTTCTTGGGCCAAAGCAGTGTGGCGTCTTAGCTCATTAAAGGCAGTCGTTTAGATTTTGTCTTCTGATCCTGGGCAGTGGATGTGTGATGTTCATCAGTCCCTTACACCCAATGACTTTTCATTGTTCCTTATTCAGTGTTGGTTTATGTGGAGAAATAGAAATACTCGAATTTTTGAAAATACGATTCAAAACCCTGTTGAAGTGCAGATAAAGGCAATTGACTATTATAGGCAGTATAGGGAGGCAGTAGCTCAATCCAGTCTTACTCCAATGCCAAATCCCAATGATGGCTGATGTCCTCTGAGGGAAGGTACTTCAAAGTTAATTTCGATGCCACTGTATTCAAAGACCAAACTGTCTTAGGCGTGGGGGTCGTTATAAGAGATGAATGGGGTTACTTTGCAGGGGCTTTGTCTAAAAGGATGGCAATGAGTTGCGATATTTGTAAAGTAGAAACTATTGCAACGAAAATAACGATCCAATTCGCAAAGCAGCAAGAGTTGTTAGAAGTCATACTGGAAGGGGATTCTACAGGTGTTATGCGATTTATTAGGAGTTGTTAGGGGTGTTCAAATTTTCGATTGGCCGTAATTTCCTACCCTACCCAACCCTACCCTACTGTACTGAACGACTAGTCGCAAAAATCGAGTAGGAATGCGGAAGAGTTTTTCGTCTTCCGATTAAATCGGATAGGAATGCGGAATACCCATCAATTTTCGCATTCCTACCATACCCTACCCACATTAATTAATTAATTAATTTATATATATATAAACTAAAAAAAACCCTAATTACTAACTAATCTTATCGTCTACTGACTAAGCGAGCGTCTCACTCCACTTCTCTCCTCTTGCCTCCATCGGCTTTCATCGCTTAAACCTCTGTCTTTATAGCTCAGGCCTTCATCGTTAAATCCCGACCTCCCCAGGTACTCTCTCTCTCCCTCTGTCTATCTCTCTCTCTATCTCTGTTTGGGCGCAATCTAGTGGTCTTCATCTACAGATCTGATTTTTTTTTTAAGCATCAAGTTAATGAATCTCAAAACCCTAGCTTTCAAACATCGTTCAGACCTTCTCTGTTTTTTTTAAGCATCGTTCATGCTTTCTCTGTTTTTTTTAAGCTTTCAAAACTTATCTAGTTAACATCAAACATGAAAAACCTCAAATTTCAAGTCTTAAATCGGAATCCAAAACAACTGGAGTCAGTGCTTACGCTTTGCATTGTACCTGATGGTGTTGTCAGTCCTCATGCGAAAGTGTTTACCCGACTTTCTACGCGATTAATCGGGTAGGAATACCACACCTGATCGGGTAGGGTAGACCAAGAAAAATTTATTTCGCAAAGTATCGGATAGGAAGACGGAAGACTATATTTCCTACCCGTAGGGTAGGGTGAACACCCCTAGGAGTTGTGAGGTGGATCTTGATCCTCTCAACGCCATCTTACAAGATATTAAAAGTATAGCGAGAAGCTTTCATTACTTTGAAGTGTCTGGGGTTCGCCGCAATAGGAATAAAATAGCTCATGAGTTTGCTCGTTTTGTTCTACCATTAAATAATAACATTGTATGGTTGGAGCAGACACCAGACTTTGTTAAATCTCTCTTTTTTTTCTAACATTCTTTCGTAATAAATTTTATCGTTGAATCTCAAAAAAAATAAAAAGTTTAGATCTAAGAAGAAAGTCAACCTCAAGAAAATATACAAAATCAATCGGAAAAAAAAAACACAAAACACATGGAAAGAGCATTCTTCGGGAGCTTATAGAAGCCAATCAGACATCTTCTCACCGACTTATGCCACTTGAAAGATCGGAGTTCCATACGAGACGAAGGGGTTTAAAGGAATCGACCAGGCTTATTTGGAAGCAGAATGAAAGACACAGACAATAGAAAAACAATATCTCTATTAAATTATGCTTTTAAGTGCATATTAAATTACATCCCGTATTTTCAATTTTTTCTAAAACTGTGTTTCAAAATTGACGAAAGTATATTATTAGTGTTCTTAAAAAGATTTATTGTTCAAGCAACTTCTTTTTTATTTTTTATATCCAAAAATAAGAAAACAATTTTAGTATTTTCCACATACAAATCAAACATGAACTTACATTTGTTACTTTGAAATTTGAATTTTGCATATACATCCAAAACCCAATTCCCTATGCCCTTACCCTCATACTATCTAGCCCCATGTGATTACTCACCCTGCCCATCAAAGTCACCTCCATCCTCCTCACACGTGTCAATTCCGTCTCAGACACGTGTGCTATGCACATTGGTGTCATTTTTGGTCCAAACCAGAGATTGTACTAATCTCAGACTATGCTGGAAATACAGATCCAGACCACACTTAGCTTTCATAATCATAACCAAGGGTACCCAAAAAACTAACATTATCATATTAAAGGTTATTATTTTTTAAAAAAATAATAATTAATTAAAATAATTTATAAACGATCATAAAATATAACTTGACTTTTACATGTTATAATTTTTACGATTGATCTTAAATCGAAATTTTTTTTTTAGGTTTTTTTTTTTTTGGATAATTTTTTTTTTAGGTGTTGTAATCCTCATATAAATTTATATGGAACTTTGGATTTATGGATAACTCAACCAGGATGCTCTTTTTGTTGATATGACTAGACCATAAACAAGAATTCGTGTCTGTAAGTGTCAACCCCTTAGATTTTGTCCAAATGTAAGCAGTTAGCTAGTCTCTGTCACCCTCACACACCCTTCCCTCTCACCTTTCTCTCTTTCAAGGTGACACACATACATACCCACTCACTCACCAATAGTGATGTTAATCAAACTGAATTATTTGAGTTTGACTTGAGTTCGATTCGAATTCGGCTCGTTCAGGTTCGGTTCATTTTTTAAACGAGTTCAAATTTGAATAAGTTTTTAGGCTCGTTTAGAAAACAAGTTTTTAAGCTCGGCTCAAATTCGACAAGCCCGACTCGTTTATGTACAAATATTCGAGCTCGGCTCGGACTCGACTTATTTTGACTCGTTCAAGCTCGGTTCGTTTCCTAAACGAGCCGAACTTGAACAATTTTTTAGACTCGATTAAGAAACAAATTTTTCAAACTCGTTCGACGAAGAGCCCTACTCACCAACACTCTTCTTCTGGCTCACTGAGTGGAAGAAAGAGTGTCCACCACAGGTACAGGCTCTACTACACATCAATTTAGCATAACACCAAAACCAATAATACTACCTCCCATATCTAGATTACATTTTTTTATATACTACAATGGTCTGCCATACTCACAACAATGGTGGGTACAATTTTCCTATTCATTTCATGTGTAGTCCCCATTTCTTTCTATCAATATCAATTATTGATGGATTGGGTGCAATTTCATATTGCAAAAACAATACACATGCTTGGGTGGTTGAAAGAGAGAGAGAGATTAGCGATGACCTAATAACTCTGTAATCCGCCATTGAACCATTAGATCACGAGTTCGAACCTCACCGGTTCCTTCGCCTATTAAAGTTTCAAATATTGAACAAGAGAGAGAGAGGCTTTTTTTTTTTTTTTTAAAGTCAACACCCATTTCCTTCTATATTATATATTTGTTTCAAACATATGAACACATATAACATATCATTTGAAAAGAGCTTGACATCCTCCACTTACATCTCATCCTCCACTAAACTTCAACATGTAATCTATAATTACTCCACATGAAGATTAAAAACCTTAGTTTCAACCTCTCTCAACTTAGGATTATGAAAAAGAACAATTAAGAGGGAACTAAGAGCTAATTGATAGCCCATTTTCCATGTATACCATGGCACAAAGGTAAGTCTTCTAAGTATAACCCAACCATCAAGCCGCCACAACAAAAACTCAGCACATTTGGCTAATGAAGCACAACATTAGCCAGGGAATTTTTCACATTACACTGCAGCTTGAAGTGTTTTCATCACTGAAGTAGGAGCTGTATTGGTCTGGTGGTGGAGGGTATGGATATGGGTAAGGGGGCATGTAATTAACGGCCGGTGGTGGGCGGGCATACATCATAGGCTGAAACCTTTCGTTCCCGTTTGCACGTTGCTGGTTCATCATCATCGCCGCCATTTGTTGCTGGTGGTAGGGGTTACCAGCCATCATTTCCGGCGCAGCCCCTTGGAAATACCCACCAGCACCACCATTCACAGGTGCAGGAGCCGGAAGACCTTGGACTGCCGGGATATTACCCATCTGGCCTATTTGGGCCATGGGCATGTTTCTCATCTGGCCCACCTGACCCCCAGCACTCAAAGCCATCATGTTAGGCATGCCATGAAGCCCATCATTCATTCCACCCCCTTTCTTGCCCCCATTACCATTATTATTGCCAACATTAGCGCCACCACCATTACCATTGTTACCATTCTTGTTATGACCCCCACCACCACCACCATTTTTACTATCTGATGGTGGCCCACCACCATTTTTGGCTGCACCACCGCCTTGATTTTGATTACCCCCATTGTTGTTTCCATTACCACCACCTTTCTTTCCATTTTTGCCACCATTATTTCCATCATTGTTACCTCCCATATTTACTTGAACTGGTATATTTCCTCCACCACCACCTTTTTTACCATCACCACCACCGTTACCACCCTTTATAAGCTGCGGAAGCTGCCCATTCATCATCATATTAGGCATCTGAGCACCTCCATGACCCTTGCTCATTGTGGATTTCATCTTGTTGAGAGAGACATCATCCATTTCATCATCAAACTCATCATCATCATCATCAAACTCATCATCCTCATCAAACTCATCATCATCATCATCACTCTCACCATCATCCTCAGGCAAGTTGAACTTAGAACCCTTCTGGTTCTGGTCCTTGTTGAAAGGCATATTCAAGCCTTGGAATTGAGGCAATTTCAGATCTTGAAACCCTTTCAATTGTTGAAGCTGCTGAAGTTGCTGTTGCTGTTGGTTTTGACCTTGTTGTCCACCTTTAGGCTGATTATTCCCACCCTTCTGACCTTGACCCTTGTTGTTCCCACCTTTGCCATGGTCAATTTGCATGTTCTTCAACTGGTTATTAAGCTGGTTCTGGTTCTGGTTCTTTGGTGCACCCCAAAGCTCTGCATGTTTCCCACTCTTCCCCAGCTTCTTGATCAGTGTGGCTGGGTCTACATTTCCTAACACTGTGACCTTGCCCTGTTCTGAATCTATTTTGATGGTATAAACCCCTAACACAGAAAAAAAATATCGTACAAAATCAACCAAGCAATTCAAAAGTAAAGCAAATCCAACCTAACAAAAATGTGAAAAAAAAAAACAGAAAAAGAAGAATCAAACATCCAGACAAAATTTATATAATTTTAACAAATTGGGTATGTAGAACTGTTCAAAACAAATCATAGAAAAACAAAGATTTAGTCTTGAAATGGAACTGTACCATCAATTTTCTGCAAGGTTTTCTTCACTTTATGCTTACACCCATCACAATGTATGTTCACTTTTAGAACCCAAGTCTGCAAGCACAAGCAAAACCATAGAAAACAACCACATTAAAGAAACAATCACATTAATGAAAAAGAAAAAGAGGAAATTAAAAGGGGGGAAAGCACACAAAGATCTTTATTTCAACTCAGGCAAAGCCATTAGAACGAAAAAATATAGGCACATATGAACAACAACATAACATGCATATAGCATATATGTGCAAGAGAATGAGTACCTGACTCTTCAAGTACTCCTCTTTACTCATCTTTTATGCTCAAAACAGAACACCCAGAAAACTAACAACAACAATGGAATGAGAAGATGGGTTGGTTTCTGAGAGATGTGACAGAAGGAGAAACGGGAACAGCTAAAAAGATTACACTGAGAAGATGAATATATGCTGGAATTTTTTCTCTGTTCTTTATTTTGGGAATTTTTCAGACAAACATCAAACAGTAAAATGAGAGAGAACAAATGGTTCTGAGGCACATTGGGAAAAAGAAAGTTTTAAGAGACAACAAGGTTTATTATCCCAGAAGAAAGAGAGAGGGATAGGGGGTTAGAACAGAGAGCAGTTCACAAGCGGTGGGTGGACATTAAATCTCTCTGGTATCTCTGCTTCCTCTATTTCAGAGTTTGAGAGAGAGAGGGAGAGAGTGTTAACAAAAGGGCATACAGCCACAAAGAGGGAGAGGGTTCTCAGGCCTCACTCTTTGCTTTGGCCTTTATTTATTGACTTTTTTTTTTTACCAGAAATACTATGTATCTCAAATTTGTAACTCAAATTTGCATCCCAAATGAAAGTGGGCCGTTAGATGAGTGGATCTCATCAATTTTTTTAAATGGGATCCATTGATTCAATTGTCTCCCTTCATTTAGGATACAAATTTGAATTATAAATTTGGGTTATATAGCATTATTTTTTTTTTACTTACTTGGTTTCATAATAGGCCCTTAAATCACTTGGATTTTGGCTTGGCTACAAAAGGTTGGTTGGCCGGCTTAGCTTTACCATGGGTTTGTACTTTTGTATAGATTTTTAATTCTCATAAATAATTCTTAACACGACTCGATAATATCATATAAAATTATCGACGACAATATAATAAGTACATACAATTTAAAAACTTCAAAAATTCGATGCAAAACATGATTATAAACAAAACGAGTGTAAATTTTATAAATTTTTAGATAACGTGATTTACATGACTTAAAAACGTTACCCGACCAGGGTTGGTATCACTATTATGAAATAAAGATCAAAAAACTGTTGGATTATGTGAATATTAATTACCAGATCAGTTACAGAAGATGTGAATGAACCCTTGTCAGATTATCCCTCCAAATTTGAGTGGTACAATAAATTTAGCCATTTAATTTAACAATATCTGGTAAGCTATTAAATTGTATACTATTTTTGGATAGGTGACAGCATCTAATTGTCATGCAATTACCAAAATGCCCTCACCCCCATCCTCATCCTCACCCCCATCCATGAACCTTAGAGCAACTACAAAGGGAGTTGTAGGGGTGCAACTTAGGTTGGGCAACCCGATTTCAACCCGAGCCCAACCCGAAAAAATTAGGGCTTGGGCTAGGATTTTTAATACTTGGGTTGGGCTTGGGTCAAAAAACCTCAACCCGAATTTAATTTGGGTCGGGTTCGGGTTGAGGCATCGGCAACCCGATTTCAACCCGAACCCGACAAATTAAAAAATAATTATATATATATAAAGCATTAGCATTTTTTTTCATTTTTACTCCATCGTCCTTTGTTTCTTGTTACTTGCTACTCTGTTATGCATGATTAGTGGTGATAGTGTGATGTTTTAAGTTTAATGTTTTTATGGGTCTAATTTCTATGTTTTCTGGGATTATGCTTTGAGATCACTAGTTTTTTGGTGTGAAAGCAGATGATTAATAATCGTGCACTGTTATGAATGAAATATATGGATTGTTTTATGAATTTGTAATTATTCCCCCCTCTCTCTGTCTCTCTTGCAGTGAACCCGAATTCAACTCGAGCCCGCCCGAATTAAACTCGGGCAGTGCTTGGGTTGAGTTCCTCAACCCGAGGTAGGGTTAAGGTTAGGGTTAGGGTTGAAGATTATATACCTAGAGTTGGGTTAGGGTTGACTGTCTAACCCGCCCAAGTTGCACCCCTAGGGAGTTGCCATTTTGGGGTGTCAAATCACTCATTTGTAATTTTGAACAGTGTTTTGGCACTCCTTGAATTATAAATCTGCTCCAATGGCAATTGCCAAAATGGGGTGTTATTTTCATATTTTTATTCATTAATCTATATGAATCGTTGGATCTTTATTCATCTAACGGATCTATATTCATCAACCAATTTGCAACCTCTCACTTTCTCTCTCCAGAGTTGCCAAAAATGTCACCCCAATAGCCTTAATGCCATTTTCTAACCCCATATGCCACTCCCCTTGAAGTGAAAATTTTTGAATTTTGGGTAGCATATGGGGTTGCCACCCGTCTTGGAGTTGCTCTTAGTTGAGTTTGGCTTATGTATTGGCAAAAATCAAAAGAGTTTAATCTATAATCTATCTAAGTTCATACGGGTTCGGATTTAAATCAAGAAAGTAAAGTGTAAGGTAGTACGGTCATCAGTATTCTACTTTCTCAAAATGTAGAGCAGCAAATCGAGAATCTCTTGCTATATCTCTATTTATTTCTTCGATTTTATGGCCAATCTTATTTAATCAAAAGCTGGTGCAAGTGATCTCATAGGTGGATCAGGACAGAAGTTAGTATCAAACGATATTTAAACTCACACAAGGTTATGGTACTTTTTGCTAGAAGTCATGAAGTGTAACTATTGTTATACCAACTCCGGCTTTCTGGAAAAGACTTGTTTTATCAATATGATAAACATGAGTTCAAAAATACCTCCCAGCCCCTTTGCCAAGTGATCGAGTTTAGTCTGAATTTGTTGTAGAAGTTTCTCTCGCTCCAGACTAAGTTCAAGGAAAGATCAGATTAAAAATTCCGCCGGATCTGGAGCTTTCCTTATTATTAAGGGAAAAGGGTTTTTTTATAGATTCAGAGGTGTAAATTAGTTTGTAGTCATAGATGCTTATGAATCAAATTTAGGGTTAATTGTACTAGAGGTCCCTAAAGTATAAAGTTTGTCTCATTTTGGTCTCCAATGTTTCAATTACATCATTTTGGTCCCTAAAGTATTGAATATGTTTCTATTTCTATATGGTACCCCAAACAGACAGTGTCCAGATTGCTAACGATTTTTTATCATAAACTTGTCAAATGATACTTAAATATGGACAAAAAATAATTTGAATTACTCTTGACCAAATTTTTACTCAAATTTTGATTAAATACCTACTTAAATTAAACAGTTTTGATCATAAGCTATCCAAATTTTGGTCAAAAGTTACCAATATTACACATTTTTTGGTCAATAGTTACCCAAATTTTGTTTAAGAGCTATCAAAATTATTTTTTGTCCATATTTAGCTATTACGTGACAAGTTTATGATAAAAAATTGTTAGCAATCTGGATGTTGTCTGCTTAAAGGACCATATAGAAACATATTCAATATTTCAAGGACTAAAATGATGCAATTGAAACATTGAGGACCAAAAAGAGACAGACCCCATACTTTGAGGACCTCTAGTGTAATGAACCCTCAAATTTAAAGAGTTATTTTTGTGTTTGGCTCCTTTGTTGGTAAAAATTAATAGCGGATGTGATATTGATTAAAACAATGTCGTTTTATTTAATAAAATAACATCATTTTAATACAAAATAATATTATTTTAATCAACAACACCTCTTTTCTAATTTCTAAATTTCTAACGGCAGAGGAACCTCACCCATTATTTCTTTTGTAATTTCTTTTGGAAGCTAATAAATGTTGTCCTTCTTAAAAGTCTAACTCATGATGAAACTCTTGTGCCTTTGCCCTTTTGCTCTTTAAATTTTAATATTTGAAAACACTTTGAGGGTGCCCTTTTACTTGTAAAGGATATTTGAAGGGGAGAAAAATGTCAAGGACTTTGAAAATTGCCCTAACATGTCACTCAATTGGGTTAATAATTGATTTTCTATATTTGCTCTTATTTTATTTTTGGCTATAAAGTAAATTATTTTTATAATATATTAATAATTATGTTATAAATCATAAATAGCATAAATATCAAATTAGAGATAGGCTTAAAAGAAAATCGGGAGCCTTCTTTACCCAAAAAAAAAAAATATCAAAAATGAACTCGGCATGCATTTCCTCGTGTAAAAATAAAGTCACGTAAATCTGATCCTATATAAATATAACGAGTTACTCGTGTATTAGAAAGTCCAGAACCTCTTTTGTCCATAGAGGGAATTATGCAATGCCATTGCCATTTATATTCAAAGTATTACATGTGCACCACATGGGCCTTGGGATGGTGATTGATACTGAGAAGAAGATAGATTTGGGAAGTTCGTTTTAGTGTTCCAACCCATATTGCCTGCATTATATGTTCTGCAACTCATATTCACATGGTCTTTGCAGTCCTTATTTCTATCTCTAGATCTTTAGTCTTTATAGGAAATCTATCTCAAAGAGAAAAGTGTAGTAGAGTTATGACTACCAAGGGAAGCCTATGAATGGTACATTTTCCTACTCTCTTTCCTTGTTTTGCTTTGTGTCTATTACCATTATACTCAAGTCATCTGCAATTGAAGCTGTGGCCCTAGCCCAGTTGATAGGGCAGCCCTTCATGGGTGCACAATCCAAGCTCGATATAGGGATGCTAATTGTGCCGAACCTATCGAACTTGAGTATGTTACAATTCGGTTCAGACTGGAATGACCGAGTTCGAGTGGGCTCAATTTTTTAGGTTAGATTCAGCTCAAAAAATGGTTGCAAGCATCTTAGCTAAACTAGAGTCGAAATTGAGCTCGATTCCTTAGAAGAATTTTTTAAAAAATTTAAAACCCTAAAACTTAATTATTCATGCCAAGATAATCAAATTCACAAAAAATTTATCTCAAAAAAAAAATGTATAAAAATCAACAAAATGGAACCACAAAGTTTAATTTTATAAAAAAAAATTCATTGTTTCAATCTACAAAGTATTGTTGATCGCAAAAGGACGTTGGACTTGTGGATTATCGATCCACATGGAATGCGATACTATGCCTTGTCACAAAAGTATATTCCCCGCTCATTTATGATCACGTCTTCTATTCAATGGCTTCTATGCATAGTCTCCTTATATGTTAAGGCTCTCAATAAATCCTCGTCTTGGTCCAGAACCAGAAGTGATAGTTGTTGTAATACTGCTACAAACGAGAACGCCACCTGAGAATTAGAGCAAGAAGCACTCTCCCGCTCTCGAGGGATAAGTGGTTGAACGGGATGAGCTGCCTCTGCTAGAGATGGGGGACAAGTTCCCCCTACCCACCTTTGATAACTTTTATCTTGAAATGAATGCTCTAAAAATAAGTTTTGGTAACATCTCAACAACTCCAACAAAACTTTTTATCAAAATAAATGTACCAGTGGCCAGAGAATGAATCCAAAGGAATCTGTAAGGACTTAATATTATTGCCAAGGACAGCATAAGAGGCTGGTCCTATAGAGAGAGAGAGAGAGAGAGAGAGACATCTTATATCACCTATGTATCATCTGTTTATCTGTCAAATTTAAAACAGCTAGTTGGCAATAAGTACACTTACGTGCAACTTCACAACTCAACATGTACTATATAGAAAGACTAGTTATTGCCTGTGGCTGAAGGCACAGAGTGATAAAAAATAGTAAACAATAAACATATTTGTATTCATATCCAAAATCAAATTACAAATATAGAGGAGAGATAAATGAATTTAAGCATCGGTTATAGTGGAGGTGAGAGGTGGTGGTGGTAGGAGACGGTGATGGTTGTGATGGGTGGCAATAACCGTTGTGGTCGTGGCGGTGGCGGCGACAATTGGGGCGACGGCGGCTGTGGTGGTGGTGGTGGTAGCGGCGGTGGTGATAGTGGTGGCGGCGGTGGTGATGGTGGTGGTGGGGGTGGTGGTGGTAAAAATAGTGGTGGGGCGGTTTCAAACACTATTATTTTTTTAAAGTACTTATGAGAAATAATTTTTAGAAGTACTTTTAAAAAATCACTCCAAACACACCCTTAGGGGTCTATTTTTCCTATTAAATTTAGGGTGTTAATATTAGCGGTTAGATTAACTTTAAAGTAAAATTTAAAGTGATCTGAACCGCGAAAAGCAAAAGTCATTTTGTTTATCTTTTGAAATTTGAATTGTAAACTACTTTATTATATAGATATTTCTAGTGCTTCATTAAGTCATGTGGATAATGATTTGAGAGAATATAATATTGGCAAATCGAAATGTAACCGACTCCAAATAATTAGAACAAAATTTTGTTAGGTTCGGTTTGGTTCCAAACAACATAGCGTTTATATGACATTCCAAGTCGTGGTCATGCAACAATATTCAGGAGACCATGTGTTGTGCGTTGAAATATGCATAATAGGTTTGACGAAATGAACTCGGTAAAATGAAATTTGCATGTACAAGATGTGAATCTGACAATACATGATTATAAATGGGCTTATACAAATGCATTAAAATCAAGTTTGACATGACGTGATTCAGATATAACACAAATCTAATACAACATAATCTCTATGAGAGAGTAACTCCGCCAAACAAGAATGGTTTTAGTTTTAGTTAAATATCTATTTGGCATCCGAACTATACCATTTGTGTCAATCAAACTCATAAACTATGTTTTATGTCAATTTAACCCCTAAACTATATCATTTTGTGTCAATGTGGCATTTCTATCCAAATTCGCAATTAACTTTGACGGAATTTCTTACGTGTACATCACGTGAGTTGGGGATTAGGGTATAATTTAGGGGTCATGTGTTATACATGTGAGGAATTACGTCAAATTTAAAGACCAATTTGGACGAAAGAATCACATCGACACAAATGTTATAGTTCATGAATTAAATTGATACAAAACATAGTTTAGAGACTTGATTGATATAAATAATATAATTCAGAGGCCAAATAAATAGTTAACTCTTTTAGTTTTAAACCAGTTAACAAACTATACATGGAAATAGAATTTTACTGCAGGATACTTTGAAAAAGTTGCACAAAGCAAAAAAAAAATAGTAAACATTTTCAGCAGTGAATGATGATCCCCTAGAGAAGCCATACAAGTGCACAAAGATACAACAAAGATATTAATGGTGTACTGCAAAACTTTGTATCTTCTTCTGTTCAGAGAGAACCCTTTCTCAGGGCCCACCTAAACATTGCAGGTGCTCAGTTTTGTCTCTCTTATTGCTAACTTCTATGGCAAAAATTCTCTCCCAATCCCCCTTTTTTGCTCTTTCTTAATACATCCGACTCGTTTGATTACCGTATTATAAATTTAATAATTGTGTGAGCTAATTCAAACTAAATTCGTATAAGCGAATAAAATAAAACATTAAATATGAGACAAAAATAATATTTATTGTAATCCAGTATTTAGTAAGACACTGAATTAAGAATAAACTAATTAGATTAAAAAAATCATCAATCTAGTCTAGTTATTCATGTTTTTATTTATTTTGGGGGTGAAATAGTAGATTTATTACCTAATACAGTTAAACTGGATAATAATATCACCTCTCCATGTGATATTAAAATTGACTCAATAATAGGGATAGAGCATATTATTTGTATATGTATAGAAAATAAACAGGTTGTTAGGAAATTTGCACGAAATTCTCAAACCTGTGAGGAACAAAAATAGAGAAAACACACGTCAAAGAAAAATAATCACACACACAAGACAGTATTTACGTGGTTCGACAATTTGCCTACATCCACGAAGCTGCAAGGATTTCACTATTGAGAAGAAGGAATACAGAGGGCAGCTGTATAGTACCGATCCAACCCTAATCACTAAAATAACAGTTTTTATATGTCCTGCGCACCAGACTACAAACACAAGCCCAAAAAAATTCAAGTTGGGTCATCATCCGGATTAACACAAACTAGACTCCACAAAAGAAAACCCAACACAGACACATAATATAAAGTATTTTTTACATCTGATGGGCCAGGTCCAAATAATCCAATTCGGGTGGAAAGCCCAAAACTATTTAAGAGCCCAAGCTCTAGAAGACCAAGCAGGCCCAAAGTGGTCCAGACCGGTCAACCTCATTAGGGAGCTACTCCACTAAGGGAGCATCCGGGCTGCTTGGGGGAAGTCAACATTCCCTCATCACTTGGCCAAGACCTTTGGAGAGCACTCCCTTACCGGTTGAGGAGAGGAGAGGTCGCCAAGGAGAGGAGGGGTCGCCAAGCTGTTTAAAGCTATTAAGTTGCTACAATCCGTTATGACCGTCAAACTACCCATTCAATTACTACACAGACGACTATAAATTGTAAGCTTCCCCATCACTTGGGGGGCATCTCACAAAGATCAAGCTCATCTCTCTTCCCTCTTGTAATTCTCTACTCTCCCAACACACCGGAGTTAATAAAATTCCCGGCGAACTTAGCCATTGAAAGTGGACGTAGGTCATGTTGACCGAACCACTATAAACCTTGTCTTCTCTTTCTCTACTTATTTTACTGCATTTTATACTATTTACTTGACTGTGGTGTGCAAACCAATTTGTGCATCATCAACATCCAAATGTAATATAGGAGCAGATTAATTCCGTAATTTTTTCCTTATTACTGCAACCAAACTACCCGATATGTACAGTATGATGCTCCCTACAAGCTAGACCTAGAGGGTATGTTTGTTTTGAAGGATAAAGGCAGATAACATTTGTTGGATTGGATAAAATTAGTCGGGGGCCCACAAAACCCAACTTTGGATCCTTCACATGGGATGGGATATTCGTTGGGTTGAAATAATCAGCCCGTATGTTTTTAGGGCACTTATCCTCTTTGAATGGGATCCAAATATCCCACCTGGACTTTGGGATATCTAAGCCCACCGAAAAGATTGATGGAGTAATTACATAAACACCCTTCTAACAGTAACCAAATCTAGGGTTTTTAACCCCTTTTGTCTTCATTTCAGCGAAATTGGTGTCCTCCACTTCGCTATCGACGCCCACTGGTCCCCCCTCACAAAGCCGAAGCTCTCTCTCTCTCTTCTGCGTCTGTATTTTAGGCATTTTTTACAATGCTTCCCATCGCCTCCATTTTTTGCGTGAAGCAGGAGCTGCTTCCAGGAAGTCCCAAAACAGACCATGGCTTGTCCCTCTCTTTGTGTGTGTCTATCTCGCTCTCTGTTTCGATCTCTCTGGCTATGTCTTCGTCTGTGTTCAGATCTCGTAGCAGGCAACAAAACATTCATGTTATTTGCATATAAAAAATTTTCTAGAATAAAAATTCATGTTATTTGCATATAAAAATTCATGTTCATATCTCAAAGCAATAAAAATTTTGATTTGATATTTATGGTTGATTGAGTATATTGATGTTATTTGTCCATAACCAGATGAAAGATTTGTGTTTAAATAGACCTATTTGACGATTTTTCTAGAAATTGTCAACAAAGTAAGAGTTTTACTGCTATTAGAGGAGCTCATGAACAGTCACAACTCATTTTGCAAAAAAATAATTTGACTGTGTGTGTATATAAGTGTGCATGTATCTGTACGTATTGTTTATTCATGGTTAGAAAGAGAGATGTGTTGGGTCTGAGGAGTTGAATTAGAGAGAAGGAAAAGGGAAAAAAAAGGAGAAGAGGAATTTTTTGTGGTCAAGGGCAAGACTTGTGTTTGGTTTATTTTTTTTAACTGCACTTATATTTGGTTCCATGAATTATTATACACTACCAAAAATAGTCATCGATGATTGACTGCATCCACGATCTTTACGGGCATGGTTCGCACTTAATATGCATATTTGTATGTAGTTATGAACTAGTGGTGACGGTTTGGGACGGTGTAAACCGAATTATTTTCGCATTTGTGAACTTATAATCATTGAAACCGAATTAATGTGCTCGCATTTGTGTACTTTTGAAAAAATGAAAATCGAATTATTTTCGGTATTTTCTCTTGGTGACCCAGCTGTTACATTTTTATGAAATATAAATGTGGACAACATGAATAAAATTCTATAGCCAACATTGACTTTGGCTTGGATATGATTAAAAGTTAAAATTGTAAATTCATGTGAAAGTAAAGAGATTTGACCCAAAAAAATGATAGTTTGTCCACGGGCCCCATTATATAAGAAATTACTTTCCAAATGAGGGATAGGGTTACACCACTTCATTGGTATCCTAGTTATTGGATTTTCATTGGATTGGTTTGGATTAAAAATTCAAACCAATCCTATCCTCCAAAGCTTTGCCAAACACACCCAGAATGTTCATCCAGGGATGTAACCCTAAATCTTCCGCTTCTTCTTTTTGCAAACCTATATAATCTTTTTTCCAATGTGAAAAGTGCACAGAAAGAGAACTGAAACTGCAAGTATGGCCAAAACCCAAAAGGAAAGCAGAATAAAGAAAAAAGCAGAGAGGATTAACACTTTGTTCATACATTGAATATTTCTTGACTACTTTTTGACAAGTTAAAAGAGTTTTTTTTTTTTTTTTAAAAAAAAAAAAAAGGTTAATTGCCTTGAAAGTCCACAAAGTATGGGGTTTATCTTATTTTGATCTCTAATATTTCAATTGCATCATTTTGGTTCCTGAAGTATTGAATATATTTATATGTGGTCTCTCAAGCAGACAGTGTCCAAATTGCTGACGATTTGTTATTATAAACTTGTCACATAATACTTAAATATGGGTAAAAAAAAAATTTAAGTAACTCTTGACCAAAATTTTACTCAAATTTTGGTTAAAAAGTTATCCAAATTATATAATTTTGATCATGAGTTATCCAAATTTCAGTCAAGAACTACCCAAATTATTTTTTACCCATATTTAGGTATCCCGTGACAAGTTCTATACTTTAAGGGGCCAAAATGAAATAAGTTATATACTTTAAGAACCTTCAGTATAATTAACCCTAAAAAAATATGAATCTATTTTCATTTATTATTGGGATTCTATTCAGCCAATAGCTTTATCATGGGCTTGTCCGATGGGCTTCAGTCCATGGGCCTCACAAGCCCAATAACATGGTCCTCGGGGCAATGGGGTTTTTTTTTTCAAGCCCTAATATATAGGATCCTCTACGATCCTAATCACACAATAGGAAGAATAATGGTAAGCTAACCAAAAACATGGACCAAAATAAGGATTAAATGACGTGTTTTATTCTTTTAAATGATTTACTTATTATCATGTCAGCTACCACATCATTCGGCTTTTTATGTTTTATTTTTTTGTCCTAATGTTTAGTCAGTCACTGTAGTATTACTCCAATAAGAAAGCAATGGGCTCAGGTCATCGGAGACCAGGATAAAGTTTTTAAATGGCCCAAATGTTGGGCCCAACTAGAGTGTTGTTGTTACACATCCCATCTTGTGATGAGTAGATGAAAGTGGAGTTGTCCTATCTGGGATTTTGCAGAATGGCAGAATGATCCATCCCTTGAGTACCCAAAATGCATCTTTAAAGAGAGAGAGAAGGATTTTAGAGTAATTCTAACAATGTTATCTAAAATAGTTACTTAAAATATATTTAAATATTATATTATCTACTTTAACTAATTATTTTTTCAAATTCACTCCAACAATACCATCTATTTTAGCTAACCACTTCAACTAACTTTAACTAATTTTCAATAATAAAATTCAAAAAATAGCAATTCAACTATACATTGTACAAATTTAATCAATTATAGGCTATAAGAGAGAACCTACCTCCCAAAAATTACTACTCCCAAACCAAATTCTCTCAAATTAAATCACAAAATCTAAAACAAAATCACCTCAAATTACACAAATAACCTAGACTACATATTAATTCAACAACATGAATAATGTCTACACAGCTTAGTAAGATTTAGTTAGCAACAGTTTTCAGATCAAATAGACTCGCTCATGTAGCGTTGAAACACACACATGGATTTTTGGGGGGTTTGTTGGATTTTTTTGGGGGTTTTGTTGGATTTTTTGGGGGTTTTACTGGATTTTTTAGGGGGTTTTGCTGAATTTTTTGGAGGGGTTTTACTGAATTTTTTGGGAGTTTTGCTGAATTTTTTGAGGGTTTTACTGAATTTTTTTGGAGTTTTACTGGATTTTTGGGAGGGTTTTGCTGGATTTTTAGAGAGGTTTTACTAGATTTTAATCGTCTACTCATCATCTTCCCCATTTTTCTTGGCTTAAATACAGAGTTTCTGAGAGAGAGAGAGACCATACCAGTGGAGCCTTCAATCCAGTCGGTGGAGCTTCAGGTCTGTGGAGCTTCAGTGAGAGAGAGAGAGAGAATGACTGAGTGAGGAGGAAATTGGTGCCAGCGAGGGAGAAGTGACTCGCTAGAACCAGCGAGTGAAAAGGAAATTATGGAAAATAGATAGTGGAATAGATAGCCTGTTGGAACCAGATTTTAGGGAGAAACTATCTAAAATAGCTAAAAAGGACTGTTTAACTAGCCTGTTGGAGTTGTTCTTAGTCTCACATGAATAGTTTAAATTCTTTGTAATAGAGCAATATGTTAAAGATTTGATTTTTCCCCTGACTCTCCTCCCTCCGCTCCCTCTCTCCATCCGCTATAGTGTAAAAAATCGTTGTTATTATCGAGAGAGAGAGAAAGAGAGGGGGGGGGGGGGGGGGGGGAGATTATAGACATTTTTCCAAATTCACATTTACCAATATAGCACCATTGCTCGAAATTATTTTAAATATAGTCTGTTTTTAGTCGTTAACCATTAAAATGATAAACAACAATAAAATACAAAAAAACTTATCACATGTATTGATTTGATTAGTGAAAAATAGAAGATACGATAAAAAATAATTTTTCATTGCTGTAGTTGAACACGTACTTGATATATCTCCCTTTGGAGAAAATATACATTGCAACGGTAACACCACGTCATCATCGTCATGTGGTGTCACCATCCAATTAAAAAACTATAAATAAGCAAAGTGGTGGGTTGGTTCAAAATGGGTTGAGTACAAAATAAATCCAATCTATTTTTAACCCGTTTAATAAATAGGTTATAATGGATTAGATCATAACGGGTTGGGTTAAACCTATTAACCCGTAAAATAATTAAAACTTTTAATATGAATAAATACTAATACATACACTAATATACTAAAATACAAACATCCAAACTGATGGTCTAGTGGTAAGCCGTACCTATTTAGAATAGTCCTTGACTCCCATATGGTTATCAAGCAGGGTTCGATTCATGGCTTTGGTGGTGTTGTGGTGACGAGTTGCTCTTCCGAAATAGTAGTTATGGCTCAAACCGAATATTCCACAGTTAGGGGGACCCTTATACACCAAAACACACACTAATACCTATTGATCGTCTAGAGAGAGTCACTACCTATTGGTCGCCCCTTCTCTTTTTTCCTTGTTCAAAAAAATATTCCAAAACTATACACACATTAACATACAAGAACCAGTAAACACATTTATTTTATTACTTGTGTCATGGATTGTGGGTCACAGGTCGGGTCAGACGTAGTGTAATCTTGCACTAGCAAGGTCTGCCATAACCAGATGCAGCCTGAAAAAACACTGCAAGTTTCCAGTCAGAATTTCCTTAATCAGTGTAGAATTCAAGTATGAAAAACTTGTTCAAATTCAAAAGGATCGATCCAATAATCGTGATAGATTAAATCAACAAATTAAATCGAAATAATGTTGCCATAGAAAAAAAAAGAATCTTTACTGTTCCATTGCCTCGTTGATATTTCACATCAATGTTTTTTTTTTACCAGACACATCAATGTTCAATAGTCATATTATCTCAAGTATATGTGGCATCTTATGGTCCATAGTAGGAATTCATAATTCTAAAAGTTTGAACAAGAATCTAAACTCGACTCAACTTGATACTTATGAGTCGAAACTAAACATATTCATCAAACTCAGCTGGATTAACACTCCCATACCCAAATTGGTCCACCTAATATGTCATTCAATTACTTTGTAATAAAGGACACTCACATAGCATTAAACGTAAAATACCCTCCAAGATACTACTTATCTGCTAAGTTAATGGCACCTCCAACATCATTGATATTTGTACTCTTCCATGTGAACACTTCAAAAAAAAAAAAAAAACAAAGTGGGCAAGATTCTATTTAATGTCCCCATCAAAATGGAGTAAAAAGTGAAAAAAAATTGCCACATGTTATGATGATAATAGAGGATTCACTTCTCCTTCAATACTTTTTTTCTTTAATTTTCTTATTGACGGGTCATCCATCATTAATGATTGAAGGGTCTACTTGCATATAATAAGTTTCGATTAAAGGTATTCAGGTCAATTTACGCACATTTCGATTAATCCCTTTCTTAATCCGGTCAAAGACAGATCATCCACGCCGAAAATAAGATAATTATAAAAGATAAATCCCTCATGATGTGACTCCAAAAAATTGTCAAGATTCGAACTCAAGACATCTGAATTTATAATTCGTCTTTTTTACCACTTGAACTACCCCTTGAGATTCATACAATAAATTCCACTTGAATGCATGATTAACGATCCACCAAGAAAAGAAACAGGAAAAAAATATATTTAAAAAAATCTCACACATCATAATCGTGGCGAAAAAAGTAATTAGATGAGTAATACCATGGTACCATGTAAATGTGAAAGATTCCACGCATAACCAATTCATTTCATTGGAACTTTATGACAAGAAAGTCAAAAAAACAATGAATTCATTCATCTACTCAACAACTCCACATTGGTAATGGCCCTAGTGATACAATCTGAACCCCAACTCCCCCCCCCCCCCCCCCCCCAAAAAAAAAAACTCATAATACAACTATATAAAACAAGAATATATATATATGCACTATGTTGTATATAGACCCCACCACCCATTATTATGCCTCAAATTATCACCTTTTTTCTTTGGCTGGACACACCACCTTTTCTTGCCAAACCTTATCGTTCCAGCTTGCAATCAATCAACCAAGGCCAGCAAATTTCTCTAACATTCTCAACTTCCAACCTTTGGGTAAGACTTCGGTGACAAAATTTACAACATTTTTAGGCCAAGATACAACTTTTCGAGGTTAAGTCATTTCGGAGTCGATCCCAACAATCCCATTGTATTGCAACTTAACCCAAAAAAGTTGTATCTTAATCCAAAAAAAAAAAATATGTAAATTTCGGTATAGTACTAAAAAATAATTTTTCAATGCTGCAGTCTCACCCCCAAACTTTAGCAAAAACAAGATATCACCAATGGCGTATTTTAGCACCACATTTGCTGCTTTCCTACCTTGCACAGAGCGCATTGAGAAGAACGTGACACAACATGAGGTCCACAAAGTACTGGTGCCCGATCTCACCGTCCCTCCACCTCATCTTCGCCGGTGCACGACCGTAGTGCACGCCGTCGTTGCACCGGTTATCGTAGTGCCATGGATATGTCATGTCAAAACCATCAATAACTCTAGAGAGCAACCCAAATTTCCTAAACTTGTCCAAGACCACACCATTAAACGCCTCCATCTTGGAAGGATTATATGCTAATCTTCTTGCATAGCCACCCGTTGTTACCGTGGTCCGATATATAATTTCCGGTGCCATCAACCCCCTCTGCCTCACCCCCTCCATCACCTCCGCCCAAAATGCTGCTGCATACTCCGCCCCATTGATAAACCTCCTAAGATTACGCCAAAAAACTCCATCATGCAAGCCCGAATTCATAATCACTGTGTCTGGTACAACTTCTCCTGAAAAGTACCCTTTCAACAAATTTCTATAATCTTCGTCTATCAATGAATTCAACCCCTGATAATTCCCAGTATCATTTGGATGGCCATTGAAAATATTAGTGATTCGAACCATTTGGGATGGATTATTCGGGTTGGTGATGTTCATATCAAACCGTCTAGGTACCATCTTGATCTCAGGCACATTCAGGATGAAATGAAGAATATTACGAATGGTATCACAATGATTTGAATCCCCCCACCAAAAAATCCAGCGATTGTTCAAACACTTCCAAGCCGTTTCACTATCAAATAGTTTGAAGGAACAATGTGTTGAGTAGGTCCATCCATTACTCTCTAGCAACCCTAAAGAACCATTACACCATGGAAGTTGACAGGGGAAGTTTGGTTCTAGGCACCTGTATCGACCATCATTACTAATCAAGCAGTTATCATTCTTGGCATGTCGAGTCCATCGACCAGACCAAACATCTCTAGTGAGATCAGCTTTCTGGCATTGAGTTATATCCGGTAATAGGAACGATGATTTGTGGAATTCAATGGGCACAATACGAAGAGTTTTGTCGAATGCAAATCTCAGAGGTGAGAATTTCAACCCTTGGTGGCGTCTAAACAATAGGATTACAGTGAGATTGTAAATTCCAGGAAAATCCTGGTGGACTTGGAGGGAAACTGTGTAAGTACCATTGCCTAAGTCTTTAACCGGAGGCCGAGACTTCCAAGATTCACCGGAGAGATCAGTTTCAAAATAATCACCACCCAAACAACGGGGGTTTCCTTGATCATCCACTGCTTGAAAAACAAATTCATGGATATCCCCAGTTGATAATTCAATTTGGTCATGACCATCCAAACCAGGAACTGTGATATTTACTGTCTCTGAGACCCTACATGGCTCACCACCAGGAGCCAACCATTTGGCTAAAAGATTTGATGAATAGTGTGCATCAAATTCAGCCGAAATCCAACCCAAATTTCCAGGGGTTGGAGGAGGGTGGGTCAAATTTACAACTTTTTTGGGACTAACACTAGCAAAATTGAGCTGGTCTTGTGCAAAATTGAGTGGGATAGGATCACTACCAGAGCCTGAAATTTGTTGGGTTTGTGTGAAATTTTTGTGAGTTTGAGTGAAATTCTTGGGAAAGTTGTCATGGTGTTCTTGAAAGGTTGAATTGGGTTGATGAGAAAGATCTTCAGAGCTCAAATCTCTGTGAATTTGGGTGGTATTGAGGTTGATAACAAGAAAATCTTTATGAAACTTACTAAAACTCCAACCATCGATGCTCCAAACAATCAAGATTGCAAGGAAAACTACAAGTGTAAGTACCTTGAAAAGCCAATGAATCATCTGATTCGACCGGAAAACCCATGCAATGCTCGTAGCTTTCTCCGGCATCGGGAACATGGACCGACCAGAAAACAAAAAACCCCACGAGAGTCTAAAGCAATAAACAAAGAAATTATATTCCCCAGAAAATTTCTGACATTCACATTCCTAGAAAATTTTCAATTCCGACATTGCCTAGGAAAAATAAAGCAAAAAAGACAGTATAAAACTTACTGTTTTGCTTCCCTTTGTTTAGAGAAAACCATAAGAGAAAATCTGCAGCTTTGCCAATGCTTTTCAATGCAGCTAAAGTCTCTCTCTCTCTTCAACAACGTGTGTATATAAATATTTTAAGTAATTTGTTATTTGCAGCAGAGAAAGAGAGTGGAGGTAGGAGATTAGGACGGAGAGTCGGAGAGGTTGAGAAAGAGACACAGAGAGAGTCCTGGGTGGTGGTAGTACGGTTTTTATTCTTTTTCATGGCCATAATACCCTTGGAATGTTGTTGAATTTACGGTTTGGCAAATAGTACAAACACCGACAGACACGCGAATTAAAGGAAGGGGACGCGTTGGTGGGGGTATTTCTGTCTCTTTGATGATCAACGGTGCATGTTGGTTGGTTTAAAGATTAGGACCCACCACGTGCTCTCACATGGAATTTCTAGCCCCTCCATAAACATTGAAAAAAAAAAAAATTAGCGGAACTTCATTGTTCTTTTTTTTTATGTTAATACGTGACTAAGAAAAAAAGAAAAACCTCCTAAAAAGAGAAAAAAAGAATATTTTTAAAATTTAATTATGATCATGATTTAAAAATGATTAAATAAAACAAACGAAAAGAATAAAAAATTTATCTGTGTCATATCTTTATGAATTAAAAAAAATAAGCTGCGATACTGAAAAGTATTTTTTTTAAGAAAAAAAAAAGAGAAGGATTTGAATTATTTTTTACCACATATTTCTTTAATTTTTTCCCTGATTAATTACTTGCATGGTTTCAAGTGTAATCAACGACATATTAGTGGGTCAATAATAATTAAGAGCAAGCACTTCAAGAAATTTCAATTTTCTTTTAAATTAAATTTTCAATGATTTATTTCGACCGTGTATTTGCGAAAGACTTACTTATATACAATTGATTCCACCAGATTTTTTTGTTCCATGATCTATGAATATAAATGAATGAGAGAGAAATAAAAAAAATTATTTTTAAAAAAAATAATCAAATCCATTCAAAAGTAGAGTTATTTACCACAATGCGATAATTTTTAAATTTTATTATTTATATCCAACACATTTGAACTTAAATTATGATATTTTTAAAAAATAAATTCAATCAATCCCACTTTTGTTTAAAAACTAGGGGTAACTGTATCTTAAGAAACGGTGCAATTTGAATGATTTTGAGAGAAATATTAGTGGTCATTGAATGAATTTATTTGTGACTGTCGGATGAATTTATTAAAATTTATTTTATTTTATATTATAAATCATTACATTGTGATAAATAACTCTTCAAAAGTAAGTATTTTGTGGCTGTCAAAATCAAATGATCATAAACGTCTTCTTTGGTGCCTTTTTGACAAATGAAATATGAAAAGTAAACAAAAGTTGGAAAGTAGCATGAGAAAGTGATTGATCTAGTACAAAAAAGAAAGAAGTATTTTCTACAAGTAAATATTCAAAGGAACAGTGATATCACATCAAATATTCTCACATAGTATTTGGTGATGCACAAAATTATCTTTGGCAAGATCAACAGTCAAGTATATGAACAGGTGTAATTAATGAGCAGTAAATAAGCAATCAATGACAGATCAATGGCAAAATAGTAAATATAGAGGCAAACACAAAGATATATAGTGGTTCTGTCCGGGTGACCTACTCCACTCTCGGGAACAGCAGCGGTGGCCGGAGATCTTTATTGATGAGTAAAAGTTACCGGGAGAGTTTACTCCGGAGTGTTACAATGCCTTTGGGAGAGAGAGAGAGCAATGTGTGTAAGGAGGTGTATTGTGTGTAGGGATCTCCAATGGTAGAGGTCCGCAGGTCTTTGGACATGCCCTCTATGTGGAGAGGGCTTACATTATATAGGCTTAGTAAGGCGGTGAGGCGGTGAGTTGAGGTCTTCCACTATTTTGGTAAGTACAATCATGGTAGGAGTAGATCTCTTTGGTAAGCACAGTTAAGGTAGGAATAGATCTCCGGTGCGTATCCCGATATTCTCTCCCTCGTGTCCTTATTCCATCGGAGGAGGACTCTGAGCTGGGTTGGACTTGAGTTGGAGTGACGAAGTCGAAGAGGAGTGGTAAGAAGTAGGCGCCCAAGTGACTAGGTCCAAGTGATGAGGTCCAGGTGATGACTCCAAGTGATGAGTCCCAGTTGGGCGGCGCCCAAGTGATGAGTCCCTAGTGGGCGGCGCCCAAGTGATGACCCCTAGTGGCGGCGCCCAAGTGATGACCTCTTGTTGGCGCCCCTTGGTCCCCCTTGGTCATTTGGCTTCCTTCTGGACTCCTTTAGGATGGGTTGACCCGACTGAATGGGTCTTAGTGACTTGAGCTTCTAATATCTTGGCATTTCTCGATTTATTTTTATCGGGCTTAGCCCAGTCAAATTCGGGCTCGTCAGTATTATCATATAATAAAAAATTTCCAAATGAATAAGATAAATCCTATTTTTTTTACACAAGATAATTATTATATTAAATAGAGAGGGTAATTTTGTTTTTTTTAGACAGTAACATCATTTTTTTTTTATTCAACAATTAGAAGTGTCCGAGTCAGTTTACACACATCTCGACTAATTTCCTCTCCAGATCAAATTTAGGTCATCCATCATGAAACTGGAATATTCATAAAAGATAAAATACTCATAACCTCGTTTAAAAGAATTGTCAAAATTCAAACTGTCTACAGTAACATCATATATCAACGGGTGGGTAAGGTGGTATAAACCCTGCACCTCTTTTTCTACACATGAAGGTTCTCACCTAAATAATGATCCAGCATTTAGTGGGGGAAGACAAGTGTGTCTACAGATAACATTGACAATCAAGTTGTCATAGCCTGTGCATTGATTCACCTTTATTATAGTTGAGCTGTGTGTTGGATAGAATTAAATGAAGTGGGTGCATATTTCAAAGCCACCAAACGAAAAAGAAAGACCAATTCATGAGGTTTTGTTTGTGGGACAATGGCCAGCAAAGCAACATTAAATGTAGGGGGGAAATACTACTGATATTGAATTTCTATTTTTTTAATATGATATCGAAAAATAAAAATAAAAAACTTCCAAAAAATAATAAATTCTATCGAAAAGTGATAAGCTCCCACCAAAAATATTAGTAAGTACACTTGAAAAATGGTAAGGAAACTTGAGTTGCAACCCCCTGCCAACAGGTGACAGATCATAAGACTCAGAGGGTGTGTTTGGGTAATGGGTTGGGATAGGGTAGATTTTCTTTTTTTATATCCTAACCAATCCAAGCCAAACCCACTCATCCACTTTAAAACTCTAACCCAAGATTATATCCAATCCTAACCTTTGTTTGGAAAGTCAATGTAAAATTCAGTGGGCCCCATAGATTATACAAATAATTTTGTAATAGTTTACCATTTTACCCATGACTCTATCCATTCCAATCCTATCCTATGTTTGGACCGGTAGATTATCCTAATAAAATTATACATTTTGCACATATACATAAAAAAATATAAAAATTATATATGACTTAGACCTATTGTTTAATTTTTTTGTTTTATTTCAATAGATAGTATAATTATATACTAATTACGATTTTTTAAGAAAAAATTAATTTTTTATTTTTAATTTTATTTCAATAAACGATACAATAGAATATGAATTTTGATTATAAAATTTAAAATATTTGATATTTATTTTTGATTGGAGTATTTTTGGTCAAAATTTCTTTTTTTTTAAATTTAAGGGGTCTGAATATTATATATCTACTACAAACTTCAGGAGTCTAAATGTAATTTATTATCGAATATATTTATTTTGAGGGGTCTAAGTGTTACGCACGTATAAATTTGAGAGAGTTTGTGTATAATATTTTAAATATTAAGGGGTCTGAATAATTAAGTGACAAATTTAAAGGGATTTAAGTGTAATTTTAAATCCTTTTTTATATCAAATATATCAAACCCAGCAGAATCATTCATCTTCCTTACCTGTGCTCTGCAACTCCCCACATATACATCCCACCGCCACCATTAAACCCACCACCACCCATTTTCATCTCCCCAAAACCTCTCTCTCTCTCTCTCTCTCTCTCCATGGCAGTTGGGTATAAACTCACACACACAAATATATATATATATATACACACACACACACAGATCTACTTATATAAAAACTCACACACACAGAGATATATATATATATATATACACACACACAGATCCCATCCTATTTACAAGAAAATCCCAATTCTGTCCAGTACATCGACGAGGTTTGGACCTCTGGTCCTTCGATTCTTCCTTCAGATCTGCCACAACGCCACCACCACTGCCACAATCTAACACCCAACGCCACCACCACTGCCACAATCGAACACCCAACGCCACCATTAAAGCCACCACCACCGCCATCTGAACTCACAGCAGAGCCACCATCACCCAAACCCATTCGGTCCACTCCGGCACCCAAACCCATACCCACCTAGTAAGAAAAATCAAAAATAGATCCCCACCCCATCCCTCTTTATCCATGGATCATACGCTCGATTTGCCGCTGTTTTGGCTTCCGACGACTGCCACCTGAGCTGTGCAAAGGTGTCCTGGAGCTTGTTCACTATCGGAATCACCGAGTGACCCAACGGTGCAGCATTCGAAGTCGAAGCCTGTGGTACTGGTTCTTCCGCCATTGATTGAGATCGAGATTGAGATTGAGATCGAAGTCGAAGCCTGTGGTACTGATCGGTGTGGGGGTGAGAGAGGGATAAGGGGCTGAAGATAGAGAGGGGCAAATATGTCCGTGGGGACTGTAACCCAGTGCCTGGGTTTGTAACCCATGGGGGGGGTGGGTTAATTGAAACCCTTCTATGGGGGTTAAATGCCACTGTAGCAACCGGGTCAAGGTTTGACCCGGGATTGTTATCCAGCCTCAAAAATGCTTCCCAAACAAAGGTTTTATGGGACCCACAGGCTTAATAACCTATCCTTATGGGTGTTATCCTACCTTAACCCATGATCCAAACACACCCAGAAATTATAAATTTTTTTAAGGTATAAGTTATAACTTATAAATGATATAATCGATCATGAGAGATTTTGATCATTACAGAAGTTATAACTTTTAAAGATTAACTTACAACTCATAAGGAGAAGTTACAATTAGTCAAGGAAAAATCATGATCGATCATGGCTTTCCTTTGAACAGTTCTCTTGAGCAGTTATAATCTCTTCTTTCAAAAAATATAATTTTACCATAAAAAATTATAACTGACGGTATGGTACTGATTTTTTTTTTGTAACGTAGATTCTTCCTTCACTTGTTAGAGACTGTGTAAATATTATTATGTGTTTTAGATGGTGTACTATACTCTGTTCTAGAAAATGACAAGTATAATGAATCTCAAGGTAAGAAGGGTCGTTTGTGTGTCTGTGTGGGCTCAGTGTTCACCCCTCTTTGGGTCTGACCAAAGGTCGGGTGAGACTTGTGGGGTGGGGTGGCGCGGGGCTATCTCACATCGAATAATATTTGGGTGTGTGTTGTCTGAAAACATGCCACTGCACTCACCTGGTCAGCAATTGCCCAGTGCGAGTGGTTGGTGGACCTTAAAAAAAAAAAAAGTAAGAAGGGTTGGCACTGGCAGAGAGTGATGTGAGCAAAGAATGAGATGCCACACAAAGACTAAGCAAAGTTGAAGTTTTCAAAGCCTAGAAATTGGAATTCCAACATCGCCACAAAAGTCCCAACCATGAACCACCCAATGTCGCAATCAGTTTGGCAGACGTGGGGAGCGTAGCACTGAAAATTCTAGCACTTCCCAAACAATTTTGCTCTTTTGTAATTGGAAATTTTGGGCTCACGATTGCATTGACTTGTGTTTTGAATCGACTTTGTATAAGTCATAGGGATGGCACGTACTCACCCGCCTGAACATTACATCGTGGATTCGAGTTCAAAACATTTTAAGCTAATACAAATCAAGTTGTATCAATCATAAAATGTAGAAAAGTCTGTGTCTCAGCTCACCCATATAAGCACAAAGGGAGTGATATTTGATGGACCAGGCTCAAATGGCCCAATTCATGTTGAAAGCCCAATTTTAATTAAGAGCTCAAGCTTGTAAAGACCCAGCAATCCCAATGTAGTCCATGCCTGGTCAAGCTCATCAGGTTCGAGGGGCTACATCATCAAGGAGTGTGCAGGGTCATCCAAGAGCCTCATACTCGCCGCCTTGAAAAGAGTCAACACTCAGCTCATCATTTGACCGAATTTTATGGAGAGCACCGTAATTGTCTCGCCCGTTGAGAAGAGGTCGTCAGCTCCACCAGAATAGCTATTTAGTTACTATTAAGTCGCTCCAATCTGTTAGGGGACAACTATAAATTGTAAGTCTCACCAACACTTGAGAGGCAGATGACATTCAGTCGAGCACATCTCTGTAATTTTCATAACTTGTATCTCTGCTCTCCCTACACACTTGAAGTAATAAATCTCCCCGTCGACCTTAACCATTCAAAGTGGACGTAGGTCACGTTGACCGAACTACTATAAATATCTGTGTTTCTATCTCTCTCTACTTTAATTACTGTATTTATTACTGATGATGCACAAAATTATCTCGTGCAAGATCAACAGTCAAGAATGTATAAGGGTGTGATTAATGAGCAGTAAGTAAAAAATCAATGACAGATCAATGGCAAAACAGTAAATATAGAGTAAACACAAAGATTTATAGTGGTTCGGTCCGAGTGACCTACTCCACTCTCGGGAACGGCAGCGGTGGCCTGAGTCTTTTAATGATAAATAACAGTCACCGGAGAGTTACAGTGCTTTGAGAGAGAGAGAGAGAGAGCAAGGTGCAGAGGGATGTGTGTCTAGATGTCAAGATGCCTCTCCAAGTGGAGAGAGCTTTCATTATATAAGTTCACCAAGGCGGTGAGACGGTGACGTGAGTGAGAGGTCTTCCACTATTTTGGTAAGTACAATCATGGTAGGAATAGATCTCTTTGGTAAGCACAATTAAGGTAGAAATAGATCTCTGTCCGCATCCCGATATTTTCTCCCTCGTGTTCTTATTCCTTCGGAGAAGGATCCTGAGCTGGGTTGGACTTGAGTTGTCTTCTTGAACTGGGTTGGACTTGTACTGGAGTACCAAACTCAAGAGGAGTAGAGAGGGGGAGGTGCCCAAGGGGCTGCCATGGGCGGCGCCCAAGGGTTGCCATGCAGCCTTGGGCATTGGACCTGGTGCTTTGGCCATTGTCTTGTGGATTCTCTTTGGACTTGGATCACCATGGGATGAAGAGAAGGCAAGTGAGGAGGTTGAGGAGAAGTGGGGGAGCTCATCACTTGGGCAGCGCCCCTTGGGCGACGCCCTCTTGGGTGACCCCTTGGGCTGCGTCCCCTTGGGGTGTTCCCTTGGCTCCTCCTTGATGACTTAGGCTCTTCCTTGATCCTTGATGACTTTGGTGATGTGGGCCCCTCTTGGCTCCTTTGGCTGGTCCCTTCTTGGTGCTAGCTTGGGCCTCATTAATTTATTGGGCTTGACACTGTTAATTTCGGACTCATCAATTACTGTTCATTTGATAAATGGTGTACAAACCCAATTTATGTATCATCAATATCTGCAAGATGCTAGATCTTTGAGCATCATTTGAACACTCCAACATAATAGATTGAGAAATCAAATGAAAAAACGGCAATAATGGTTCTATCATGAATGAAAGTGCCAGATATTCTCAATCCAAAGTACATCTATGAATGACATAGAATGCTATATCATGATTGGTTTGTCCGAAGGTATGATACACAAGAGGAAGGGAGATCGTACATGAATTCTCCAACTTGTCATCTATAATATAATATAGAATTAGGCTTCAATAAATTCATGTTAATGATGCACAAAATAATCTTGTGCAAGATCAATAGTTGAGTGTGTGATAAAATGTAATTAATTGACAATTAATAAGGCAATTAATGATAGTAATGTAAATATTGATTCAATACACAGATATATAATAGTTCGGTCCGGGTAACCTACTCCACTCTAGAAAACGACAACGGTGGCGGAGGGTTCTTTATTGATCAAGCAAGGTGAACAAGAGAGAGAGTAATGTTAGCTCCGGGAGAGATACAATAGCTAGGAGAGAGAAAAATTATGTGTGTGTAGAGAGGTGTAGAGTCAGAGCTCAATGTGTGTCCTCTCATATAGAGAAGACTTACAATTTATAGGCATTAAACCTTTGTTGAGGCGGTGACGTGAGAGTAAAAACACTAGTTTCTTGGGAGGATAGCTACAAAGGTAAGTACAATTAAGGTAGCCTTGATCTTCGAGGGTGTGTATCCCGATGATCTCTCCTCCACGTGCTCTTTTCTTCATAGACTCTTTGGACCTTGGGTCGGGTTGGATTCACGAACTGGGTTTGACCTTCCTTTTAACTGATTTGGGCCTGCTTGATTTTATTGGGTCTGACCCAGTTAGATTTGGGCTCATCACATATGACGGTTTCAAATAGATTCATCTAATGGTTACTGATTACGCCCAAAGAATAACGCGGTAATTGTAGCACAACTTTATGAGCCCGTTCCTGCAATTAATAAGAGCATTAGCAGTGGCAATAAAAGGCCTACCTAAAATCAAAGGAATTTTAGAAGTAGTATCAACAACAGAGCTAGTGTCAAGGATTAAGAAATCAATAGGATAATAAAATCTGTCAATTTGAATTAGAACATCCTCTACCACACCCCGAGGTACTTTGACTGAACGGTCAGCCAATTGCAATACCACAGTGGTTGGTTTGATTTCTCTCAACCCCAACTGCAAATAAATAGAATATGACATTAGATTCACACTAGGTCCTAAATCTAGCAAAGCTTGCCCAAACTCATGATTTCCAATGTTGCACGCAATGGTTGGACAACCGGGATCCTTGTACTTGAGAGCAATCCGCTGCTCAATTAGAGCACTAACTTGCTTTGTCAGGAACGCTGTCTTCTTCACATGGTGCTTCCTCTTAACTGTATACAAATCCTTGAGAACCTTTGCATAAGTAGGAACTTGCTTAATCACATGCAAAAGAGGAAGATTGATTTTTACCTGCCTTAGATTCTCTAGGATTTCATTGTTAGGATCCAGAGTTCGTTTGTTTGATTTTAAAACTTGAGGGAATGGTACCTTAATAAGACTCTTTGTCACCTCAGGTTCCTTGGGCAGCTTGGCATCACTATTATCTGGATCCTTTTCTACATCCTCTGATTTTTCCGTTGTTGGGATGTGTAATGAATCACCACTTCGTGTCACAATGGCATTCACATCCTTCAAATTCTCTTGTGTCATGTGTTGACCATGGGGTGCAGACTGAGCTTGAGAAGGGAACTTACCTCGCTCATTCACATTCAAGGAGCTCATCAATTTGGACACTTGGCTCTTTATCTCTTTGTTTTCTTCAACAACCTGTATTATCAAAGATTCAAACTTTTGGTTAGTCTTACCCTGCGTCTCAATAAAAGCATGCAAAGTGTCTTCTAAAGGACTCCTAGAAGATGTAGGTGCATGATAAGGTGCAGGATATGATCTAGGGGGTTGTGCAAGCAGCTATTTTCAGACTTCCAACTAAAATTTGGGTGATTGCGCCACCCCGGATTATAGGTATCAGAGTAAGGTGTAAAAGACTTCTTGTACATACCTAAGACATTACATTGTTCCTCATACATCTCTCTCATCTCAACAAGTGTGAGACATTCTTGAGCGCGGTGATTTACCCCGCCACACACAAAAACATGGTCCAAAAGACTCTGCATGATTAGTCATATGTGTTGGCTTTAAGTCCTTAGTCTTTAACACATCTAGCTCCCTAGTGAACATCTCAACCTTAGCCTTTGGGCTATCATCTTCCCTGAGATGGTAAATTCCACCACTATTTGGATTTCTTGCAGGTCGTGACCTATTTGTGCTTTCAGTAGCACTAGGTCCAGTCCAAGTGTGAGCTTTTTCAGCAAGCTCATTGAGGTATTCTATGGCCTCATCCGGATCTTTTTGTAAGAACTCACCATTACACATCATCTTCACAAATTGGCGCTCTCTAGGTATAAGTCCCTCATAAAAATAGCTCACTAAGCGCCAATTCTCATACCCATGGTGAGGACACAAACTCAACAACTCCTTAAATCTCTCCTAAGACCGATACAAAGTCTCACTGTCTTTTTGTGCAAAGGTGGAGATTTGTCTTTTTAAAGCATTGGTCTTATATTGGAAAAAATATTTATTAAAGAAGACCTGAGTCATCTCACTCCATGACCCAATAGATCGTGGTCTTAGCGAGTATAGTCAACTCTTAGCTCTATCCTTCAAAGAGAAAGGAAAGAACTTAAGTCTCACAACATCATCAAGTGCAATTTGATTATGAAAAGTCGCAACTACTTCCTCGAACTCCCTAATGTGCACATATGAATTTTCATTTTCCAAGCCATGAAAATTAGGGAGTAACTGTTTCATCCCTATTTTAAAATCTAATTGGCGAGTATTGGCTGGAAACATGATGCATGATGGTGTGGTCGTGCGTGTAGAGTGGAGGTAATCATGAAGAGTTCTAATGGGTTGATCTTCGTGCTCACCCATTTCTTCGGGACTAGATGGATTGTCAAATAAAAGATTTAAAAAATCTGATTCTAACTCTACCACATGCCTACAAGCAAATCTACCTAAGGTGTCTCTATATCTGTGCATGCAAGGCAACGAAATACTAAAAGAATAAAAATGCTATAAAAAGAAAGAAGATAAATAATAATAATAATAATAACAATGCAGCAAGCTAAAAGAAGGAACGAAATTACCGCTTTTGCAAACTATTGAAAAGAAAAACTATCTAGCAATTCTTCTACCGTCTCCCCAGCAATGATGCCAAAATTTGATTACGCCCAAAGAATAACGCGGTAATTGTAGCACAGCTTTGGGGTGTCAATTCCACAGAGAGACAAACTAAAAGAATAGTAGACATGAACAAAGAAACTAAAGAAAAATATTAAATGATTACTGGAGGACAAAGATTAATTTTAAATGCAAATTTAAATGAAGCAAAGTTACTAACGAAAAAAGTACTCAAATTTGGCAAACAGTAAAGCGTCGGGAATCCCTTCACAAATCTGGTATTTTAATTATCTTAATTCATTGAATAACTGAATTGAGAATTCAATTCCCAAAATTTCCAACCGGAAGGTATAGATTTATAAACCAAGATCAAACCACATGTAACCCTTTTGAAAAATCATTCACCACTTTGAAAATATGTAAATTATTATCACTATTGAGAAAATCCAACGACGACAATATACTCAAGAAGCGATATTGCATCAAAGAATTAAATCAATATAAATAAATAATTAATCCAAACATAATCAAAGAACTAATCCATTCAATAGAGAAAGTCTGACTAAATCTATAAATATAATAAATTCTATGATTATTCGGAGAAGAAAACCTCAACAATAAATTGTGAATGATAAAACAAATGAGTTTTACTAATTAGAAATCAAATGCATAATTAAAAATAAATAAAATATCATCTATTGTGCAAGTTCATCCCTCGCCCTACCTGAAAATTTAATTACCCATAAATATAATGGACAACAAAAATCTCCCAAAAAAATAGAGCAAATTAGCAGCCATCTGAGTCCTGCTCCCCGCCAAGAAAAAGAATAGCCGCCTCTCTATTTTGTCTTCCAGCCGCCAAAGCCCAGTAAAGAAAAAAACAAAAGGTTAAAACCTAAAAGTCAATCTCCTTTTTAAAAAATATTTTTTCCTCCCCTCTTTATTTCAGCCTCTTTATTTCAATCCCTAGAGCCCAAATCTTGTATAACTTGAGAAAGATCAAGCCTAATAGAAATAATGAGTGTTGGGCCCACGTGATAGCAGCATCAATTTCAGCTTTTTTACTCCATGGACTGCCATCAAAATAAAAACAAATATAAAAGCCGAATAATAAAGATCCAAAAATACTAAGTGTAAAGTCCAATTGTAAATTATCTCTCACCAACCAATAATGCAATATTTAAGATTTAAAATATTATAAAATCATGCTCAAATATATCTTAGTGTGAATAGATATTAAATTCAATAATATAAATTATATCTAATTATTTATATTCACATTTTAGCATTTTAATTCAATAATAGGGTATTTAGAATGCACTTTCGCGCACTCATCAGTTACCAATATTCCTCTCAAAACCATTCACATTGAATTTTACCTTTCTCTCCTCACTCTCTCTCTCTCTGTGTGGAATTTTCACTTCTCACTTCTCCAAATTAATCAATTGATTTATATTACATTGTATCTTCAAACACGAATTATGTCTAGAATGAAATAAAATAAAAATTAATTAATGAAAGAACATATAAAAGATAAGGGAATTAAAGAGAACTTTTGAATAGATGGGCGAATACCTGCAAGATGGCTGCACGGATTGCTCTGGAGCATGCATCATTGGTACCCATATAATAGACAATATCGTACATATCAAATGAAATATAAGACAAAGTGAGGTGGTTCAATAAGGTGCCAGTTAAACTTTTAATCTTTTAAGTTAGAGGTTTGAATCTTAGAGTTTATATTAGGATTCGGTGATTTATCGTTATGCTAATCTAATTAGGTTTGTTCCCGAGAAGAGTAATTAGTGAGGTCAAAAGGTGAAGGCCTAATGGGATAGTCTACATGCTCGCCTTTCTTCTCACCTTCTTTTTGCCAAGCAAAAAAAAAAATTGAAATAAGAGTCAAAATGTCAAATAACTTATTTCCAAGTAAGCTGTGGGGAGTATGTCCATTCAACATTAGATGCTCGTGTGTTAAAGGAGGAGGTGATGAGCCCAAATATGATTGGACCAAGCCCAATAAAAATAAACCGAGAAAGTCCGAAGGAAAGCCCAAGTCGAGGTTGGGTCAGCCCATCAAAAGGAAGTCCAATGCACCGAAGGAATCAAGAGGCCAACGTCAAAGATCCCAAAGGAGGGGGGCGCCACCCAATTAAGGGGCCCAAGTGGGTGTTGCCCAAGGGGCGCCGCCCATGAGGTCTCCAAGTGGGCGCCCCCCATGGCCAGCCTCCCTGGTCCTCCTTCGCCTTCTTGACTCCTGTTACTCCAATCCAAGTCCAGCCCACTCCAACTTAAGTCCAGGCTCAGGCTCAAGTCAACCTAGTCCAGAATTCTCCTCCGACTAAATAGGAGCACGAGGGAAAGAATATCGGGATACGGAGATCAAATCCTACCATAATTATGTTACCAAAGTGGTAGAATCCTACCATAACTGTACTTACTAAATTATAGTGACCGCCTCACCGCCTTTGTAAACCTATATAATGTAAGTCCTCAGCATGTGAAGGACACACCTTGAAACCTCTACACATCTCCCTACACCTCCCTAGTCTCTCTTTCTAGAGGCATTGTAATTTCCTGGAGTAAACTCTCTCGGTTACATTATTCATCAATAAAACACATCCGGCCACCGCTGCCGTTCCTAAGAGTGAAGTAGGTCATCCGGACCGAACCACTATATATCTTGTTGTTCACTGTTATTCATTGCATTGCCATTAATTATCTGTTTATTGCTCATTGACTGCACTCATTCATATTCTTGACTGTTGATTTTGCCCAATACTGATTTGAGCATCATCAAGAGGTACTAACTTGGCAGCGAGTACTATGCCCAAACAGTACCACACCCACAGAATCTTCCTTATTTATTAACTAACTGATCAATTGATCAAGTTCCATGGCATCCTTTCTTACACCACCTTATGAATCAAAATTATTAAATATTTAATAAATTTTGTAAGATTTATTAATTTAATGGTCTATATTGAGATAGTGTATAAAAGTGGTGTAAGAAAATTGTGTGTCTAGCATTCTTGATTGAGTTATAAGAAGCACTTTTTTATAGTTAATAAGCACTTATTCATCGAGAGGAACCAGAGACTAAGTAATTTATCTCTAATAAATACTATAATTTCAGCGTGAATAGTCTGTTTTTGACTGAATTGAAAAGATTAATTGAGGTACGTATAAACTGGCACGGACACTCCTGATCAAAAATATATATATATCAAGAGATAAAGCCATGCACTCGGCTAGAGAACAGAGGTCGGTACTTAATATCCCCTTCTTCACCTTATACTCTCTCTCAATCGCTATTTTATAAGTTAGTAAAAAAATTATAGAAATTATTGGATTATAAAATTTAATATTTAAAATAAACTTAAATAAATTTTGGTTAGAGGGAGTTTATGGATAATTATTGAAGGCATTTTGTAGAATATGATTGGAGAATGGAGAATTTATTAATTCAAAATTCTTAAAAATTATAAAAGTAAGAGATAAGTTTTATAAAAATTATAGAAGTTTTCTCAAGCCTTCTCCTTAAGAATTTGATTGTTTTATATATATTACTTACTAGTATAATATAAAACATGACCGACTTCAATAAGTCTATTCAATAGTCTCAAATAAACTCATCCAACGGCCACCAACACCCTATCAAAATCATTCACATTGCACTATGTCTTCAGACACGGATTACCCCTAGTATATTATAGATTTTGACAACTGAAACCGGAGTTCAACCCAACGCCATACTTGTTTTCTTTTTTATTTTATTTTAAATATAATTTTTTCACATTTTCTCCTCCAAATATTATGTTTTTCACATTTCAACCTCGACTGTGTTATAAATTTCACATTGCCCTAATTATGACCGCCCATTACAAATAATCCTATACATAATAAGGAATCAAATTTAACTAACAAACAAAATATTAGACACGATTAACCAAATTATAGTCCAATAAAATATTTAATCCACTAATAATACGTATTTAATTATAATTTAGTTAATCGTATCTAATATTTCATTTGTTAGCCAAATCTCATGTTATACTATTATGTATAATATTATTTTTCAATATAGTATTATGAACCCATTATAATTAGAGGTGTTCACCCTACCCTACGAATATAAATTATGGTATTCCATCTTTCAATCCGATACTTTGCGGAAGAGATTTTTCTTGGCCTACCCTACCCGATCAAGTGTATTATTCCGACCTGAATTCCATCTAAAACAATCTGGTAGGAAATCGGGTGAATACAATATTTTTTAATTATTAATTTTTGAATTATTTTAACAATTTAATTAAGTAACATATGCCAATTAACTAATACAATAATGTTAAAATATTAAAATTTTAACACATTAACAGTATTTCTGATTTATGGTTTCTGCACATATTAATAGTGTTAAAATGTTAAAAATTTAACACACACACACACATAGATATATATAAATATATGCGGGTAGAGCCAGGTAATAAGACAAATTTTTTATGAATATTTCGCATTCTTACCCGATTTTTACGAAATACCAAAATTCCTTCCATTGGCCTACTCAATTTTTTGCAGGAGCCGACCAATAGGGCAGGATAAGATCGGGTAGAATCAAAATATTCGAGTAATTGGAAATTTAAACACTCTTAATTATAATAATAATATTGTTCATATCAAGGAGGTCTTTGTAATTTTAGCAATAATCCTAATCCTTGTGTTCAAAAAGAATTTCTGCCAGCCCATTATTATACTAATTATTTTAATGGTCAAAAGAATTTCTGCATATCACCCATTATTGGATTAATTGCACTGGAGGTACTCAAAGTATGAAGTTTGTCTCATTTTGGTCCCTGAAATATTGAATATGTTTTTATATGGTCCCTCATGCAAACAGTGTCTAGATTGTTAATAATTTTTTGTCATAAACTTGTCACATGATACTTAAATATGAACAAAAAAAAATTTGAATAACTTTTGATCAAATTTCTACTCAAATTTTGGTTAAATACCTATCTAAATTACACAATTTTGATCATGAGTTATCCAAATTTTGGTCAAAAACTACCCATATTACACATTTTTTTGTTAAGAGCTACCCAAATTTTGTTTAAGAGTTTATCAAAATTATTTTTTGTTCATATTAAGTTATTACGTGACAAATTTATGATAAAAAATCATTAGTAATCTGGATGTTGTCTGCTTGAAGGATCATATAGAAACATATTCAATACTTCAGGGACCAAAACAATGCAATTGAAACATTAGAGACTAAAATAAGACAAACCTCATACTTTGGGGACATCTAGTACAATTAACCCCCCAATTATTATACTTGTGTTCACACCATCTGCCAGCCCCTCAGATCTCGAACATGTTACTTACTTAAAATAATATATAAAGGTAAAATTCACTCAAATCCCTTCACTTTGTCAAAAAAACACGACAACCCCCAATATTTGCAAAATAACTCTGTTGAGCCCAATATAGAATTTAATTATAGGATGATGTAGAATAAGTGGCTGAAATGGCTCGAAGACTTCGAATTCAGCGCCGCCAATCTTTTTAGACTCCAAACGAAACGTATTTTTATTTTGATAAGTTAGATTGTAATTTTTTATTTTTTGATAATTTTCGAAAAATTAAGGATGATGTAGAATTAGTGTCTATCCTCGCTTGATGGCCTCTGGTTTGTTCCATCCCCCCCCCCCCCCCCCCCCTTTTTTTTCCCTCAACCCCTTCTTGTATCTCGTCTATCCCTTCCCTTTAAGTGTCAACCTCAATCACCTTTCTCACTCGCTTGAAGAACTGCCTCGTCCCACTCTGACATTCTTACTATAATTTTAGAGTCATATCACCTTGACCCATTCTTATTGTAATTTTAGAGCCACACCACCGCACCACTCCACTACAACATATTACCTTCGCACCCAAAATCAATCAACCACTCGTAGCCATAGTCTACTCACAATTCGTCAATTATAAAAACAGTACAACAAATATCCAATCATGTTTAAGGTTGAAACATAATTGATCAAGGTTTCAAGCTTTGACTAATTAAAGGTTTTGGATTTTGTTAAATTGATCTAATTAAAAGCCACATCCAGAACAACTTATTTTCGACCTATGTTGATTTTGTGGCACATTAGATCTAGAAGTGAAAGAAGCAGAAATGAGAATGTCTACTGAAGTAACGCAAACATTTTTAAGAATCTAATGTTCAAAAAACCTAAGAATTCATCCACAAGGTTCTTCCATAAAAGGTGAGTCCTAACATAACCTAGATTAGAAAATCACTATAAAATGTAGAGAGTGGAAAGATACCTTACTTGAGATGGATATGAGAGATAAGAGAACAAATGGGTTGATATGGAGTAAGAGGTTGCCAAAGAGAGTTTGAATGAAAAAATATGTTATGGTGAGGATGGAGGAGTTGAGAGAGGGTGAGGATGAAGAGGAGACAAGTTGGAGGGGGAGGGGGTGGGGGGGGGGGGGGGGGGAGGATACTTAGGGGTCCAGAAAAGAAAGGAGTGATTAGGTATGAATGGACACCTGTCATGTAAATCATAACTATTTTAACAACACAAAAGAGGGTAACCTTGATTTTTAACATTATTTTCAACTAAGAGGTATTCATGTGATTTGTCAAATGTTTGTGGGACCCTCATAAAACACCCTCTGGTCTGGTCCATCAGTGCACGTCAAATTTTAAATTAAAAAAGTTTGAATATTCCACGGGTCTGTCCAGAAAGACACGAACGAAACAAAACGAAAACACACAGAGAGATTGAGACGGAGGAGAAGAAGAAGAGAGAGAGTGAGGACTATCATGCACCTGATCAATGCGGTCGCCGTCGTTCGAATGGCTACGAAGAACACGGGGATAGAATTGCAATCGGAAATAGAGTTTGGAACGGTGTGGTGGTATGTATACGCTGGAATCTCATGCTTTCTCGTCCTCTTCGCTGGTATTATGTCAGGCCTCACTTTGGGGTTGATGTCTTTGGGCCTTGTCGATCTTGAAATCCTCCAGCGCAGTGGCACTCCGGCCGAGAAACAACAAGCAGGTCAGTCTCTTTTTGGCCCGAGTTCAATAAATATTGATGCTCATGTGAACAATTGAATGCATGAAATGAAGAATTTTTAACTAAATTGATTAGTTATGGGTAATGTTTTACAAACTATAGAGAACAGAATAGAATGGCAAGTGGGTTTTTTTGTGTTTGGTTTGTGTATTGAAATCTTCATAATACAGAACTAGTGACTCCAACTCTCAGTTGATTATCCGAGTCATGATCGGATATTCCATTTTCAAAGCAAATTGAAGGAAATGATTTGTGGGAGAGAACCTGTAAGTGGGTACTAAATTAAGTTTGAATTGACACCAGGAATTGAAAATTTGCCTGAATTTAAAACGTAGGTAATTCTCGAATTATCATAATTACAAATAATATAATGCATTTTATATGTAATTATCCTGCATTTTGGGAATATTACATCAGGGGTTTGCAAATGAAATTGAATAAAGACTAGTTCATATAATTTCCTTTGGAAAGGCCTGATTCAATGCTACGAAATGCAGCATTAACAATCTTGAATTAGTTTGCCTGGGTAATTAGGAGAATCTGAAGTTGATTTTTATTTTATTTTTTGCAAGATAAATTGCATTGAGAGGAGTGACGATGTATGTTGTGAAGTTTTGTTGGTATTGCTTGCTTCAGTGTGAGTTATTTTGTTTTAACCAAGGAACAACTTTGACTTTTTGGAATAGGTTCGTGTATATAGTAATTAATTTTCTAAGTATAAGGCTCAAGCTAATAGAAGCTGGTTAGCAAAAACAATGCAGGAGGCAAAATTGCCAAATTGCATAAAGAGAATGGAGTATTGGATTTAGAATTTTTGATTCATTGGAGAAGTGTATGTCAAATAAAGGATCTTTTTGTATGAGTTGAAGGTGCTAGGGAAAAGATCGGAAAAGTCATCTCTTTAGTTGACCTGTTTCTTTTTTTTAAAAAACATTAAAGAAAATCTAACAAGCACTGTTGCCTCTGTTGTAGACTTGTAAGTGTAATGTTTCTTGAAGATGAACATGTATTATCCTCTATTGTCATATAGGGTTGGTTTTGATGTCCTGGTTTTTTTTTTCAGCTGCCATCGTTCCAGTTGTTCGGAAGCAACACCAGCTTCTTGTGACTTTGCTTCTATGTAATGCTGCCGCCATGGAGGTAACTGATTGGAATTTCTGTTAAGGGACTGGTATAATTTGTTTGCAATTTGTCAAATTGTGTTATATACAGGATGTCTCTTCTATTCTCTGAGAATGGATATACTTCCAACATATGTGTCCTGCTGCTCTCTGAAAAGCATATGCGCTCAAAAAATAAATAAACTATAAAAGAAGTGTAATAAACAGAAGTAGATGTACAATAGATGAGGTCCAGTGAACTGAAGGTATTAAATTGACTCTGTGATTATAGGTTAATATTATATTAACATGTGTAAATAGATTTATGCATCCATATGGTTAACTTTGTCTAACATAACTTGTCATGTATGCATATAACCTATGAAGCACGGATACGGATACGGAATACATGTATGATACGATATGGATATGGCTATACGATAAAATTTAAAAAAATAAGATACGGTACGGTCAAGATACAGCTATAATAAAATATATTTAATATTTTTATTATTTTCAACAAGCTTAATACTTATATATTTTGGTAGTTCTTTAACACAATAAAGAAAATTAGTAATTCTTTTTAATTTCAAGAAAATATATATTGTATCACTATAGTATATTCACAAAGTGAAGTGATTAATTAAAAGAATCAAAACTACTATTTACCGAGTCAGTTTATTTAGAAGTAATTTTTTCTAAGACTATAATGTAATAGATTTATTTTATGCTCTCTTTACTTATAATTATAGATAATACTTAAAAAATACTTATTTACTTTTGAAGTAGTATGGATTTTTATTAATGTATTGTATGGTATGTGAATTTGAAAGGAAATATATAAAATTCAACTCAAAAATTATATATGTTGCTTTAACACAAAAGTATCCGTGAAGTATCCTAATATTTAATTATTATCGGATATGTTGGAGATGTATCCGATACGTATCCAACGAGTATCGTATCCGATACGGGTACGCTGTCAACGAAGTATCCGTGCTTCATAGCATATAACCATAGGTAATACCTGTAATATGCACATTGCAATATATATGAATTTTGAACAATATCGAACTAAGGAAAATATTTTATATGACCCTCCTCGTGCATTGTTCTACCCTTTTCATCATGTCCGTCACATAAAAATTGAGTGTATGACATACTTAATTTTACTACAATATGGAATATGGAAATGATCTAAAGAGGGAAAGGAAGAAAAAAGGCATTCACCATGTAATTTTTGTGTTGCTGAAAGCATTGGAAACAATGCTGCCTCTATACTTTTGATGAATGATCTTAAATGGGTTGTGGAGATATTTACTGACGGCTTTCTCTATTCAATTGTTTAATGGAGATTGTTAGTCATATGAACTTCTAATGTCATAAGAAGGTTTAGTTCACTGATAGCCTCTGTTTTATACTTGCGACTGCAGGCCCTGCCTATTTATCTGGATAAGATTTTCAATCAGGTTGTTGCCATCTTGCTCTCTGTAACATTCGTTCTATTTTTTGGAGAGGTATATTGCTTGAAAAAAACTATTATTAGGCTTTAAGTTTTATTGTACCCCATTTCGTTCGACTTTGATGGACTTTGATCTGTTAATTGTCTGCCTCTTTTCAGGTCATTCCCCAAGCAATATGTACTAGATATGGACTGGCTGTAGGTGCAAATTTCGTTTGGCTTGTGCGTATTTTGATGATTGTTTGCTATCCAATCGCCTATCCTATTGGAAAGGTAATGCCTATGCCACATGATGAAAAATGCTTAATTTATGAGTCAGAATTCACAGGTTTTCCGCTCCAATTTAATGCCGTTTTTGAAAACAGGGAAAAGTTTTAAAAGGGAAAATATATTTAGCTTTCATGTGATTACTTAAAATAAAGTGCGTAAATATATTGTTTGACATTGTGTGACTCTACCCCACTCCCAACCACCACGCCCAACCCCCAAGACCTGACCACAGATCTCCCCTCCCAACCCACTCCTACTGCCACCAAAAAGGGGAAAAAAGACAAGTTATGTTGGAGGCTCGCAAATAGATTGACTGGGGCATTACGTGGTAGACGGTCACCTTAAGAGCAGATGTCACACACATTCAAGCCCATCATGGCTGGAAACCTGCCTGAAGTACAATTTCACAGGGAAATGCCTGAAATACCCTTCTAGAAAGCCATGTCATGCCACACAGGTGCTTGACACTCGCCCAGTTTGAAGTGTTGTCTTACCCCTTGTTGGTAATACAGCCTGATGACCTTTGGTTTGGTGTCATAGCTTAGGTGGATTTCTATTGTCTAGCTGAGCAAATTGGTGGGATGCTGGATGGAGATGCTCCATTGTGTCAACTACGTGTGCATGCTTTACAGAAATTACACTGCAGTGACATGAGCTTGCAATGCAATAGTGGACACGCCTCCTGGCTTTGTGTGAACATCTAAACAAGGTTGAGATGTATCAATGTCAATAGAAGAATCTATAGAACTGGAGAAGAATCATGCATTGAGATTGTATAACTAAAGATGGATGATGGATTCATGAAAAAATAGAAGGGGATACTAATGAAGGACGTGAGAGTTAGGTTAGGTATTTGGGTTGTGCGGCACCAGAAGAATAAGAGAACCTGGGAATAGTATGATCAACGCTCCAAGACAAGTCATGGAGCCTACAAATTAGCCCTATAGACACGGATCTAGGTAGAGGAAAATGACAACATGTGATTCGCACAAGCAGCCACCATACTACATTACCTTATGCATCGTGGGGTAAGTATCTGCTAGTTTTGACATCAATATATTTCAGGTGCTTGGCATTAGCTTATTTTCAATGATTCTCCGCTGTATGCTCTTTAATTCATCTTGTCTATTTAAGGTGGAAAAACTAATGCAGAATTTGAATCTAGGTGAAATATTATTTCTACAATACCTCGAATGTGAGTCCTATGTGATTGTGGATAAAAAGAAAGACAATGGTCAAAGTAGAAGGGCTATAGCAGCTACTACTTGATTTGGGTTGATTTGAGGAAAATGAACTTTTACAAATTGAATCTCTTCACCCAATTTCTCTTCCTTCAGCTTGATGGGTGCCCAAAAGTATAAACATAACAAAAATGCCTTTTTCCTGATAATCTCAATTTGTGCTCTTTTCCTGAAATCATGAGTCTCTGCTGCTCTATTATGATAGATTGTTATTTGTCTACAGTGTTGGTTTAGTTGTGCTGTTTTTTGATTCCAGATTCTTGACTGGGTATTGGGACATAATGAAGCACTATTTAGACGAGCTCAGTTGAAAGCCCTTGTCTCCATCCACGGCCAGGAGGTATGCTAGACATGGAATTCGGATGAATAACAATACAGCAATCCTCAAAAGTCGATACTATTGAGTAGTGGGAGACAGTTTGAAACAATAAAATAACATTCCCAAGTTTTCTTGGCTTTTTAGATACACCATAATATCATAATATGCAATTGTTTTCCTATGTAGGCTGGCAAGGGAGGTGAACTCACTCATGATGAGACGACAATTATAAGTGGAGCCCTAGATTTGACTGAGAAGGTGCACACTACTCTGATACTGTTATTTGTTAATTTTTATTCATAGAATGTTTGCTTCTTGTTCACAGCACTGTTCAGAATTATACCCATTATATTTTTCTGCAAACTAAGAATGAGGAATTGCACCAGAAATTGCGAAACATGTTTTGTGTTGATGACAATATGCAAATACTAGTCCAAAATTTTTTATGTTCAAGAAGTCTATATTTACTTACATGTGAGTATAAATTTCAAGAATTTATTGTTCCCCCACCCCCTCCCTCCCTCCCTCTTTTGGAGTTACATATTTTACTTTGGTCTGAACACAAAGCTCTCCGAACTACTGATTTGCAGCCAAAGTGATAAGCTGAATGTACAGAATATGTTGATTGATCCTTTTGTTCTCCCTAATTTGATGATATTTCTTTAACTTTTGCCAGTTTCTTCCAATCTAATTAAGATTTTGGCCACACCATATTCAGCCTCATTTTTTTCCCGTCAAAATTTGTTAATATAATAAAGCACCAAGTATTTCCAATGTTTTCTACCAATATGGAAGGGCTAAATCCCTTGATTTTTCCCTTTTTCTGCTAAACAACGTTTTAAGTTGCTTAATGCTGCAGAATTGATTCCAACAAGACCATATTCCACGCTGACTTTTTTTTTCCCCCCTTTCCATGCTTGCTCCTAAATTCTTAAAATTTTGATACAAGAGACTCTATTACAATGAGTTTCTGAATCTTGTAATGAATTCCTTACCATGCTTGCTCCTAAATCCTAAATTTTTTTAGGCAAGTGACCCTATTGCAATGAGTTTCTGAAACTCCTCTTGTATTTCTTTCTTGAAAACAGATAGCTGAGGAGGCTATGACACCAATTGAGTCAACATTTTCCTTGGATGTCAATTCCAAATTGGACTGGTTAGTGTTGCTCCTGTATTCAATTGAGATTGTGACTTTAACTCTGATAAAATGAAGCTGTCTTTCGTGACAACCTTTAGCGGGTTAAATTTTAAAAGTTGTACGCATTATAATTTCACAAGCTTGCTATTCTGGAAAGCTGTATGTTGCTGTTAGCTCTTACGGTGAAAATTATTATTGTCTGACATTTCGGTCAGTGATAGAGTGGATAAGCCACATATATTGCATAGCCAAGCGCTAAGCAATATGTATAGCTTTGCCAAAACCAACATAAACTTGAACTTGGGAACTTGGAGTGGTGAATGTTCCTTGCCCTATTGGCAAAGGTGCAATGTAAATAAACGTTTTAACTTTCAATCATCCCCATCTAGTTCTTCTTCCCTTTGAGTCATAACTCGGGCTGGGCAAAATCTTTTTCCTTATTTAACTTGGACAGTGGTTATGTGAAAGACAGGTTGTACAGAACGTTGATTTCAGATTAGTCAATTGCATTAAATCTGGGATAGGATTTGATCATAGTATTTGATTAGTTGTCTGTACGCGTGGTTTTATATTTGTAATAGCGCTATTTAACTTTTTAAGTTTTCACTGCTTGGTAATTCTGTGAAGCCATTTAAACTACTTTCACTAAAACAAGGACAGAGCATGCCTTGAAGCACTATTGTTCATATGATAGCTGTATATATAAATCATTTGTCATGTGTCCGTCTGATGATGATCCGCAGTTCAGCTGACCAAAATAAGACCCTTGCACTATAAGCATCTTTATACACCTTGTTTCTTAATTCTTAAATATTGTAATGAACATATGTCAAATGCTTCTTCTTTTTTTTGGGAGGGGGAGGGGGCTTGAACCTTTAACCTCAAGAAGGCAAAGTCTTCACAATGTAAGGAGTACCATTGGACCAAAGGTCCATTGGTATCAAATGCTTTGACTCTTCTGGTCTTATTTGTTAAGTTCAATACTAGAATGCATCAAAATTGTAGTATTCACTTGTAAATATGCACCTGCGTATTCTTATAAGTGTTCAGTATTTATTTATTTTTGGTTTGGTTTGTATCTTGTGCAATATGTTTGCACATTATCTAGTTCTATTTGTGTGGTGGTTTTGGGCAAGGCTATCATGCCTATTTGTGACAAAACTTTTGGATCTCCAATCACTACGACTGATACATTCATATCCAAATAAGTCCCATTCTTAGTAGGAGTAAATTATAGAATAAAGACATATCTTGCATTGATGTTTCAATCACTTTTTGTCACTTTGCTTTACCTACTTAATGTTATAGGGAGGCAATGGGGAAAATTCTTGCTCGGGGTCATAGCCGAGTTCCTGTCTACTCTGGAAATCCAAAGAACGTTATTGGACTTTTGCTGGTGGGTCTTAGAGCCTAAGATTTTCAGTATGTTTTATGATTTCAGTGTTCTTATGTGTTATACTATTCTCTACCTTTTTGGTCTGCATAAAATTAGGTAAAAAGTCTACTTACTGTACGAGCAGAAACGGAGACCCCTGTCAGTGCTATTTCTATCCGGAGAATTCCACGGTGTGTTCATGGAATCGTTTACAAGCTTATATTTGCATTCCAGAACTTAAAGACAAAATATGAAATAGTTATTGTGGAATATCTATCCAGGGTTCCTGCAGATATGCCTCTGTATGACATATTGAATGAATTTCAAAAGGGTAGCAGTCATATGGCAGCTGTGGTGAAGGCTAAAGGCAAAAGTAAGCCCCCTCCATCAGTTGTTGATGAAGAAAAACCTGAAGAGAACAAAGTCAGTAGTGGGGATTCTCAGTTAACTACTCCTTTGTTATCCAAGCCGAGTGAGAAGCCAGAAATCATTGTTGTTGATATTGAGAGGGCTCCAAGGTCTGTCAGCATGAACAGACAAACCTCTTCTCAACAAAATGATGCAGTGACAATTCATTTGTCAGAGGAGATTGAAGATGGTGAAGTGATTGGTATCATCACCTTAGAAGATGTATTTGAAGAACTTCTACAGGTGATTGTCATTGTTTTTATTTCTTCGCCTTATTAATAGATTGCTCAACAACAGTCAACAGTAAAACCATTTGCTGATGATTTGTCTTCTAAAATATAGGAGGAGATAGTAGATGAGACAGATGAATTTGTTGATGTACATAGAAGGTACTTGAACTATAGAGAATCAGTTGCATTGAAGTATAGAAATTTGTTAAGATGGAAGAAAAATATTGAGAAATGCTTCCCATTTTGCAGGATACGTGTGGCTGCAGCAGCAGCTGCTTCGTTGGTGGCACGTGCTCCATCAGTACGGAGGTTAACCGGCCACAAGGGAGCTGTAAGTGACATTATGCATCCCCTGATACCTATAGCTTCTCTTGTTATTGAACTTTTAGAGCTGAGAACAGGAATTCCATGCATGACTTTTTCTTCATTAGTATGGATATCATCTGGATCTGTAAAACTCAAAATTCTATGCAGCAGGTTGACCCTGAGGCTTCACTTGGCATGAGCAAGTTACAGTTGATAATATTTGAAATCCCCACAGCCCACTACCAACAAATTAATCTTACACCTGATCCATATGCTATTGTACATAGCAAGAGCCCCCTCCCCCCCCCCCCCCCCCCCCCCCTTTCTCTTCTCAGCCCAAGAAAAAGTGAAAATGGCTTAACCAGAACATTGGAAGCATAAATGGTGATGTCATCCTGTTCTGCATTTAGTGTTGAAATGTGTCGGTCATTTGTCTTTTTTCTTTTGTCTCCCTTTTAATTCCAAAAGAACATACATGGTAAATGCATTGACATGAACCCTAATGTATAGATTTTAGTTGTAGGCTAGTGCTCTCTGTAAATGCTAATGGTTGTCTCAACCTTTTCTTGTTGAATATCTCAGGGAGGCCAGAGTAAGCATGGGCAGAGCCCAAATAAATATGGTGAGGATGATTCTCCTTCAACAAGGTTACATGGAAAATCTTGATGATCCTCAGAAGGGGAACAAGAGATAATCATATCCCAATTCGCGAAATTCTACGCTTTTGAGAGTGGTATTGTATTTTTGGCCAAGAGAAGAATAAAATCCTGTGCAATATGGTGTAATAATTTTTGTATTTGGCAGATAACTATTATATATTTGTCTGTCAAATAATCTAATAGAGGGACCGAAAACTAAATTTTTTATCATTGTTACGCATATTTTGCGTTACAGTACATTTTTTACTTTAAATTTTTTTGAGTTGAGCAAATTTTAGTGATTTGTCAAAAAAGAAAAAGGAAAAATGGTGCCATAGCTATTGGGTTTCTGCTATATTTCTGGAGTTATGTGATGTCTTGTTTAACCTGCAAGAAAAGGGCAGCTAGATGTGGGAGGGTTCCTTTCACTACATGTAGTCTTATATGTTAAAAAGTTGTTTATATACCTCGAACCGTGACATTTAAATTACAATAAATCAACTTTATGAACGGGCAAATTCAAAAAAATTGATATTTATTAATTTAATAATCTAGTATAAGTTTTTAGAAGTACCATCCTCGTTCCGTGATCAATAGTTATTATTTCTTTTACATATTAATCGATACTTTTATAAACAATTATTTTTGAAAAAAAATAGTATATATTATCAACATTTATTATTTTGATACTGGCTAATTTTATATTTGTGCCTTCAAGATGAAGTCAATAAATGTTCAAAAATTAAAATTCTGAGCTTATGGTTTCCTATCTCACCTTAGTAATTGAAAGTTGCTACTTTTTTTGGACTTAACTATGGTACTGAAAAAAAAAAATTTAGTATCGTACTTTCAAAATTTATTATTTCAATGATTATTTTTATAATTTTTGTGAGTTATTTTATAATTAAAAAATTTATCACTGGACATTTTTATAATTATTGTGATAATTATTTTTATCACTTTTCTTCAATACAAAACAAATTACTATTTTTAAAGATGATTTATTATATTTGTGAGTGTTTTTACAACTGTTGTGGTAATTATTTTTACTATTTTTTTCGGTACCATAACAGTGGTAAAAACACTCACAACAATGATAAAAATACCCATAAATATAATAAATATCAATAAGGTACCGATTTTATTTTTTTGATACCATAGACAACTCCCTTAATTTTTATTTTTTTATTTGTCTAATTGTGTCTTTTTCTTAACTTTACTTAGAGGTGAAGGTATAATTTTTTATTTTGTTTCTTTCACAAGTGGAGTTACTAATATTTTATGTTTGGTCTTTACCATAGAGACAATACTTCCATTAAAAAAACCAATATGGTAGGAAAAGAGTATATATGACCCTCATGTATCAATCTTTATTTTTAGTTAAATGTAATTGGTTGTATAAGCTTTAAATCATATATATTAATTTTAATTTTTTAAATATATTTTAATTTACACCTGACAACAGTCTCTCACTCTCTTCAACTTCTTCAAAAACCTACTACTACCTCAACCCCGTTCAGACTCTCTATTACACTTACCTACGTTTTATCATCAAGTATTAGATTTTCATAATAGTGTATTATTTATTATTTAATACAATGCATTAATTATATCAAATTAAATAACTCCATGTGACTTGTGTGGCTATTCTCATAAAACTATTTTAAATTTAAATTTTTTATCCCGTTTAATTTATCATCCTTTTTTTTTTTTGGCAAACAAAAATGTATTAAACGTAAGTATTTATAATGTATTAATTTATAATACGACAGAATGTTAATTATCATAGATTATACTGTAATAAACTAACAAAAACAAATTTAAAATAGAAATAAAATAATATGATGCTAAAATTAAGGATGAGAGGTTAGCACTTGTCCTCGAGACCACCATTTTCATTGTTGGACGTTAAAGTTGTGGATTGGTCTCTCTCTTGTAGTGTTGAACAAAAAGTATAAAAAATAAAAATAAAATTTTAAAAATAAAAAGAGATATCTTTTTAAATTTTGATGGAATTTTTCTTTTTTTGATCAACAAAATGGGAAAAGGGATGATCAGTAGGCATTAACTTGTCTGGACGTAATCACGAGAGTTTCTTTGATGAATGTTCGATTAACTATAGTTACAGACTTTTTTGGAGTAGCCCTTCGTCACACTACCAGCGAAACTCAAATAATAAGACATGAAAACGTGTATATCAAATTCTATTTGATAATCATTTAAGAATAAGGACGGGTCGGACATATATTACCATTAGACCATCAGTTGGCTAGTTATATTTTGTCCAAATTTACTTTTCAAATGAAGGAGAATCATTAGATGTGTGGGTTCCATCAATTTTTTTAAATGAAATTCACTGATCTAATTGTCCTTTTATTTGAGATGTAAATTTGAGTTACAAATTTATTTTACATAGTATTACGATCAAATCAAACATTATCCACTGGCATATGAGTCTTAGCAATTATGGCCTTCTGAACTGTTGACTTTGAAAATCACAGCACTATAAACCATAAGCCCAACCTCCTACGTTAATTTCAAAACACCCCGACCTCGATTCATTCAGCTAGAGAGAGAGAGAGAGAGGGAGAAGAGGAAGATGTCTTGCTGTGCTTCATGCTGTGCTTCTCTGACGTGCGGTCTCTGCTCATCGGTGGCCTCTGGGATCTCAAAACGCTCTGCTAGACTTGCTTATTGTGGCCTATTTGGCATCTCTTTGATCGTTTCTTGGATCCTCAGAGAAGTCGGAGCTCCTCTCTTGAAGAAAGCCCCATGTTAGTACACTTCACAGTCCTTCATACCCCCTTTTTCATTTTCTTCACGAATTCTCAATTGGGTTTTATCCATTTATTCATTATACGTGTAGATCAACGTATACGAATCAGATATTTATTGGTTGATTGATAGAGTTGGGTTCTTTGAGACTTTCATGATGTTCTTTGATTTGGGTTTGTTTCCCTTGTTTTCTGTTTGGCTTTCAAATCTTGTATTATGATGATTTGGATTCGGGTGGAAGAAAATTTTGAGCTTCTTTCCAATTCCTACCCCCTTAATTTCCTCATAATGGTTTGCAGGGATAAACGATTCAGATACTCACACAGAGGAATGGTATAAAATGGAAGCAGTTCTTCGTGTCAGCTTTGGGAATTTCTTGTTTTTCGCAATACTTGCCCTCTTAATGATTGGCGTGAAGGATCAAAATGACCAACGCGATTCCTGGCACCATGGTGGATGGATTGCTAAGATTTTGATTTGGGTTTTGCTTGTCGTCCTCATGTTTTTCCTCCCAAATGTCATCATTGATATTTATGGTAAGCTTTACTGCTAAACCTTGAAATTCGTTTTGAAACAGCTCAAATTACAACCATGAAACAAGTAGCTGGAAAATTAAAATTGGAACTGGCGCAATTCGTAGAATTAGAAGCTTAGATACTTTTTTCGTTTATACTGCTCAGTGGACAAGCATTGCCAGTTCACATTATATGAGTTTCCAGCTATGATTTCATTTTTAGGGTGTTGGTGATTTTGGAGAGAGGAGTACTAGTTTCTGGTTCCTAATAATTTTGGTCACTGTATATGAGAAAATTTGTTTCAGAGGTGTATCACTAACAACATCTCTTATTGGTGTCCGCCTATGATGGGGTTTTAGAAGACTCCATTCTCCATGTCCACCCAGGGGTTTTTGATGAGCCAAATTTCATCTGAAGATGACTAAGAAAATTTATCCTTACAACCAAACAGTTTAGGATAATCATTTGTCCAAATGGTTGTTTTAAATTTTTTCTCCTCTTTTCTACAGAGTAATGGTGATGCTGGGAGGGAAGGAAAAGAACGGAGACAACTAATCCTCACAAGGATTAGGTCAAGAAACACAAATTTCCACAGAAAGTTCCTAAACTATATATGCAACTCTGATTTAAATGATATGAAATACATCTTTATTTATAGACCAAGTGTCCTACTAAAAAGAACTATTCTCCTACTAAAACTCTATCAACCTATCCCTACTAATCTCAATCTGATAAATACTATGTAACTAAAAATTGAAATAATAAATAACAAAACAAAATCGATAAATCCTAACAAATCTATCAAGCGTATTTTCCTTTGGACCAAAAACTCTTAGCCTTTCGCCTCGGCTTCCAAATCCGGTCACGTTGGTTCAACCATCCAATGGCTACACCATCACATGGAATGGCCTACTAGCAGTGAGTAGTGTAACTGTGTAATCTATATTTTCACCCACCTGATTATAAGGATGTCTTTGATTAAAATTTGAGTGATGGGGTCCAACATTTGGACATGATGCCTATCCTTAATTCTGACCTCTTCAGTTCCTCTAAGTACATGTGTAACATATCTGCTTGTTATTGGACATAAAATTTGTAGATTCACTGTTGCATACTCACTCTATTTGCAGGAACTCTATCAAAATTTGGAGCAGGGTTGTTTTTATTGGTTCAAGTGCTTATATTATTAGATGCTACACATTCATGGAATGATGCATGGGTTGCTAAAGATGAACAGAAGTGGTTAGTTCAAGTTGTAGGCTCTTAACATTTACTTGACTTGGATTTGTCCTATTTCTAATCTATTGATGGGTATTTTCAGGTACATTGCTTTACTTGCTGTATCAGCAACTTGCTATCTTGCTGCATTTATAGGCTCGGGGATTCTGTTTATCTGGTTCAATCCTTCTGGCCATGACTGTGGTCTTAACATCTTCTTCATTGTCATGACCATGGTTCTTGCATTTGCATTTGGGATTGTCGCATTGCTTCCGCAGGTAACGAAAATATCTTTTCTATTGATGCTTGGTACCTTGACATTTTAGGGATCGTTGACACCTTTCTGATTAGTTCCTGTATGTTGTGCAAGTTTCCACAGTCCCATTGCGTTGCTGATGCTTTTCACGGAATTTTTTTCTTAATAAATCATGGTTACTTGGAGAGTTCAAAACGATGAAAAGACCTGAACTAATCTTCCCCATAAAAAATGACAAGGATCTAAGATGGCTGTAAACTGATCACAATCACATTGCTATGTCTTGACATGGGAGGACTCAAAAGTGTGCTTTTTTTTCAAGGGTGACTATTTTATCTCTTTTCGAGGAGATAATGTTCATGATATACAACTGAGTCCATATGTAAAAGGTTCAAGGCACTAAATATCTTCTGGAAACATCCGAAACGTTTTTGTTTCTATCGAAACTAAAATGAATTAGTGATTGAATATCAAAGTTCTTATGTTTTGAGGCGTTTTTTTGGTGTGTTTTAATCAATCTTTTGAAATATTTCGCAAACAAATGTCCAATTTTCCCTTTGTTTTCATGATGTTTTCAAATTATTTCTACGTCGGAATAGATGTAGCACAAAACTATGAACATTCGTATGATGCTCAACTGTATTTTTGTTATGAGACCTTAATATCTTGTGTGTTTGTTTGATGAAAATGAAGTGTTTGACATTACTTAAAATGACTTATGCCTTATATTACCTTTTTTTCGTCTCCAACTTGATGTTATTGAATATAAATGAATGTTGAGAAAATAAACGTGCTCATTTATTCAATTTTTAAGCTTATCTATGTAAATAAAGAGATTTTAATTTTTGTTTCTACATGTTTTCAAAATTTTTTCTTTTTTCCACTGCGTTTTCAAAATTATACACTGAGACGCATTTTTTATCCTTGAAAAGGTTAATGGTGAAAGCTTACCGTCCCACCCTCACGAGGACAATAGTTGTGTCTAACTTTAACCCAGATCCAATTGTCCTGACTAATTTCCTATACGAATTCAAAGGGGGTTAATTTCATTATTGCATGCATTTTATAAAACTCTAGGTCTTCCTCACCAAGTAACATCATCCGGTCCTTCTTATTCCTATGTCTCTGGAGACCTGCTAAAATAATCTCTGTTCATGCGTGTGGATCTTAGTAGCATATCTAATCTCCTTAATTATTAACATCCTTGGACCACTATACATAGATCGAGTGTTTTGTTCATGACTCAACAGGTTTCTGTTTATCAAATAATAACCATTAATAAATGCCTTCGTGAAACCACAAATGCCATTAGTGAAGCAAAGCACATGATAATCCTTTCTTCTATTGCCATTCATCTACTTAAAAGCCAGAGTCTGGTTCATAAATACAGGGGACAGAGTTTAAATGTGAATTTAATTAGTATGCAGCAGTTGGGTTATTCTGAGGTTCTTGTAGAGGTGGAAAAGTGCAACTGTTTAAACCTTATGTCGATTGGCAACAGTAGAGGGAGGTGCTCTTCTCTGAAAGAGTTGCCAATTGTTTTTTGATTTTTTTTAAAGTATAGAACTTGATATGTAACTGGGACGCAGCAATTCTACAACCTACTAATTAAATGTAAGTTTTGCTCAAAAAGCTAGGGGAGATTGCTATCTTCTTCCAACAGACTGGATGCTTCTATATTGGATAGCTTAGAGCCTTAGACATTAGCAATGTGAAAATTTGTTGAGAACTTTGCCTGGACAATGCTTACCATATGATTGATTCCTGGATGTCAAAATGTTTGGAAAGACACTATTAGGGGCCATTGATTGGTGTAATGGACAAAACTCGGGCTGTCAAGTGTGAGATCACGATTTTGAATCTGAGGACCACCACTTGGAAGACTGAGTTTGACCGGGGAAGCTGATTCCTGTAGTGTTGTGGATAGTCTTTTTAGAGGTATTGTAATCAATCTGGAAAAGAAGAAAATGAAGGACATACGAGAGTTTAGAGTTGGGTCCTGAGCGTGTTGATACTCAAGTGACTAGGAAGTGTTAAGCAGCCCTGTATACTGCCATTCGGCGAATTTTCAGTAATTGTTTTCTAGATGTTGCATTTTGTTATATTTGCTGCTTCTTAGGGGTTCCTTCTTGTTACTTGGTTTGCTTTATTGTAGCTTGTGTGTCATGCAGTTCTGGATGTCAAAAAAATTGCTATTAAGACTTGCAATATAACAACTAATTTCATGAAATTTCAGAGAAGGGAGTATTCATAGTTCAGGGTTCCTCCTCTGACTAAACACTGGTGAAATGACTGTTGATTTGACAGACTTGAAAAGTTCAGATCTGGGAAGAGCCACATTCATTTTGCTTTCTTATATTACATAAAAAAGGAATATTTTTTGTGAACAGGTAAACGGTAGTCTGTTGCCTGCTGCTGTGATATCTGCTTACTGTGCATATGTATGTTACACCGGTCTCTCTAGTGAACCTCGGGATTATGAGTGCAATGGTCTCCACAACAAATCCGTAGCAGTCTCGACTGGTACCCTTGTTCTGGGAATGCTCACAACGGTTCTCTCAGTTCTCTATTCTGCTCTTCGTGCTGGATCCTCAACGACCTTCCTATCTCCACCATCTTCTCCTAAGTCTGGTATGCAAAACTATGTAAAACCCTATTTTTATACTCTTCGCAATTCGTTCACTTAACTACGGTTTGAGATTTGCCATATCCAATACTACTTCCTGAAACGAGCCAAGTTGATACTTTTTGTCTCCAAAGAGATATGAACACTCAGAAGTTGCTCATTTTATTGTAAACGAAGATGCCGAGGCACTACATGGTTGAATCATGAATGGTAATCATTGCATAGAAACTGTATTTACCGTCCTGCTTTAGCATATTGCCTCCATATTTAGTTGCGGTTATTCTTGGTTTAGTCCAATGACTAGCATGTAGAACCCTAATGCAGGTGAGTTTCAACTGGCAGCTGTATTGGATATTTTATGAATTCATTGTTGGATCTCAACTGCATTTATGTTCTGCATGGTAGTTATACTGAAGTGGCCGGAGTGAATACCTAATAGACACGTTGGATCTCAACTGCATTTGTGTTCTTCCTAACAGCTACCCTGAAGGTGCCTAGATGGTTGGCAATGCTGAAGTTCAGGCAATATTTGATAGCCCACAGTTGTGCGTGCAACCAGGACGACTTGGACAGTCCAAAATTGACTCTAATTCATAGATAAGCTAACCGACTATGGCCTTAAATGAATTATTGACACACTAAGCCCTTATTTTATTTGAGAACCAACTCCCTTTAACAAAAATTTATGTTTCGTGAACATCCTCTTGGCTGCTTTTCTTTTAAAAAGAACTTTTTACTAAGATCCTAGAGTACTTGTCCCTTCATCGATTCTGCACATCCAATGTATTTAAAGATTGTATAATTTTGCTGGAAATTTCCTGGGAAAGTTAATAATGATTCTAAGGGTTGCTCTGTGATGTTTTCGGTTTGTTGGATATGAAGCTCCTAGGCATGATGATAAAATCTTCTTATACAGGGCAAAAGAAACCTCTTCTTGACTCAAAAGACGTCGAAGAAGGTAAAGAAAAGAAAGAAACGGTGGCCGAGGCCCGGCCAGTTAGTTACTCCTACACATTCTTCCATCTCATATTTGCTCTGGCTAGCATGTACTCAGCCATGCTTCTTTCGGGGTGGACCAGCAGTTCTGATAGCTCTGACCTGATAGATGTTGGCTGGACATCAGTTTGGGTTCGCATTGGCTCCGAGTGGATCACTGCTGGATTATACGTCTGGTCCCTTTTAGCTCCTTTATTCTTCCCTGATCGCGAATTCTTCTAAATCATATTTCATTTGATGGTAGATATGGAGGTTCCCATGAGCTGTTAAACTTCTAATGTTACAGTAATGTTGTTTAAAGATATATGCAGTAAGTTTGTGTAACATCCTTCTGTATGTTATTTGGGTGTAATGTACATATAAAATAGATTCCCTACTGTAATTAATCACCTTCTACTACTTGTTTCTTTGTTTGATGTCTGCCAGAAACAGTTCTACATCCGGATACACTAGTTCACCACACCAGTTGTTCTGCTGGTAGGATTATGAATGTTCTTGCAACCCTCCACCTGTTTGAGGCCTGCAACGAGCCGTACCACACACTTTCCACCCCCCCAAGGTTTTCTTCCACCAGGGTAGGGTTGGCTGAGTGAATTGTAGCCCTAGAATGTAAAGTTTACGCTCCTCGGATCAGGTGCTGTGTTTTCCTGTTCTGAAGGTTGAATGCAGCAATCTATGGTTGGGATGGTTGAGAACTTTTGTGATTAGTTACTGTAGACAGTGAATATTGTAACACTACCACATGGATGGCCACGTCGATAGGTCACTTCGGGGGTCTATAAAGAGGTGGTTTGGAGGGTCAAGAGGGAGTTTTAGCTTGAGAAAAATGTCACGCATGACCTATTGTATCGTCGTGCCAAACACGTGCTCGGGCCACCATGTGGGGTCTCACTATAATTGGGATCCACGAATATATTTCTCCAGCTAAACGATATAATCTGATGAGAGAATGAGAAAAGAGAAATTGAGATATATGTGTCAAGATAAATAAGATTGTGAAATAGACCTTGAACAAACATAATTAAGGCCCCGAGACTAAGTTTCCGCAATAAGGTCTCGAGGTAAGGATTCTTGTAGGAGGGTCCCACAGCAGGGTCCTGTTGAAGGGTGTGTTCCATTACCTAATTAATACTTGAGACACTTGTGATCGATTTATTGGCTTGCATTGCATGTGCCTAGGCTACACATGTATGGCTTTCCTCTATAAATACCCTTAAGGATTCTCGTAAGGAGGGGTTTTTTTTGGAATGGATGTAAACCTTTAGGCTCTAAGCCTTGAGGAGGCAGCCTATCTCTCCTTCCTCCCTCCTCTTCTTCCTCTCCTCCTCCATCCTTCACACCCTCTTTTTGGGTCCCCCGACAATGATGTGTATGAACTCATTTAACTCCTCACCTACAGTTACCTAGGGGTCCTTGGCTCATACTATGGTAAAAGTGTCGGATTAACAATGTTTGATTGAGGAGTTTGAATTTTACAATAGTCATTTTGTGCACAGAGTAATAAAAGTTAGAGATTTGAAATCTATTGACCCCTCTTTACACCGTCAATTTACATGATTCGGATGTGGTAATAACCCTTTTTGCCATCTTTTTGATGTATTTGTTATCTTCACTGATTCGTTTTAGTCTTTTTAAAAATTAAAATATTATTTCGAAATGAAGTGTTGATCCATAAACTTGACAAAGATTAGGTTATTCTGGAAATTTTGTCATCATGGTCCGAACAAAACTCGTGAACTTGCAGGCTCCTAACGTTAGGTAGAATTAAAGAATTATTGCACTTTACGTGCATGGCGTGGGGTTCTTTGCGTACATTTGGAATTGAGTGGATGAATTAAGGAATTTTGGCACTTTGGGGGGTGCAAATGTAATTATCGATTTCTTTTGAGATGCTTAAATGGGGGGCTTAAGCCATATTAGCCTTGAGCGGACCTCCAGTTTACCAAATCACAGTTCAATCCCAAATAAATTTGTTTCTTTCACATTGCTTATCCATTTCCATGTTGGATTTTGTTAAAGGAAACATTTTAACTGAACATACTAGAGATCACATAGGTGGTCATTAGTAGGGGTGTTATTCGAACTAAGCTTATGCTTAAACTCGGTTTAGTTGTCATTTGTTTAGCTCGAACTCGAACCGATTTTAAATTTTTGCTCAAAATTTATTCAAACTCGCGAGCATTTGAGCCAAAGTCGAGCCAAAATGGAACTCAACTCCTAAAAAAATACTAAACTTAATAATCGATCTTGAAACAATAAAATTATTAAATGAGTTACACGCGGATAAAAATGAGAGGGACAACGAGGTTCAAAATTGAATAAATCTTTTAAAATAAATTTTTGCGTAAAATACATAAATAATCTCTCAAGTATGTATTTTGCGTCAGTTTTGTCTATAATCTTTGAATTATGTCAATTTAGTCTCTCAACTTCTTAATTTATACTATTTTGGTCTAATCGGAAACCGATAATTTGAATTGACTAACAGAGATGTTCATGGGTCACTTTGGTCTCTCAAATTTATAATTTGTATCATTTTGGTCTTTTAAGTTTACAATTTGTGTCACTTTAGTATCTAAAGTTTTCAAATAATGCACTTCAAGTATGATCACGTGAGTTGCACGTGGTAATTAGACCAAAGTAACACAAATTAAAAAGTTGAGGACTAAATTGATACAATTAAAATATTCGGGATCAAAATGACACAAATAACATAGTTTGGGGATAAAAATGTATTTTATCCTAACTTTTTTTTTAGGGTGAAATTTTAAAAAGTAACTAGAATTAGCATTTTTCTCTCACACGTGGATGGATGCTAACGTACGCACCCCCGCCTCCACCATCACGCTAACATGCGCACCTCCCCCCAAACTCCACATGTCACCTGAAAACCCTTTCTCACCTGCACCGCGTTCCCACCACCACCTCCACACAACCCCTTCTATTTTACTAACATGCGCCATCACCTCCTCTCCTCCACCACCATAACCATGGCTCCCTCTTCTTCACCTTCTCTCTCCAAACCCATCTCCACCAAAAGACCCTCAACCTCAAACCACAATAATCCTTGCCCTAATTCCCCCAATTGCTCCTCTCTCCTCTGCAAACACTTGACATCAGCCACCCTCGACATCCTCATCCTCATCCTTGTCCTCTTCTCGGGCATCTTCTTGATTTCCTCCTATTTTTCCTACATCTTCCAGTCCCTTTCTCTTCTCTTACCCACCTTTTCTTTTTCCACTTTTTTTACTATTTTCCGCGATGCCCAGTTCGTTTACTACACCTCTTTCTTGCTCTTCTTCACCATCTTTGTGATTTCGTTTGATATGTGTTGTGGGTACAGGTCGAGGAAGTGTGGGAATCTGGGGTGTAGAGGGTTGAAGAAGGCGATGGAGTTCGATTTGCAGATGCAGGGTGACGATTGTTTGAGATCTGGAGGGAAGGAGGTGAAGGACATTAATGAATTGCCTTGGAAAGGTGGGAGTGAGGCTAATCCTGATTATGAGTGCTTGCGTGCTGAGTTGAGGAAGATGGCGCCGCCTAATGGGCGGGCGGTACTGCTTTTCCGGGCAAAGTGCGGGTGCCCAGTTGCTAAGCTTGAAGGGTGGGGACCCAAACGCAGCCGTCGGCACAAGAAGTGAGTTCCCTTTTAATTGATCGATATGGAATTCTGAGTGATCATGATATTGTTATTTGTAATTTGATGCATCTATGGATTGGTTTGACGGAAATTATCGCCTCTGTAGCATATTTTCGAGTAAGTTGGAGTTTATGTTTGGATGATTGAATGAAACTGATGAGACATGGAAATGCCTTTGCCCTTTTACTGTGTATTTTCGGTTACAAGGTTTCATAGAACTGTAGTTAACTGGAATGAATTTTTAATTGTTAGGGACTTCTAGTGAGGTGTTGGTTTTGTGGCAGTTTGATTGGGGATGACCAAGGACTTTAGTTTTTCTGGTCTATTTGTCTTGATGATTTATTTGAAACTCAGAGATTGCTGCAATCAAATGATAATTTGAAGGCATAGGGCATTGTTCAGTATTGTTGAATGCTTCCTAAGTTTATTTGTTAATTTGCTCCATGTTGTAATCAAAGTAGCATTACGTGTTTATCTTGAGAGAACCTTATACAATAAAATATGCTTTCTGTCACTATCTGAATATTAGTGTTACTCTTATGCTGGGAAGAACTTTTGGAGCCCGGATAATTGGTCCATTTAGCGATGAATAGGGCGAATTGTGCAAATTAAGCAAGTGGTTGGAGAGGATGCAACAACTAGCAGTTTTTCTTCTTGTCCTTCATATCTTTGTGGTATGCTGCCAATATTGGGTATAGTGCAATGGTAAAATGCTCGGATTAACAACCTTGTATGTCTTAATTTGGGGATAACCACTTTGTGTCGGTAAAGCATAAGCACCCTTGGTAACTAGAGCCATTTATGTAATGAGAACGCGAAGGGATTGTAATTCTTTATTTGAGATCTATCATGGTATCTTTGGGAAGGGATGTTGATCTTCCATCTCGTGGAATGTGTGGTTATGGCAATTATCTATGTGGTATGGATGGAAAGGGAGAATACGCTCAGTTTTTATGGGACAAAGTAAAATGCTTGGCCTACCTTTTGCACAGTGGTATCTAAAGAATTCAAGGATGTGCCATTCTTTTCCCTTAGTATAGATTGGACCGTGACATGTAGTTAGAGGATTATCGTTAATGATTTTAGTTTATCGTACCTTTTCATTTCCTTTTTGTTTTTCTATTGGTGGATTTCTTGTTCACCTTTTGTAATCTTTTCATCTTATTAATGAAAAGTTATATTTCTTATCAAAAAAAAGAAAAGAAAAAGAAAAAATGTAATGAGAATGCCAATACTGTGCATCGCTCTAAAAAATTTGATAGCCCTTTTCTATGCAAATGCACTTGATCTTTGGTTGGATTGAGGACTAGTGGTGGACTCTCCACTTCCCTAATATTTCTGAAGTCGGTTATTGTGTTGCGAGTGGCTGCTTTCATCTCATTTTGTGCGGAATTGGCTCTGTTTCATTAGCAACCTTATCGCAATTGTGCAACAAATTGTGCTCCGTGTCACCCGTGTTAATTTCAAAAGGGAATGTTGGGGGTTGCTTGGGTGGGTAGTTGAGTTGGACAAGTATTGTGAGTGGGTGCCTTGAAACATTACATACTCCTTTGTACTTGGCATTGTAATACTCCACACTCTTGTAATTTTCAACGATGTTGTTTCTTTTGTTGTTTAGATTAAATCTCTTCTATCTTTTTTGGGCAACAGTTTTCGTGTCCCAATATCTTGTCAACTGTAATATCTCCTGTGGTTCTACTTCGGTGATTGTGTTGTAGTAGTGTAAGTACAAGCACTTGCAGGTGAATATGATATTCTTCAGGTGTAACATGTTTGTAGAGGGTTAAAAAATGCAGCCATGGGTGGTGAGGTCTTAGACCATAATTTTGCTTATAAAATCTTGCCGATGATTTTGTGATTGGTTATGGTACTAGTGACACTTTGTTTGAGTGGCATATGAGGTGACAAGAGACTCTAGTTTGACGAGGTCAGCTGTTTAAAGTCCTTGTGAATTTAATGATCCTGGATATGTCGTGCCTGTCTGGCACATTATGTCAAGACTCAAGAGGATCATCTATTGTCTGGCTTTTGTAACTGGTCTAGAGTACCATAATTGTTTGGTTTTTCTTAGTGGTGACTATGTTTTTCATGTTTGGTTATCATTTCGTGAGGATGATTATAATTTGCTTACATTCAGTTGTTACTGGACTATCAGAATGCGAAAAAGTGGTTTTGGAGTGTTGAAAAATAAAAGGAAGAGAAAAACAATATCATACGGATGTTAGGGTACATCCTGATGGGATTTTAGGGAAGGCTAAGAATAATCTTTGATGCAGTGACTCCTTAATGTTGGGTAATCATTGTTTGGTTTCGAAAAGTTGGAAGCTCCTAACCTGTCAGTATGAGCACATTATACGTATCATATGTTCCCCCCTAACCCCGAAACTTCAATCCCTAATTCCCTATACGCGCCTATTACAAGGGAAGACTAAGAATAATCTTTGATGCGGTGACTGCTTAATGTTGGGTGATCATTGTTTGGTTTCATGACAGTGTTTTTCAATTTGTTCATGATTGACGTAGTCCCCAAATAGTTGCAATAAAGGCTTTTTTAAGTTGTTTATAACTGGTTAGGTTTTTATAGTTGGGGAATACTTCAAATGCTGATTTAATTTTGTAGCAGTGGTGCTGACCCCAAATAGTTGGGTTGATTGTTTTGTTAGTTGAGTTGAGTTGGTGCAGATAAGCAATTATGGCTGCTATTCCATTTTTCATCTGAATTAGGAGTTTATCAGACACCATAATCGGCTTAATCTGAGGGATGGATTTGGGGTTTAAATACCTTATTTGGTTGTTCACTGAGGGACCTCACTTCAAACACTAGGCTTAATTTGAGGGTCCTTGCTCGTCACTAAATCCGATTTGAAATCCTCGACTGATTGTGACCATTATCCTGATCATATATGCTTGCCGTTGTTATGCTTATTATAGAAAAAGACGCCTTTTGTTTAATGTTTTTTTTTTATTCTACTTATAAATACTCAATTTTCAACTGTTTTTGCCTGTTGCATATTTGTGATAGTAATTGAATTCCTAGGCTTCTCCCCATATATATTAATACTCATGTGTGATTTTAAATAAAATATTGTCCTGATGCTACTCTGATGTGTTTTACACTTTCTAGAAGCAACCAGCGCCAGAACTTAGGATGAAATAGTCAGATGTGTTTAGACTATCATATAAGCAAGACAAAGTCCTAACTATAGATAACCCAAGAGAGAACTTATGACCTCGTGGACGTAGAGGAAGGTATTTGAACCCCCTGTATTCCTATCATTACTTTAGTTTTCATGACTCTTTCAACCGCCCAGACATTCATTCCCTTTGCACTTTGCTTTCCCTATCTATCCCTGATGCCTAAGAACTTTGAATGAAATAGTTAACTTCTAAGTCATAAGTTGATTACCAGGGGTCAAAGATTAATAGACACACCTTAGAAATGGTGGAACTCCTGACTCAAAAGCTTAAATTAGTTTATTTGAACTCTTTGTTGACACTTGTGTCAATAGATGCTTTATTGAGATTCTTGTATTTTTCTTTTTAGTTATCTTTTAGGTGCTTCAATTTAGATATAGGAAACAATATTTGTGCACCTTGACAATATGCTGTGATTATAAATAGAAGATGTCTACTATACTCGACAAAGTTTCTATACTGACAAGTAATTCCTTTGTTCAACTTATTTCGTTTTGTTTGTGATAACTATTAACATTCATATGTGCTATCTTCCTCAGGACTCTTACTATGAATGGCGGAGGAGATCATCGCTGATCTTTTCTGATGGCACTGCTGTTGGGATCTCATCTCTCTGTCCCTCTTACTGGCATCTGGTTTATCTTTTAGATTTAAATGTCATCCTTCTTTCACAAAGACTTGCTCTCTTGGATGGTACAATCCTTTTAATCCGCTGGTCGATGCACCATCTCTTCAAAATTTCATAAAATAACCTTCACTGTACCCAGATGATTGGGATAGATTCCCTTTTAATGATAATTATACCTAGTCAAATGCGAATAAATATTTGAATAAGCAAGCGGGCGGTGTTGAAAATTTTAGTTCTGATGTTCAGCTCTTAGTTTTTGTTTAATCTTTATAACTGTTTTAGATTTGGGTTGATAGTGGGTGTATATGTCAAGGGCCACTAGCAGCTATGGAAGCCACATATCTGCTCCCCATACCCTGAATGGCAAAGATTGTGGAACTCTGCATCAAGGGTTGGTTCAACTGTGCTATTTTCTTATCGGATGGCTTTGTTGGGCATGAGAATGCGTGGTAGTCTAGCCCTTGATAGGGCCGAGAGGAGAAACATAATTCATGTAGTCGACTTCAAATATTTAAGGTAAAAGGCTTTCTTAAGTTGAGTTAGAGTCTTTGATGCATCGGGGTTTGAGTTGCTTATCAATTGAAATGTCAGGTGATCACCACAGCATAGGTTAAAAGTGTTATATCAATCATCTGGTGCTAAACCCAAGTAAACATGTTTGTCATTCAGTTTTTTAATCATCATTTTGCATGGAAACCGGAAAATTAACTATAAAGACGATGTTTTTTTAGATGAACAAAGCCAAGTTGATGCAAATGACTGAATCCTGCCGAAAATTTGATCGTTAAAAATATGTTTTGTTCATTTCAATGATGCTTAGGATTGTGGCGAGTTTGAAATATCTTATTAAGTTCATATTGTTAATTATTTTTTCAAACTAAAGCTTGACTCGATTTATTTGATTAAATTGAACCAATTTTGAGTTTACGTTCTAGTTTGAACTGACATTTAGACTCATTTTCAAAATTAATTCATACCTCATTAATATATGGGAATTAAGGGGGCCGGTACTATTTAATAGAAATATTAGGCAAAAAGTAATATAATTGAAAATATCAGTAAAAAAGTATACATGTCATACTCAAAGTCTAAAATATCCCTCTTTGTAGAAATTGAACAGTTTCCTAAATAAGTGAGGACACCTCCAGAAGGAAATGAAGAGATATCAGTTATGCATAGTTCCACCATTATTGCTCGATTGTGTGAACTTCAAACGGGGATGACAAAATTTTCCCAAAATTATCATTCTCTGAAAATCGTCATTTAGAAATCGTTTTTTTTTTAGGGTTTTATAGTGAAGAAGTGAAAAAGTCGACATTAAACTGTTAATACTACACAGAGTATCAATTGTTGAAGAACAAAAGGTGCATTGTGGAGAAGAATGGCGGTTGAGATCGTTGAAGTTTTTAAAAAAAAAGTTGATAACTCAAGAAAAACGTTGTTTCTCTCAACATTTTTATTTTATCTACTTTTTTTTTCCTCAACTACCTTTCTGTTTTTGGTGCTTGGTACTACATGCAGACCAAGTGTTCAATCATTTGCCAAAAAAAAAACCAAAGAGGTCATATACAACTGCATTCTCACAACAGACCTTACTTGCCATCATCGCCCTCAAAACCTTCCAACCCCACATACACTATTTGATCGAGACCACAACCAACATCACCACCTCCTCACAACTCTAATTCCACTCACAAACACAATTCTCCCTCTTTTGTTTGTTTGTGATACTATGTAATCTTATTTACATTATATTTAGTTATTTATGATGTGTGTCATACAATTTTTGTATGTATTGTGCCACTGTAATATTTTATTGTGTCATGTGTCATGTCAATGTATACAGTGTGACATTGACTTGTAATAGTGTGACATTGGTTTGTAGCAGTGTGAATTTGGTTTATAGCAGCGTGACATTGGTTGGTATCAGTGTGACATTGTCGTGCACCACTGTGCCAATGTGACTTGTATCACTGTGTCAATGCGACATGTATTACTATTACTTATAAACACATCGAATAATATACATATAAATTTAAATTTAAAATATTCATAGAAAAAAACACTCATAACAACCAATAATATTATATAAGGTGAAAACATATATTCCTCTTTACAATTTATAAAAAAAATAAATTATACAAATGTAGGGAAGACATGAATGTTTGAATAACTTCAATTGAATGAAAGAGGAATATATAATTTAAAATTACAAACCTCAAGGGGTTTGTATGTAATATTTTAAATGTCACGAGGTCTAAGTAATTAAGTGACAAATTTTAGGGGGTCTGGGTATAATTCTCTCTAAAAAAAATTATTTAGAACAGAATACGCCAATGAACTTATTTTCTCCTTTCTTTCCCTCCAAAAATTCATCGAACAGGCCTCAAAGTTCATTCGTGGTGAAAGCGTCCCATGATATCGTCTCATGAACATTGCTTTCAGACCCAAATCATCCCTTCGCTTTCCAGTTCGATTCTCTTCCCTTTCCCCCCAAATTCTGAAATGGGTCTCCACTACGCCCACCAAAACTCCACCACAACTTCAACTACACCCGGAACACCACTTCGACATCTTCTTCAACAACGAAAACATACAAAAACGAAAACCCAATTACGAATTATCACTAGTGTCGGCCTTAAAGTACTGTTCATCCCTTTTAGCCATTTCTCAAGGCCAACAACTCCATTGCCTTGTTTTGAAGTTCGGGCTTGACTCAAACATTTTCATTCAAAATAGTCTGATCAATTTGTATGCAAAATGTGGGTTGATCAATGAGGCTAAATCAATGTTTGATTCATGTTTGGTATTGGACAGTGTGTCCTGTAATATTATGCTGGCGGGTTACGTTCGATATGGTCGTTTGGACGATGCGCATAAGCTGTTTGATGTAATGCCTGGCAGAGGATGTGTTTCTTATACGACTATGATAATGGGTTTGGCCCAAAATGGTTTTCGGGGTAAAGCAATTGAGGTTTTTAAGGATATGAGATTTTCGGGTGTGGCTCCCAATGAGGTGACCATGTCAAGTGTGATCTCATCTTACGCACATTTTGGTGGGGTACAGAATTGCGAAATGCTTCATGGGTTAGTGACTAAACTTGGGCTTGAAGTGTTTGTTCTTGTTTCCACCAATTTGGTTCATATGTATTGTGGCTGTTCGAATTTAAGTGATGCGAGGGTTTTGTTTAATGAGGTACCAAACAGGAATATAGTTTCTTGGAATGTGATGTTGAATGGGTATTCAAAGGCAGGACTTGTTGATTTAGCTGGTCATTTTTTTGAGAAGATTCCTAACAAAGATGTGGTTTCTTGGGGTACTGTTATTAATTGCTACGTGCAAGTAGGAAGGTTGAGTGATGCTTTAGTGATGTATCGTGCGATGCTTCGTACTGGGTTGGGTCCTAATGATGTTATGATTGTTGATATAATTTCTGCTTGTGGAGTCTCAGTGGCATTTGCTGAGGGGCAGCAATTCCATGGCATAACTGTCAAGATCGGATTTGATTGTTATGACTTCATACAAGCAACAATCATCCATTTTTATGCAGCTTGCAAAAAACCGAACAATGCTCGTTTGCAATTTGAAGTAGGCAACAAGGACCATCTTGCATCTTGGAATGCCCTCATTGCAGGGCTGATAAGAAATGGAATGATTGATGAAGCGAGGCATTTGTTCAATGAAATGCCTGAAAGAGATGTTTTTTCTTGGAGCTCTATGATTTCTGGTTATTCACAAACCGAGCAGCCTGATCTGGCTCTAGAACTCTTCCATGAAATGGTAGCTGATGGTTTCAAACCAAATGAAATTACGATGGTAAGTGTGCTTTCTGCAATTGCTAGTTTAGGCACATTGGAAGAAGGAAGATGGGCTCATGAGTATATACGGAACAACTCCATCCCTGTTAATGAGAATTTAGGTGCAGCAATTATTGACATGTATGCCAAATGTGGGAGCATCAACACTGCCTTAAAATTCTTCCGTCAAATCCGAGAAAAGACAACCACTGTGTCACCATGGAATGCTATTATAGGTGGTCTGGCCATGCATGGACATGCTGAGTTGTCACTGAAGATATTTTCTGACTTGCAGAGGCGTAACATTAAACTCAATTCAATCACATTTATTGGAGTCTTGACTGCATGTTGCCATGCTGGGTTTGTGGAAGCAGGGGAGCTCCATTTTAAGAGTATGAAGGGTTTATACAATGTAGATCCAAACATCAAGCATTATGGCTGTATGGTGGATCTTCTGGGCAGAGCTGGGAGATTGGGTGAAGCGGAAGACCTAATAAAAAGCATGCCTATGAAGGCAGATGTTGTGATATGGGGCACATTGTTGGCGGCATGTAGAACACATGGTGACCCGGAGATTGGGGAAAGGGCTGCAGAGCATTTGGCAAGGGTGGAACCGTCTCATGGTCCAAGTAGAGTGCTTCTATCCAATATTTATGCAGATGCAGGGAGGTGGGATGATGCATTTCTTGTGAGGCGAGTAATGCAAAGCCAAAGATTCACAAAGTCACCTGGGTACAGTGGTGTTGTATGATACTGTGATGGACTTATTTAAACTACTTGAGATTTTGACTCAACTTGGATACCAGGACTGTTGTTTAGTTACCCAGAATTGACTCTTACTAAACAGGTTCGATATTGCTATGCAGAATTCTATCTTTTCTGTAAATTGTATGATTGCTTTGAATACTAAGAAAAATTTGTCAGAAGTGACACTCTTTTAAAGCTAATACAAATTATCAGCAATTTTTCGAACCTCTCAAAATCATGAATATTGTTGCCATATCCATAAATGTTCTTTCCAATGCCCAAACTAAGTGCTGCTAATTTGTTAGCTAGCAAGCGTTCAATGCAAAAAAAGAGATGTATGGCTGAGAGAAGGAGAGAAAGAACGTATGCATGAAGATTCTGTCTGTCGTTTGTCATGCGGAAACCTAATGCCCAATTCATATAAAACAAAAGTTAGCACAGCCCTACCTTCTGTATGGAAGTTCCTATTCAAAAATTAAACTTTCCACTGTAATAGATTTTATAACCTTTTTCTACATGAAAACTACATCCTAAAACTACAATCACCAACCTACAATGTAAGGGGCAAAAAATCTAATTACAAAACTATGACTCATTTTCTATGATCATTTCAGCGGCTGCACCCATTGTAGCAACCCCACCGACCCCCAGCAAACCAAGAGCAAGCTCCTCCTCATTCCATTGCCTCAGCCCTTTACTCAGTCTCTTCAGCACCTCTATATCCACATCCAACACCCAAGTTGGGGTACACCCAACCATCAGGCTCACAAGTCCCGACACATAGGCACGCCAGGTGGTTGGATCACAGCCAAGTGATATCTTCCCATCAAGGGCACTTGCTAGAAATTCCATGAGATCCCCTAGAATTTTGGGACGCCGCTTTGATGCTGATGAGGTTGAATCAATGCCCCAAGCAAATACTCCACAAAGCAAAGCGAAGTAAGCTAGTGCATACCCGCCAAGCATTGCAACCAACCCTCCTGAACATTCTACCTGCTCAGATCGGTGAACAGATATGAACCAAGAAGGCAGTGTTTCGTTTATTACTGATTGAACTAGCCCCAAGCCACCGGATAACCATACTAAAGAAGCCCCTAGCAAAGCAGCTAGTTTCACTCTAGTCATTGATGTAGCAAGTGAAACATGCCCATATCTCATTCCGTTTTTTGCTTTCTTCAGTTTCTCTAATCTCTCTCTAGGAGGCCCACAGCATACTATGTCTCTCACAGATTGAATCAACAAAGAGACAATCTCTTCTCTCAAGAACATGATATCTCTGATGGACCGATAAACACGCAGATACAGAATCCCTGGAGCAACTGGAGAGATCCCCCCACAAAAATGTGATCCATATCCATGGCCAAGAAGTGGTCCAATGCCACCATTGCTTGAGATTGAGGTGGTATTCAGGCCAAGTGTGGCAGTGAAGCAACTTTTGAGAAGCTGAACCACTGCATCATTGTTGTGGAGAAAGACTGTACGTGAGGAAGAAAAGACGAGAAAATCACTCCAGCGTTTGGCCTTTTGGGTCCACAAAGAAGCCACAATGGGCATGCATGGCCATGGGCAACCTGCTGCAAGGTACTCCAAGGCTGGTCCTGCCAGATTGAGAAACCGTTGTGAAGCTTTATCAAGTTTATAGGTTATAGTGAGGCTCACAAAGGCAGCCAAGGGCAATGGAAGTGTGGCTGGAGAGCTTCCACCTACAAGAAAGAGAATTCCAATCCTTACAGACATACTGGTTTCAGCTAATGAAAAACAAAAACCATTCTCCTAACGCCAGTTTATCCGCCAGATTTTCCCCAACGGTTCAAAAACCATACTAGTGATCGCTGCCTCAGACCATGAAACATTGTTTGGACATTGATCACATTTGTTTATAAAATTTCAAAGTTCTTGACTTTTGATCATTGAGATGGCTTCAATCCTTTGTATATAAAGTTTCACTCATACTGGCATGCATGTCCAATAAAATTGCAGTCATTTGAAAAAAAAGATAACAAAGAGGGAAACCTGCAAGAAGGCTCGGGACATCAACACCCGTGGCAGCTAGAATTTTCTTGATATGTTCCTCAACATTAGACAGATTTGCAGCAGGACTTGGCCAATCAGTTCCATTCATGAAAACTGGTTTCCAAACACCACGAGTTACTTCAGCTGACAAGTAACTTACTATGGTTGCCAAAGATGCAGGAAGCAAATCAGCCAACTCTTTAAGTCCTGGAAAATAACAAGAACTATGATACAAGCTGAAATTTATAACGGTTGAAATTTTGGAAACTTCCGCAAATAAAAGCATATTCAAAGCAAAATATAAGCACGCTTATATATCATGGTCGCAGCAAGTAAAGGCATATAATGTATGAATCAGTTCCAGGAACTCAAGACATGCACAACATACTAACCTGTACACAATTCACGAGGAGACAGTTTTCCATGGGCACATGCTGTTAGAGCAGCATCAACCACAAAAGGAACAGCTTCAAGGATATCCCATGCAGGTAATTTGGGTCTTAAAGAAGTATCTTCACTTCCAGCACCAGACGAACTGCTACTTCCAGATGTTACAGATATCAAAGACTGGCTTCCTTTATTAATCTTACTGAACATCATGTTAAGAAGCGAATCAACAATCCGATGGACAGGTGTCCCTGGAACAAGCCCGGAGAGTGTTGAAGCTATAAATGCTAGATGCTGCCGGTACCATACTTTTAATTTTGGAAATGAATCCACAAATATTGGTTTAGGAGATGATGAACTTGCAACAGCTGCAAGTCTCCTTTTATTTGGGTCCTTGTGGTTGTTTTTACAAGATACTAGGTGTGAATTCCTTACTGATAAGAGGTACTCAGGAGTTAATTGGGATCCTACTGGTGGTACATGTCCCACCCCATGTTCAAGAGGTGGATGATTAAACCTCCATAGCTTCAAAAGGAGTGCAAATGCATTTGAAAACACACAGTGGGCAGAAACTTCTTCTCCTGGTGTTGAAGTCCATGAGACACAGGGAACACATGACCCAAAAACCTCACAAATTGGCATCAACGAAGCAGCAAGCTGAGGAACCTGACAAAAAGAGAAAAACATTAGTTCCCAGTTGAAAAGTTTCAGCAATCACCCACTCCTCACTCTCATGCACGTTTCTCTTTTCGAAGAACAAGAATACCACCCCTTCAATAAGCCCTCCCATCCAACTCAAGGTTCAATTCGGATCACAAAAATCCTTCTTTTTCTTTCCTCCTTATCATTTACTTTGTTAGGGCATGATCTTTTGGCGTATATTTCGCCCAAATCTCCACCAATTCCTCAACCACATTCTGAACCAGCATTCCATCACCCTTTGAATTAAATGAAGTCTAAAATGGTTAAGCAGTAGCACTCACCTAAGTGCAACTGTAAACAACATAACGTAAATGCACATGACATTAATCTCTCCCATTACCATATCAAACCAACAGGCAGTAAGGTAGGTTTAATGAAAGGTACAACTCAAAAACTGAAACAACTGTATTCAATAGTCCTGTCAAACCAAGAACGCAACGGTCTGATCTACATAAGTAGAGATATCTGGGATGCTAAAAGCAGCACTTACCAAGCCATGTAGGGAGAAAATCTGAACACAGTCAACAGATGCTATTCCAACAAGAATGGCATTCAGCATTGGAGCATAATCTATCAAATGGCTGTCACTCCCAGAATAGTTGGCAGGAACTGGCGGGGACAACAGTCTAGTTATAAAATAAGCAGTGTGTTCCTGCAAGTGTCATGACCGAAACACATTTACAGGAGTTGGGTGCTTCTACAAATAAAATCGAACTATTGCTTTGTACAGCTTGGTGTTGGTGATCACATTATGTTTGCAAGAAATGACTTTTTAAAATCATTACCTGTATATTCCACCCATGAATCAAAGAAGCCCCACAAAGAATTTTAGCAGCAGCTATCCTCTCATCTTCTGATCCTTTGACTGCGATCTCAAAAATTTTCTGGAGCTCTGCTAAGCTTCGATCAAATCCATGAGCTTAAATTTAGTTGATTTATCCTTGGCTATATCAATAAAGAAAAGAGCATCTGATATACCTGGCTTCCGGAAAGAAAAAGCTGTAACTGAAGACCAGGTCGAAGTCATGAATATAGAAGGGAATCTAGAAGTTATTTACATTACGTCACCTTGTAAATTTGAAGCCACCAACAATACAATAAAAGAATCATTACCAAGTCTTGTCCGAATTATCTGGGGTTGGCTACATGACTGTCGGTATTATATTCTGTCAAGGGTTTATATGTCAGTTAATTATAGACACCCTATCTTTTTTCTTTACACCATTCCATGTCAATTTTGGTTCCCCATCCCCCCAACAATTATACTCTTCCTTGTTGGTGCATTCGCGGGTCTTCGCTGTTTGGAATCTCTAGTCTCCTCCCAAGTACTGTTAAACACAAAATCCCCAAGATAAAGTTGCATTCCATTTTATGGCCCCTGGTAAAATTTTACTACCAAGAATCTAGTCTTCTCAAAATATCCCTTACAGCAGACCCCTCCACATGGGATCATTTCACAGAATATATTAGAGGCTCCAGGGAATGACTTGGGGGTCAAAGATTGGCATAAATGAAGTTCTAACAATGGAAATATCAAAAAATCAATGACATGGATTTTTGAGAGGGACAACTGCATGAATACCTTGTAGCAGGAGCTGAGACTAAAGCATTTATCATTAATGGAGAAAGTGATGCCCCCTTCATGAGTGATGACCATCCAGGAGCTTGAGCAGGCACACTATGAGGTATTCGGTTGATACTTCCATTCACATAGCCCGGCCAGAAATATGCTGAGGTGTCCAGAAGATTTCTGGCAATACAGGACTCAACTATCAGATGGTGCAAGTTTCCAGCTGCAAACAAAGATATAAAAGTCTGTAAGCTTAGACAGCCTCATGGATAAGATCGCATAAACTCTATGTTTCATTTCAGTTCCGGCAAGAAATGTTCACTTCATTGGAATCTGTTGTTGCTTTTTTTATAATTTACCTTGCTTACGTTGTTCAGCACACACAAAAAGTTCCACCTTGCTTGCCTAGGGCTGAGCTTCTTCTGTTCGCACTGCTTGCTAGTGAGCAGAGTCTCTATATTTCTCTTGCCTTCGATTGGTTGGGTAAAAAATTATGTGTGGGTATAAAATGAAATTGCAATTAACCCACTAGTTTCATTTCTCTTATCTTGTCTACTTAATTATGATATCAACTGTACACAGGTTCATCAAATGAGAACTAAGACACTGTGTGAGAGAAGGCTTTTTGCATCAACACTCTCCAACATTTCAAAATTGAAAAGGAAAAAAGGAAAAAGCTTGCAACCAGTGGCATTCAATTTGAGGAGCTAGAAGAGTTAACTTTCAGGCTTATTTGCATGAAGAGGTAACCTCAAACCAAAAGACATGTTTCTATGTTGTCACCCAAGCTTTTGCATTTGCACCCAACAATGGGCCCTACTCCCCAACCATCAAAACAACTCTAATTTATATCACTAATTCCAACCTCTCAAGCTTTTAAAATATTGTGTATTATTCCCCCTTAGTTGGTAACATATTGGCCTATAGAGTCCTCTCTAGTACATTGGAGTTTAGATTGGTTTCAGTGGACACAACTACAGGGACCAGAGGCACCTAATCATTGCAACCAGCAAATAATTACATTCCTTTCCACAATTAAATAGATAGAACCACACACCAGCAAGTGAAAACAAAGATGCCTTCTGCATGAGACACCCCTGCAAGCCATGCAGCAGAACTCACTGCTCTGCAACTAGACCAAGTCAAAGCATTCCATATTGCCATGCTTATTTGATTGGCCCAAACCCTAACTTTTATAAGTATTTTTTATGCTTGGCAAGTAGAAAATGTTACTTACAACAGTTGACTGGCATATCTTTCATGCTGATGCACTGAAAGTACCCACTACCAGCGTCAATTCCTGATATAAACATCATTGCTTTTGCAGCTGCCTGATTGGCCGCAGAAATAACTGATTGAGGTGGAGTCAACAAGCTGTGATAATCAACCAGACACTGTAAGCTAGAGACCAAATCTTCACGACGCTTTCCATGAACCCGTTCTGTGCTGTAAGTTTCAGCGTTGCATTCCATCTCATCAATTGATGCACTTTCCTCTTCCTCAATAAGATCGGCAACCACAAGAGTTGTGATAGACAACAACATGCACAAGCGAGCATCAAGGCGAGGCACAGGGCCCTCAATGGGATCCCTTTCCTAGAATTAATGAAACAACAAAAGAAATAAGACACAAGTTGCATTCCATAAAAAAAAAAAACATCCACCAAAGAAATGACAGTCCCTTCTCGTTTAGTGGATCTTATTCTTAAATTCATCAAAAATAATTCATTATTTACCATTGGGAGAAATTCAAATTAAAGAAACTAAATAACCAACCAAAGCATGAATTTTGGATGTAATAGTCCACTCGGCCTGTCAAGATAAAGTTTTCTTACTAACTGTGAGCCTCTAATCGATATTCCTATCTGTCTTTTACAGCATCAATCTAGCGAGATGTTACTTCAACGTACTACATAATCAACCTATAATTTGGCCAGTTCAACAGAAAACCTATCATTTTGGTATTTAGATAAAGAATTTTCACAAGAATTTCCAAAGTGTCCTAAACCTTCTGACACAGTAAAGAATACCCCTAGAAATATTGCTTTAATTTTTAAGAATTGTGAAAATATAAGAGTGAATGACAGATTTTTTTGAGAAATGAAAAGTCCCAACCCTTTGAACAAGACGCAGAGCTGCCATCCACAGACCTAAAAAGCTGCCATGACAAGTAGTGCCATTAATTGCTTGGAGGGCCTTCATCAAGCCTGTAAAATAAAAGCATAAATCTGTTTGATTAGAAACTGGTTGAAGAGAGTATTGTCATTTCTTATAAAGCTCAGTTTTGAGGATTGAGTATTATTTTGAATTACCAGTAATACTTTCAACTGCACTTGTTGCACTAACTTGATAACCATCCATAGTGTCTTCTAGCACCAGATCAAGAGGAAGCCAAAGAGCAGAACGACTAGCCCCGTGACAAAGATCAGCCGAAGAGGCCAGAGAACCAGAAGACATAATTGCGTGGAACACTTGTGATGAACTCGTTTTGCATTCCAGAGAGAAAATTTTGTGAGTTCCTGATGTTAGCTGCAGAAGAGCATCTGGAGTCATAACTATTGAATTTCTCAATATAGATGAATTTTCTCCAAGTAGCCGTATTTGCTGGACAAAATCTTGCCAATGTATGGGCCTGAAAATGGTAAGAATTATAAGTAAAAAATCCGTCATTTAAAGCGAAGGCCACGAAGTGTGAACTCCTAAGTATAGACATGACTGCCTATAATGTAAGAGAAATTGTGAGCCTAAAAGGAGTGGAAAGCCAAATTCAAATAGCCATCCACAAATGGTGTGCAAAAGTTTCTAGCATGAGATGATTTGATTCCGTCCTCGACTCGATGCAAATAGGGTGCCTTTCAAGATTTACAAATTGTACCTCAGATCTAATATCGTGCTCATAAATATGCCAAGTAACCAATATGTTCAGTTCACTTCCACGAGACTCATTCAACTGTGGGATGCAGAATGTTTGAAAACCAATTACAAAAGGAATAAAGTTCTGACATGTTTAGGCGTGCCAAGTAAAGAATCCTGGAAGTTACTTTATTTCTCAGAAATAGGCCTATTAACTCTATGGCCATCCGGGTATTCATATTCTGCAATCTATTTTGATGGTCCATCCCCTTATCAGCAAAACTACCGTGAACATCAACTTCCATCTCCTGATGTTTAGTTTCCCATCGAGACTTCTTCTCAGGCATAAGTTCCAGCAATCCTTCGTCATCTAAAGATGCATCAAGTAATTGCCATACAATCGAAAAAATAAACTCAACCACAAGAATGCCAGGTTCACTTGCTTGAAGACCAAATATTTGAGAAAGATGGAGGACAGTGTTTATCAATTTCATGGTCCTGCATGAAGAACAGAGGTTAAGAATAACCACTAAAAGCAATAACCCAAGTGGGGTAATAAACTAATGAAGTCCTCATTACCAAAAAGGTGAAAAGAAACTACAATATTTCATAAATAGCTATATGTAAATGTATATCTAAATATGTACATTCTCATTATTATGCGACTCGTGTAGAGGATAAAGACAAAATTAAGAATCTATGACAATACGAAGCAAATGGGCTGTGAATGAGATTGTTCTCCTCCTATGATATATAGGACAAGGTTCAAAACTTACTTTGGGTAATTCGGAACAGCTATATAGGATTTAAGGGTGAAAGCATATCTCTTAAGGAGTTCCATATAAAGCCTAAATGCTCCTGGCCGTGAACATCGATTAGGAATAACCCTGTTGGAAAGAATGAAACAATGAGTGCAGCACAAGAGCAACATGTAAAAGAGAAAGTAAAACAACTAGAGATGAAAACCTCTCTGCACGAAAATTCTGTCAAATACTTATTGGACTAAGGCGCCAAATTTGCAAAATCAGATAGACAATAAATGCCAGAATTGTTCTGCCATTAAGAGAGCAAATTTCCTACGAACCTCTCTCAATGAAGGATGCTACATTGCACATTTAAGCAAGGAAATTACACTAATTTCAAGAAAAATTTAAGACATTCCCAATGCATTACAAGGCACCCTAAGTTGCAGCATCCATAATTACTTGATCCCAATAAGCAAAACAATTTGTCGACATGAATACTAAGAAACACTTATAAGCAGCTTAATCAATGCCAAAGACAGGAAGCAAAGCTTTTAATCCCATCATAAAAAGCCAACAAAATACATAGACGACCACTAACACTCGGTCTAAATAACCAGTGGATAGCACCCAAGTTCCAGAAAAACGTAGTGTCTGAATTGAAAATCACACAAAAATTATGTTTGAGCTCATCATTGCTCACATAGTTTCCAACGAATTCGCAATGAACAAACATTTCATAGGAGCATGATAAGACAACAGATGATGACAATGTACCCATCAATCAACACTTCACTGTGCAACAAACTACAGGACATGTCATGATAAATCAATGCTCAAAACAAAAACGGTTCAGAACAAGTTGGACCATTTCCTGTAGAAAACTACAACTGAAACATAAGCAAATATTTACACAGATACACCTATAGATAAATAAGTTCTCAAAATAAGCCCTCATCAATAAATTATCAAACAGAATTCATGCCATCCCAAATACAAACCTTTTGAATCACACAGTAAACAGAATCAAACAAATGGGTGCAAAACAGAAGTAGTCCTCTTCGAGTTCAATAACACACCAGCCTTTTTTCATGTGGACCAACCTACTGAAGTGGGACCAAAACCAAAAATCAATGGCGGGTAAAGTTCAAAGACATTCACGCTCTATCTCCAACCGGTCAACCTCTAATAGCAAAACCCAAAAACACCACCACCTTTAAATCACAAAAGCATCCATAAAACACAAATTGCAAAATACCCATTCAATTTTTTTCCAAAAAAAAATACTTCAAAAAACAAAGAACCTTGTGGAAAGCAGAGCAAGAACTAGCATAGGAGGCACGATCTTGAGCATTAAAGCCCTCTCTAGGAACTTCCATGCAATAGGAACATTGTTATCCCAGCAAATGTGTGAAACCAAAAGGTTGGCAAGCTCAGTAGAAGGCAGAGAAACACCTGAAGAGCTCAAATATGAAGATAGCTGAATTGCCCACAACAAAGGATCATTACCCTTCTCTTGTGCCACCTTTGTCATCTCCAGGACACTGTCCCAGAGACTGGACTGTATAAACACCGCCATTTAATTGGTCATATGCGCAGAGAGAGAGAGAGAGAGGTGCTCAAGCTTGGGGGAGAGGACAGAAGGCACTAAAAGGAGAGTTGATGTGGGGGGGGAGGGGGGGGGAAGGTTATGGTTGGTATGGGCAAGTGGGATTCTGTGTGTGCAATACCGTTCTGTGTGCATGCACTTGCAATATGATTGGTCTGAAATGTGAAAAGTCAAACTTTAAGTTGAGACCCAAAATATATGTGAGTGAGGTTAGTGGGATTAAAATGTGACTTTTTTAAATTTAAATTTAGTTAAATTTTATCAATTTCAATGAAGTTTAATTATCCATCAATATGTTTATCGAATTTCAGTATCCATTAGTAAGGTCAAACTCAAATGATTAAAATTAGTACAATTTTATCACTAAGATAAAATTGAAGATTTAGTTGATCGGAATCCTCGAATGAATAATTATGAAGTTAGTGATTTGAGAATAAGAAAAAGTGCTTTTGATGTATGAGTTTAATCCCGAAATTCCATTGTCAATCATTGGTATTGATATAATGTTTTTTTAACCGTTTGTGATGAAAAAAATGTCATAACCGTGCTTCTTTGCACTCATGATTCTTACGTAAGTTTGAAAAGTGTACAATTACACACAAATTATATATACCGAGTTAATACAAGTATCTATTGTAAAACTCAAACTTAATATTTTACTATATTAAATTTTGAAATTTTGTCATTCAACTACCCTCGTAAGTTGATCGAACAAGGTTGAATTTGTCATTTGAAATGGATTGTGAACATTGTATTTTTAGGTCATTTCAATTATATTGCACCTAAGATCATGGTCCACTTTCCCCCAAATAAATTTATAATGGATCAATTAAGGTTAGGCACTATGATTAGATAATGGTAATACTAAATTACATGCCTTTGTTACATAGAACAAGTGGACGGTCCAGCTTTATTTTTGCTCTTTGAACTTAAACATTTTCCCCTATAATTGGTCTGTTAGGTCAAAGTCAAACCAATTGAGGTGCAGTAGTGGCATTAAGATACACTTTTAGCCTTTTATTATTAGATTAGATAGTATATATAAGTACCAGTCTAATACGTGAAGAATTGAAACTCTATATATATAATTTTTTAATTCCAGAATATATTGCCCTGACCTAACTAGAGGAATATAAAAACAAAGAGACATGAAAACGAGGATTGCCAACGAAACGAACTCGCAAGCAATACAAGAATTCTAGTTTCACAAAGTGAAGAGCTTGAAACCTCCCTGCTTTTTCTTTTTCATCAAGGAGTTATATATGTGTTGCGCCCTTTTGGTTGGAGCGTTTTACTTGACCTAATCGTTGTGCCAAGGGCTGGTGGTGCGTTGAGCAGCTCAAATAAGGGTTTGTGTATGGGGATTAGAGATGTAAATTACTAGTTGAGGAATGGGCACATTATAGTATATTTATGCAAAAATTGTCCTTTCTCCCCCGTACTTATGTTTGGTGACATTGTTTTGCATGGTTAAAGTAAGGGTCGACAATGGATCGAATTAAGTTGGTTAACAACTTGTGCTTGTTTGTAGGTTGGACCAACGGGTTGGTGAATTGGTCGTGTAAGGTCATAATTAAATTTATGAATTTATTATATAAATTCGGGTGATAGTATTTAGATTTTTTTGAATGTTGATCAATTGTTTAGATGTCACAATCTACGCGAGTCGAATTACATCAATTTGATGGGCTAAGATAGGCCGAAGAGATGCTCTACAACCCAACCCATCAAGCTAATAGGCCACCCAAGGATGCCATATAGTTGGCGGGATCTTTTCGACCCTTATTTGGTATGCCTCTATGTTCCAATATAGCTTTAACTATGGTAAAAAAAGTATAACTCTCTCCGATTTCATACGAGAACTAGATTAAGAGGTTAGAGGTACCTTTTTTTTGTCTAATTGTTTATGATTAGTGATGTGATATTTAACCCTACCATGGTTAATCCACAATAAATAATTAGGGGGAGAGAGAGAGAATATGGACATGAGGGTAAAATAGTCTTTTTCAAAAATGAGATGAAACATTTTTTAATTATTATTATGGAGGGGTTTGGTGATTATTTGTTACAACCAAAATGAATGGCCCACTAATGGATCCCGGATGATAAGGATCTACAAGGTGATTTTTAATTGGAATATGATGAAGTATAATTTTAATATTATTATTAAAAATAATAATAATTTTAATATTAGCATATTAATTGAGATTATAGCACATCTAAGGATCCAAGATTCTCTCTTTCATATTCTACTTCACACCCACCTCTATTATTTTCTTATTTACATAAATAAAATAATAATAAAAAACTATAGTGGTTAGGGTAGGTATAGACAAAGACATGTTGCTATCTTTATCAAAGTTGGTCCTACTGATGCTATTGGTTTAGGTATATGATGAAGCTATTCTTTATATATACTTTTTTTTCCAATGAGGGCAAGTAATGGATGTTTGTTAGCTTTATTCCATTTCTTTTATCTTGTACATCATGATATCTTGGTAGGTAAGCTTACTCATTGCTTATAAGTCATATAACAATCAAATAATGGGTCCATCATTATCCTAAAACTCTTAGACATGTATGCTTCACCTCACCTCCCACAAATTATATGTTTTTGTATTTTTTTATAATTCAAAACTATCCTAACTCGTACATTTTAAATTTGTGATTATAACATAAACTCTTATTTCAATGCTCAAAAGAAATTTTTTCTTGTAAAATGTGTTCAGTATATAAATAAGATATCAGAATTAAAATGATGATAAATATTCATCTGTCGTGAATTCAAATCTGTGAAAAATTAATTTTTTTAAAAATGAGAAGAAGGTTGTCAATCGTTTTTACATCCCCCAAATCTTGCTATATGCGATAATTTGTGCATTGGGTACAATTTTTTTTTTTTTTGCTCTACAGTGAAAAAGTTGTAAAACATGAATGATGAAAAAAAATGAAGAGTTTGCTTATGCAAAGGAGAAGATATTAAGTTCTCACTCACTATGATTATCCTTTAGACTAACTTGTCCACCCATGCAATGTTAATAATCATAAAGGAGTTTTTAATTTAATCAGTAAGTAAATTAGGTGAAATGGTTTGGTCATCTACATGATATTATATCATAACCACCCATGAAAGAGATCCAAGTTGGTGGGAGGTTAAGGTAATGAGATGGGGGAGGGTAGAAAGAAAATGGGCAACATTGGCAAGAGATTATATACTTTTGTTTATTATTTTCTTAGTTTGTGTCTCCTTGTCCTAATCATTATTTTTCATTGTTATTTATTTATTTTTTTTCCTTTTATTTTTTTTGGGAGGAGGGGGATTTGAACCCTTGACCTCAAGAAAGTAAAGTCTTCATAAGGTAAGGAGTACCATTAGATCAAAGGCCCGTTGGCGCATTCCTCCTTGACGTTGGCACCGCATGAACCAGACCGAATGAACGGGTGGGTCAAGACGGACACAACCGTCATTCATTGTTATAAATCATGGTCTTATTTGTAATTATTGGACATTTTTCTTGTGTCTATTTGCCAAAGGATAGATTGATGGATGGCACCCTGGATTCATGTCTAGATGAAGAGACAATATCTAACAATCAACGTACAGGTTAAAGTGACTCTCTACTAACCATCTATGGAGGTAAGGGGACACAAACGTAGTAGTTTGGGAACTGCCTTTGAATCTACTACCACGGTTGGATTAGTAGTGGATCTCATTCAACAATGGGATTTCCTGCTAGTCTAGTAATTACAATTATTTACGTCAACAAATTAGATTCAAGTGATATTATTTTTTCTTATTTTATGGAAACACGCATAAACCTCGGGATTCTCGTAAAAGATGGACGAGTGGTAGGAGCAGACAAAGAGTAGTACCGGTTCAGTAAAGTCAAGTTGTTACGTTTATAGGGGCTCCCTGAGAATCTGGAACCTTCTAAAAGTGAGAGTTTAAAGTGCCTAAATATGGTGCCATGCCACCTTAACCAAAACGGCCAAAAAATATAGGGATTTTTGGAAGTCGGTACACCTAATTAGAGTTATTTGATAAATAGTACACATTAAAAAATATCTTGAAAAAAAGTACACTACATGGATACAAATACCTAAATACCCCCTTTAGGATCATTTAATTCAAAATCTCTTATCTTTAATGCACCTTGATTCATGTGTATTAACAATTCAAAATCTCTTATATATATATATATAGGGAAATACTATGTATCACAAATCTCTAACCCAAATTTTCATCCCAAATTAAGGGAAACCATTGGATCAGTGGGTCCCATCAACTTTTTTAAATGGAACCTACTGATCTAATGGTCTCCCTTGATTTGAGATGAAAATTTGGGTTAGAGATTTGGGATACATAGCATTGCTCATATATATATATATATATGTGTGTGTGTGTGTGTGTGTGTGTGGGAGAACTTTAATATTCTATATTTGTATGTCCTCCCTTGATTTATGCAAATTTTTTTTGGAAAATGATTTTGTTTTCAAATTATATTTAATGCACCTTGATTCATGCTTTTTTTTTTTTAAGTGGTTTTATTTTCAAATTAATTTAATACCCGAATAGTGTAACAATAAAAGTGTAACAAGTCAATTATACAAATTATTGTACTATTACATTTTGTCAAACATATATTTTCATATAATTTCATTGAAAACAGTCTATCTCTGTTTTGAATTTGTTTCCACATGCACAAAACTACTGAACATTATTTTTGTTACAATGTATTGTTACACTGTTTTTGTTACAGTGTATTTGTTACACTGTTTTTATTACACTATTATAGAGTTCGGATATTACAAATTTTGAAATTCAAACAAGTGATATATTCTAAAATAAACGAAATATTAAAATTCTCCTATAAAACTAGTAGTAGTAAATATTTAATGCATAAATATAATTTGAAAATAAAACCACTTTCAAACAAAAAATACGCATGAATCAAGGTGAATTAAAAATAATTCAAAATTTAGATAATTCGAATTTATATATATATATATATATATATATATAATGCACCTTGATTCATGCGTATTTTTTAAAAGTTCTCTCATAAAACTAGGAGATGTTTAATGCACCACTTTCCAAAGAAAATACACATGGATCAATGGAGGACAAAAGAGTCATAATAAAATCATCCAAATTCAAATTGTGTACTTAGTTACAAATAAGTATCAAAATTAAGGACTTAATAACCCTATATTTTTTTCTGTATACTTTTTGTCAAATAAATATAATTTGGTATACCTCCTTTCAATTTTCTCATATCTAGTTAAGGCTTATTGGGTAGCCCACTAAAAATTCACAAGGGCTAGCCCAAGATGTAGGTAGTGGACTGCTCCTTTTGGACCATGGTAGGGCACTGCTGGCCAGCTGAGCAATTAATGGCCTGCCAATCTGGTCTGAACTAGGATTTGGGCAGTTGGTTGGTGGGCTATACTTGCCCGGCCTAATCCATTGACAATCCTTGTAGAAACCTTTCCTAAGATAACATGTGTGACCCAAGTCTCTGAATAGATCGGATTTTAATTTGAATTTAATTAATTGAATATAGATTGATATTTTTTATCGATAATCCGAACTTAAGTCCAAATCCGCTATCCTATTTCAAATATTCAAATTCGAATATACCTATACATTATTTGATTGTGATCCGATCTAAAATATGCATATAATTTTACATAAATATTAAAAAAATTAATTGAATATTTGGAAAAAAAATTAATCAAAATTTATATGTAATTTGTTAAATTCTAGTTATATTAAGTTATTTAAATCAAATCAAATTGAATCAGACATTTAAAATCAAATTCGAATCAATCAAAATCCGTAACCAATTCAAACTACACCTACAACTTAAAATTTTCTAGTAACATGACTTATAAACCATTCAAACCTTTATAGCATGGCATTTGATCCATTTGCCAATGGCTAGTCTAAAACTTCTATTACTCCCAATTAACTTGTAATTATACCCACAAGTAACAAAATGTGACTTTTAGTATCAATTTCATCTAAAATACTTTTTTTCAATTTCGTTAGATAGTAGACCAATCATCCTATATCAATGACAAACTTACGTGTAAATTGTGGATCATTCTTGAATTCATTGTGACCTATACACCGTGGACAAAATTTTAGAAAAAACAGGATATTAGAGATGATCTCACTCGAAAATAAAGGTGTTATTATGATCTAATTAATTGAGATTGCGACAAAATAAATTTATTTATAATCGATATTAAAATGTGTTGGGAAACTGGGAGTCCATGATCCAAAGCCCAATATACATGTCTAAAACTCATATTCACCTAAAAACTTAAGCCTATAAGTGCTGAGTTCATTTATTGTATATTAGGACATTTTAACTTATTTTTCTATCCAATGGGAAATTCTTATACATGCAATACCCAACAATCTCCCCTCATGTGTGAACCACATTGGATTTAGCTTTTCCTTCAATTTGATCCACCACTCTTCACAAGCAATGCATCCAACCATTATTTATAAGAATATGTTCTTCAAAGAACTAAACTTTTATCCATAAATTTCCTTTTCCTTTTCTGTTGTTTTCTCTTGACAAAAACTACGTCAGAGTCAGAGTCAGAGATCATGCCTAGTGTTGTTCTATATATTTAACCCGTGCCTGAAGGCACGGTGCAACGTAAATAACTAATTAATTTGAAGAAAAAAAATTACTTTAATTTGCTTTAATTAAAGAAATTGAAATTAATATAGTCCCTAAATATTTTTTGTGGACTATTTCGGAAGAGATTGCTCTAAAAATAGGAATTGAGAGAATGGAAATATCAACATGAATACATAACTGAAAAATAATAACTCGTGCCTGAAGGCACTATGCCATTTAAAAAAATAAAAAATTGATCATGCACACAGAAAATCAGGCACCGAACATGGACACACATCTTGACTAACAAAAACATGGACACACATTAAGCTGATAACCTAAACTAAATTCTTAATACACCACTTCGCATGCATGCTCAACAAAATATAACCTATACGAAGATTCGTGTGAAAATAAATTTCAATGAAGAGATGAATAAAAGCCAGCATTAATAATCAAGATCCCATAATTTTAAATTAAAAACACATAAAATTCACATGCTTGAAACTACATACCTAATTAGAACTAACAATAGTGTCCATATATATTTAATCAAAAGTTAACTTACAGGAATTGTCAAACTTATGTCATTAGAAAAAATGTAGGCATTATGTTAATTTTTCTTTATTCTTTTAAAATATTTGGACATAATTTTTCCTAAAAACATGACCCCAATAAAATATACAATCTATAAAACGCTAAATACACAGTCTACCCTCTATAAAATGCTACTTTAAACAAATAAACTATGAATATTGCATGACATTCCTCAAGTTTAATCGAGTCAATCCAATTAATTTTTCTTGTTTGTCCTAAATTAAGGCCTACAAATCAATGTGTTACCTATATAAAGGACCAAATGAAATGGATCTGATTAAAATGTAAACAATATGACTTTTTTACGAATCTAAAGCAACTGAACACTATTGCTCCTACATGAACTAACCACAACAAATGTACCAAATAAATAATCAAAAAAGTGACGGGTCAAACATAAAATTGTATAGTACAACCATTTTCCCAAAAAATTTAAAAATAATTCATAAAACTTTATAGTCTCAAACAACTTCAATCACACAAAAAAACGATATATAAACTACATATATCAACCAAAATAAACACACAAAGAAACAAAAATAACTATGAATTAACTAAAATAATCCTCGATTAAAAATTACTCTTGGCAAATCCTCCAAGCAAGGACACAGTACCTAAACAACAAAAAAATTCTACCAAAAATTCATCACAAACCATACAAAAGAAAACTCAAACAAAACTTTGTAAACAATATAACTCTTCAATAGAAAATGCACCCAAGTCTATAGGCAAATATTTTATCCAAAAAAGTTTTCCCCACAACCATTTTTACTTCAAGAAAAGATAACATGAAGTTAGAAAGAAACAAAGGGAACAAAAGTTACATTTCAAAGTTACTCCTAGATGCGAAGTTGAAGTGGAATCTCGAACCTAAGTTTTTTTTGCAACTCCATAGTTGTGACCAAGCACCAAGAAACCTGCTCGAGCAATTTTAGAGTAATCCTCACACTTGCTTTATTGTAGATTTCCTCTTCCCCATCCTCCTAAACGATTTTAGCGCAATCTTGGGTCCTTTCCTCCTGAAATTGTTTAAATAACCATAGTTGTGACCAAGCACCAAGAAACCTACTCGAGCAATTTTAGAGCAATCTTCACACTTGCTTTATTGTAGATTCCTCTTCCCCATCCTCCTAAACGATTTTAGCGCGATCTTGGGTCCTTTCCTCCTGAAATTGTTTAAATAACCAAATAGTAAAATAAAAAAACGTAGTAAACCAGTTCAGGTCTATGAAATTGTTTAAAAGAGAAATTACGCAACATCAATATCAAAGACTGATGGTTAAAAAGATGACTGCTCTATGCCATTAAATTCATATGCTCATGATTAAGAAAAAGAAAAATCAATTAGTTATCGGAAAGCATAATCATAGCCAATTAGTAGAAACCAAGACATCACATGAACAAATCAAAGCAATAAAATCCAAATACTATAAAACACGATTAAATATCATAGGTACTATAATCCAAACTCACATTAAACTAAAATTCGCTGCTGCTCAAGGGTCTCCCCAACACAAGCTATTACCTTCAAACCTCGATCAAGGGAATATGCAACTTTGTCTCCAACAAACTGAAATGAAATTGATTTGCCAGTTATCAAAAAATGAGGAAAGTATCCGCAGTTGTGATACGTAATCAATGTTCTCATTAGAATCCTTACAAACAGATAGTTACTGTGCCATTGACAAAAGATTACCTCATTTGATTCACCTAACAGAAGCCTCCTTTCAGAATGGCCTATAATGACCCAAGGAATGCTTAGATTGAGAAGCATCTCAGCACTGCACATGCCAGAGACATTAATTTAAATTTTTGCAATGAAAAATTTTGAGCTGCACAGGACAACGACATGATTACAGATGAATTCAGGAACAAATTCTGCAATCACATGAACCTAACATTCGTAACTAAACATATGCACAAACAACCTAACATTCGTAACTAAAAAAAAAAAAAAAGACATTCAACTAAACACCCAATTAAAAGACACCCAAACTAAACACCCAATTAAAAGACACCCAAACTAAACACCCAATTAAAATTATTAGAAAAACAAATGCGTATGGGTTAACTATATTTAAATGATTAACCTAACAAATAGAAAGACCCATTTTGGTGCGAGGCAAAGAGAAAGAGAGAGGGAGAGAAAGAACTGACATGATAATTTTTAAATGCACATATCACCAAAAATTTGCCCTGAACAATAATTCTCAAGTCTTTTTAATAAATCACCAAGCACCAAAGAACCTGTGCAATACAATCAAGCACTGAGTTCCGACATATAAATCTAATTTTCGAGGAAAATACCTTGAAATTGACCAGAGCAATCAAGTTGTCATCCTATTTTACATGGCCACCAAATTTCAGATAAATTATCCAGATATATAAATATCCCAAACTTGTTTTACAGTACCGGAGCACAATAATTTGCCACCAAACTATAAGAGTCTTAAAAGTTTCTCGAATTAATGCAATCATCAACCACAAAGCTAAACCAAAAGCCACGCACAAATATTATACTCAATTTCAAGCAAACTCAATTCTCATTATTACCCAAATCAAACCACCATGAATAGATTCCAAACCAAATTCAAATAAACCCGCATATTCGTTCTCATCAATTATTGAAACTATAATTGCTAATGTAGAATTCAATAATAAGGGTCATGCTTCAAAAAATATCTAGGCCTTTTAAGAGTCACTGTTAAGCACATGGAGAACCATGTGAATCCTTGGAATACCATTGCCAGCCAAACATGCAGAGGTATTCCACATTTCTGAGTAATTGTTTCAAAAAAAGGAAACAAAATAAAATAACAGAGAACCCAAATTGCAGTCACCCCACCAGGAACTGCAACAGTGTTGCATATATGGAGCCATCAACAACACCACATCAATGAACACATTCATGTCAACCAAAGTCAATTCAGTGAAGGCATACCAAAGTGAATGGAGAAAAAAGGCCAAAAAAACCCATAAAGATAGAGAAAATAAAAGTCCACAAACTATAACTTAAATTATTAAAATTGAACTCAAGCAAAAAAAATCAAAGTTATAGTTGTCCAATTTGAATCGATTGAACTCAATTCAAAGAGGAGGAGGTTGAGAAAGAGGAAGAGAGTAGTTGAAGAAGGGGCCTTGGTGGTCATCTCTCCAAGCCTAATTGACGATATAAGATTCCTTGGTTATGAAAAGAAATTACAGTCCAACCATTAAGTGATCAAGCTATCACACCCACTACAACTTTGTGTGACTAAATCAACATGAAGAAATGAAATACAATGAATTAATCACATCCACAGGAGACAAACCAAACAAAAAGAAATCAATATTAATTCAATTGCTAAAGTTGGGATGCACGAAGTAGGGAGATGATCATAATTCTAGTATACTGCTCAAGCTATTTAACACTAACACCGAAACGTTGCAACATCGCAAAAACATGCACCTTATAAAAAATTTCCTCACTCATAAGTTCTACAATTATCGAGTCCATTGATTCCATTGAGTGATCAAGCTATCAAAGCAACTACAACTTTGTGTGACTAAATCAACAATGATTACCAGCAAGACATTGCCCAGAACATCTCCTGGACCTTTGTTGTTTGCAATTTCTCATCCATCTAAGATAAACGATAAAACCCACAAATAGATATAAACAATGCGCCACCAATTCTAAGTTCATAAACAATAGATTCTAAAATAAATTAACCCACGTCTCATTAACCTCCTACAATGCAAAATATATTACAATTGTTGATACAAAAACTTTTAATAAATGTTCGAATCAGTCCATAAATAGCCAAGCCTCATGAATATGCTCCCAAACAAAAGAAAAAGGCAAATAAACATAAAAAGGTTGAAAACTGAACAAACACCGATAAAATCGACATGGCTATGCATCTCAAACTTATCAATTTCCAAGTGCTCATTTCAATAATTAAAATCCTATTAAAAGAACCACAAAGCTGATTCATCCACAAAATTGGATAGACAGAGAAAAAATTAGAGTTTTACCTTCACAATTCCTTAATAATCTCCTTAAGTAGATAACAATATCCAATCCATATCCAATGTCAGATTAATCAAATATGCAGAGCTTATTTAAAAAAAAACTAACAAACCCGTTTAGGGAACCCCAATAATAATGAATATTTACATCCTAAAAATAAAATAAAAAATCAAAAAATTTGGGTTCTTGGAGCTGCTTTCAAACTCCATTAACAGATCTCCAAAAAAGCTAGAATCAACACACCTTAGGCCATCAACATTGATTTTTCTTCCTTAAGTACCATCTTACTGTTTGCTTGGATGTGATATAACACAGTGTAAAATTGAAAAAATCAAACAAAGTGTAAATCAATTAAAATTTAGTGAAAGAATCAATTAAAAGCCAAGAGAAACATAATTTCAACACATGATACCCCAAAATTTTCCCCCAATTATTAATGGCTCAAGTATAAATAAAGGAAATCAAAGATTTCATTATTTTTTTTAAATGTTCGAGAGAGATCAAGAACAACAATCCAAATTCACATAAAAAAAAAAAATAAAAGCCGAGATTCAAAATCAAAAAACAAACAAACCTGTATTTGCTCTTATAGGCACCAAGAGTATTCTCGACTGCCTCCTTCAAGATGTATAATCTTCAAATTTTTTATTAAATGCTCAAGAGTGATAAGGAACAACAATCCAAATTCACATATTCTTTAATCTCATCAAGACAAAAAAAAAAAAAAAAACAATTTTGTTAGTGTTTGTATAGTAAAAGCTAAATGTGAATTGACGAAAGTTGACTTGTAAAAAAAAAATGCAATCAAAGAATTACCTCATAGGATAGATAAACTTAGAATCATATTTCACCCAAATAAAAAAGCAAACAAAAAGAAAAGAAGATGAATAGGAAAAGAGAAAAATAGGTAGCCCCGCCGAATAAGCCTAGTTGAGACCAATTAACACTAACCTCTTGTAAGCTCTTTCACAACCATTAGGTCAACACCTCATAAATCAATGGAGGCTTAAAATTTTTTGCCCAACGCCTAAAGATTTTAGACAAAGAAATGAAAAAGAAAACACATAGAAATGAGATAGCAAAAAAAGGGTGTTAATCATCACATTTCAACAAATCAAATCCTTCTCAGACATGTTCTCAAACATCTTGTGAGCAAGCTCGAAATTGTTGACAGTAGACACATAGAGATTAAACTAAAACTCAATACAACATAAAAAACAACTACTTTTTTTTTTCTTGTTAAACTTTCTAGTTGTTTGCTTCTAAAATTTAATTTTCAGAACATATAGCTCTTTTGACCGGTAAGGTTCAAAAAGTGAGTTCTCATATTTTAGACAAAAATGTCGATAGTATGATACTCTTGTAAGAAGAATTATCATGCTCAACAAATGAATTAATGCGCAAAGACTCTTAGTTGTAAGAGAAATTAGATATAAATAATGGAGAAAATTACCTTCTTAAAATATTTGCCTCATAGCCGGAAGAAAAGAGCAGTAACTATCCTTGAAAGGTTGTTGATTCAATGCCATTGCGTTGTCCTAGTCGCTGCAAGTAGCCCCTGGTCAAAAAAAAAATGATTAGTGCAATTAAAATTAAAGCTAAATCTGAAAACCCATTCAACCACTTTCGCACAAAAGAATTAGGAATAACAAAGATACAAATTTAACCAAACCTGGAACACACCACAGTCCACAAACAAATCAGACTATGCACTTTATAGATCGCCTTTCCAGCTCCAGTAAATGGGAACCTTCAATTTACACCAATTGGTTTTCAAATTACAAAGTAAAATGAATAAAAAATCAACTAACCAGTTGATCTCCTTAGATCCACCGCTGGATTAAAAGACCAAAGGAAAATGTCCAATGCTTGTGCTCTTATACTATCATTATCGTCTTTGTGATCTATACCACTCAAACACATTTAAAAACAATTAGTGATTAAATAATGAGTAAACCATATGTTTTTATGGAGTAAACAAAATAGATAGGCTTACCTTTGAGCGAGCATGATTCTTTAAGTATTATAAATCAATTGGCTTTGCCTGCTATGAAATGGGAACTAATTATAAGCAAAACAAAAAGGTAAACTTATGCTATATCCAAGTAAAACTAACAAAAATACAGAAGCATCAGTGTGCAAGGTAAAAACACGAAGCAAACTTAATAGGCTATAAGGATGATCCGTCAAGAAAATGACCTTGTCCACAAAACAAACCAAGCTGAGCCTACACACAGGCATTCATTCATATTTATCTCAAAACCAAATTATTTTCTACATTTTATGCCCTTCGAAACATACCAGTGAGCATAAGCAACTTATTAAGGACTGAAAACAATATACCACCAAAGATAAAGTTTGCCACATGAAACACGATATATATTTCAACTCAAACAGCGACCAAACCACAGATTTTATTTAGGATAAAAAAATAATGAAAAAAAGATAAATGAAGGCAATCGAAAAATCAAAGATTAGTCCAATACCGTTCTAACATAACATGGACCCAGAACCCCAACTTAATTTATTCTTACTCGAAATGCTTTCTATCTAAAATGACTAATACAGATATCACGTTCTATAATTCTACTGGCTGAAGCACTTATAACTAATTTTTTTTTAATAATTTCAAAATTCAATTAAAACATCCAAACAATTGAAGGCCCAAACAGCCTGCCAAACCAAACTCCTAAAACCCAAATCAAATAACCTCCACCGGTTCCCAAACCAAAGCTTCAGCGAGAGGAGCTTCTGCGACAACCCAGCCAAGATGTAGAAGATGACCCCCAAACCAGAGCTCTAGTGACCACACAGCCAAAAGTAGAATCAAAGGAAGAAATCACAGTAGATTGAAATCGGAGAAGAACAGATCGGCACATGTTTGAAAAAGTATAGCTAAATCTTTTAAACAATTAAATTCACCAAAACTATATTGAAGTGGAGGGTTTTTACGTAGGTACTTATTATGGCATTCCAAGTAAACACATTTCGTTCAGGCATTTCGTCGAACAGTCTGTAAGCATCTAGAATTAGACCATGTTTCGAATATAAATGAATGAGTTGATTGTATGTGAAAGTAGTTGAAGTAAAACCAGTTTTGATGGTGTGGGCATGAATTCTAATGCCATCTTTAACTGACCTCATATTTGATAAATAGGTGAAGTATAATTGCTCAACTACTCGAAAGTGGCGTTAGAGAGAGAGAGTCCGGAGTTTGCGGGTGGCTGTGTCTGCAAGGTACAACCTTCGCATAGCTGAGCCTTCACTGGCGATGGTGGTGGCTGTGTCGCTGGCGATGTGGTGGTGTTGCAGACGAAGTGGCGGTGGTGGTGGTGTTCCTGGTGGCGTTGCTGGAGCGTAACACAGAGAGAGAGAGAGAGAGGGTATGGCTTGGTGTCGCTGGAGTCTCTGACAGGTGAAGGGATTGGGTAGATTTTTGAAAAAAAGTTGTAAGGGAATAATGTTGAATTTGGGGGGAAATGTGAGATGTATTAGTGACCGTTGGATGTTGAAGCCTTTGGATAATGAAGACCGTTGGATGTTGAAGCCTAAATTGATTTGAGGCCGTTGGATGTTGAAGCCTTGAGATTTGAGCCGTCCTGTTTTATATTATAGATATGAGTTTATTCTTGATCATGAATGTCATTGTCAATATGAACATACATACCAGTAGCTAATGAGAAGAGTCATCTGAAGAAGTTGTCTCTTGCCTTGATCTTCTTCGTTCAATCTTATATATGTTTTACTCTTATAAGTTTGGTCAATTAGGTTGATTTGCTTGAGAAGTAGGGTATGCTAACAAAAACTATATTTCCTAGTAGATAGGGACCAAGAGCAAATGACATGAACAAATCAAAGCATTAATGAATGTAAACTAATTTCATAAAATTATAACCAAATTTCAACTAACACAGCAACTCCCAGTAAACTAATTCATAAATTGACATCATAAATGTTCAAAATCAAAAACCTATTGCACAATCCGTGGCATCAACTATAAACCTTTGATCATCTATTGCACAATCCAAAAAATAAATAAGCATCAAATGTCAATCTAATAAACAAATAAAATTTTATTATCAGTGGCATACATGAAATTAAACAAAGTGAAAGAATAAATTAAAATAGACCAAAAAAAAAGAATAAATTTAAACCCAAGGAACCTAATCCAATGAATGTCATAAGAATAAATGGGTATATAGTAAATTCATATCAATCAAACAAAAAATCAATGGTAGAGTATGTAATAACTAACACTTGGTGTGGAGTATGTTATAACAACAAATTAAGACCAAATAAAATTATTTTCCCAAAATTTAACACCATGAAAATTACCCATAAAACTCATTCATCGTAGTAAGAAAACTCATCAGCAAATTTAGCAAGAACATCACCAAAAAAAATCAAACTTTACCATCCTCCATACTGTACAATCAGAAATCTAGAAAACATAAACACAATCAATATGTGTAATCCAAATTGGAACCACAAATACCAAACTCCAAAATTTAATGCCCAAAATTACCCCAAAAGGATTTGCCGATTTTGGGTATTTCAAGGATTTGCCTGAAATTCTTTTTCGAATTCTTGAAGGCCCTGATGTTCGGTCCATTGCGAAGAGTGAATGGGACAGTAAAAAGAAGGGTAAAGGAGGGAGTAGAGGTTTGGGTTTTCTTGGGAAGAAGAGAGTCCAGGGAGCGAAATCTAGAAAGGGGCATAAAAAAGAGGTAGAGAAGAAGAGGAGTTTGAGGGCTAGAATACTGAGAGACAAAAGGGTGGAGGCAAATTTGGAGAAAGTGAAGTAGGAGAGAGAGAAAGCTAGAGACAATACTTAATGCATTTGCTTCATTAAGTATGCATTTGATGTTTGGGACAGTGGAGTTTGATAGCAATAAGTGGAGATGTGAGGATATGGTGGTAGCTTCTGGTAGTACAGCAAACCAATGATCATACAACAACAAATCATACCAGCAAACCAAAAGGAACAATTCAATATCAAATTTCATCCAGCAAAAAATCCAAATCAGAAAACCCAATAATCATCCAGCAAATACCATCCACCAAACTCAATGATCATACAGCAAACTCAAGATTCCGAAAACCCAGCAAACTCAAGATTCCGAAAACCCAGCAAACTCAATTCAAACCAAAGCAAACTCAATTCAAAAAATCCAATTCAGAAAACCCAATTCAATATCATTCCAAAACAATGTAAGAATCCTAATTCAATTCAAACCAAAGCCCATGATCATCCAGCAAAAAATCAAACAGAACAGAGAGATAGAGAGAGAGAGAATGTACATAGCCATTGATACCTGTTTTGATCGATTCGCGTTGCAGAGAGTCTGAGAGAAAGAGGAGGCGGCAGTAACCAAGGATCTTCAGGGTGCAATGCGAAGGGATTTCTGGATTCGACTTCGATCGATGGTCTGAGATCGATTGCTGCCTCCTGCCTGCCTCTGTGTGCCTCTGGTGTGGAGAAAACTCGGAGATGAGCTATGTGTATGGAGAAGAGGCGACAAAACACAGAACCGCAGAAGTCGATTTGGGGCAAAAGCAGCAATCGATCGATGGTGGTCTGATCGAGTTCGATCAATGGTCTGAGATCGATTGTGGCTTCAAGGATGCTCGATTTGGGGCAAAAGCAGCAATCGATCGATGGTCTGATCGATTGTGGTCTGATCGAGTTCAAGGTGGTCTGATCGAGTTCGATCGATTGTGGCTTCAAGGAGGCTCGTGTCTGAGAGAAAGGAGGAGGCAGAGTGAGGCAGGAAGAGGCGAGAAGAGAGAATTTGGCAGTACCTGGCGACTGGCGTTGGTGACTCCGGTGGGTGGCGCTGGTGGTTTCGGCTCTAGTGGGTCTGTCTCTCTTGGTGGCTTACAAAGTGAGAAGAGAGAGAGAGAGAGAGAGAGGAACAGAGCGAGAGGTGAGAGAGAAGGAGAGAGTACGCCTGGGTACTGATTTTGAAAAATAATCTGAGTGAGAGAGGGATGAGTTTAGGGGGGAAATTGAAGAAAAAGTTGGTAGCCGTTAGATTAGATGAAATGATTTGTGGCCGTCGGATGTTGAAGCCCCAAATGATTTTAGACCGTTGGATGTTGAAGCCTAAATTGATTTGAGGCCGTTGGATGTTAAAGCCTCGAGATTTGAGCCGTCCTGTTTTATATTATAGATAATTTTTTTTTTTTTTTTAGTGAGGACGGTGGGAAGATATAATATATATTAGGATGACTAAACATTGAGTGCTGATAGTGGCAAAGCACTATTAAACAATTCACGTATCACTTGATGTGAATAATTTTTATTTTTTTTGTTATTTAATATCATAGTCTTGATCTTCAATCGAACTACAAACACGAGTAGATAAGCAACTAGGTAGAGTAAGGGGTGAGAGGCAGTTGGGTTGCCTTTTCAATCAATCTCCGACGGCTCAGTGTTGCTATTGGTGTTAGTTTGTAAGGAGTCTCGGTCTTGAGTTAAACTAGGACAAACAGGGACATCATTTCACTCTCGAACTAAATTATTTAGACTCAATAATTTATCATACAGTTTATATTGAACATCTTATTTGTAAAAGAGTATAATGATAATTCAGATTGTTTGAAATTAAATATTTTTAATTTTTTAACTACGATAAATTTATTTATTTATATTTAATATTTCAATCATAATAAAAATATTAATTATATTTATCTTTTAACCATAATAAATATACATATTTATATACTTATTTATTATTACTTAAATTTTTATTTGAAAAGTACAGATTCATGCCTAAATATATATATTAAACTAAAATAATATTTGTAAGCTATAATAGTTATTTTAGGACCCTATAATTAATATATATTCAAAAATTAAATAATTTATTACTTAATTGTGCATGAAATTTAATTTATTTTATTTTTATGAGTAAATTTGTGTCTATATACATATAATATGACGTTATCAAAGTATTCTTATTCTCAATTCTTTTTAAAAAAATTTATCACTTTTACGCTCCCACCCTCGCTCTTGCCCTGGATATAAAAATTAGTTGAACAATTTAATTGATAAAAATAATATAATTTAAGAGTCACCTAATCTACGTAGTTAACTCAAGTAAAACAAATCAATGGTCAAATATTTGATTTTTTACATGGGGACTGTTTGGTTAAAACGAAAAGAATGATTGGGAGTGAAAGTGACCTCCCACACCCTTAGACAGGAGAAATTTTTGTCATTCCACGTGGTGTGTTGGTGTGTTGCATTCATACAAAAATTTCTCCCATTTATAATACTCTGTATGAGGAGACACACACATTTATCTATCGAATTATTCTGTGGTTGTGAGCTTCTTGTCAATAGATTGAACTCCAAGAGTAAGGGATGTCGGGACCTCAGTGCTGTGAGAACCCACCAAAACCCAGCTCAAGCTGTGGAGCTGGGCATGTGGAAGAAATTGGAGGCCTCAAATCTTACGTTTCTGGCCCTTCTGATTCCAAACTTGCTGTTATTCTCGTGTCTGACATTTTTGGTACTTACCCAGTTCAAAATTTATGTTTAATTAGGTCCATATTTGGTGTATAGTTCAGTTTTTTGATCTGGGTATTCCTGTATTTGGTGTCTAGTGGAGTCTTTTTGATCAATTTTATTGGTATTTGATTGTTTATGAGTGTTGTTGATGGATAATTCAAGTAGCATTTGGTTAATTGATGCATGTTTGGTGTTATCGAAGGGATTACTGCCAATTTAAGGTTATTGTTTCGATGATCAAGCGATAATTATCTTTAATACTGCCAATAGCATGAGTATTTGGTTAATTGATGCTTGTTTGTTATTACCAAGTAAACTGATCGTCAATCCGTGATATCCATGTATAATGTATTCATATTTTGGAGTTCAATGCTATTTATCAATTCTTAGAAGTTTTGTGGCTTTACTTTTGTGCCGGGGAAACATCTCCTTTTGTCTTTTTTATTTTTGTTGTTGTTTAAAAATGGTTTCTTGAAAGGAAAATAATTTTCTTGACTAAAAAATTGCTTCCACATCCTGATTCTTGATAACTTCTGTTTTGTAATTATCCTTTTTCCTTATGAGAATTTGTTTCTGGTACGGTTTAGTTGGAATTGGAATGGAAAATGGACTTAAAGGAGGTTGTCAGTTGAATCATGTCTTCTTGATACTAATTGTCCTCATCACTGTCTCAATGCTAATTTTATGTATTGTTTGATGTTGCAGGTTATGAACCTCCAAACTTAAGGTATGATTAATCTCAACCCGGTTTGTGAGACAATATTACAGTTTTTCTTTTTCTTGTTGCTAGGATGTTCTTAAATGCTTTCCTTCTTTTAAGTATTGTGAGCTTAAATCTACCTAATCTATGGCTTTTTAGTCCTTTGGTGCTATGGTAAATTGAAAGCATGCTATTTAGATGCCATCAAAAGAGAGCCATCCAATGTTTGCTTATGTCCTTAGTTCCAAATCTTAATACCTGATAGGAGTTAATAGAATCCCATTTTGTACTGTAATAGGAAGGATGATTAGAAATATTCATCTATCATGCTTTTTCTTGTCACATTTTGATGTTCATGTTACTTATGCCAAGGCACGTATAATTCCATAGTTATTTCAAAAATACATTAAGTGCAAGAAAGTGAAATAGCTATTCTTTCGACGTTTTGAGTATCCAAATGTAGATATCATTCCGATGGACTTCTGGCATTGCCATTGTCAGAAAAATAATATTTGAAATTCACTAGAATATTTAAAATATTGCTGTTTATATCATTCCAGATGCTCTCTTTTTTATAGAGAAAAATGTTAGTTGGCCTTATGGCCTCCTCTGGGTTAGTATCATATTTTTCCAAAGTTTCTCATGACATAGAATAAGAGAACTCCTACCCACTTTTGAATTTGTTGGGAAACTAACTTGGAGCAGAACTGCAGTAGTACTTAAGTTTGTATGGAACTGCATGCTTGCGCATTAATGAATGTGTATTTGAATGTGTGTATGTATGTGTGCATGCATGAGAGTTTGTGTTTGTATGCGTGTGTGCATGAGTGCATCTGGTGGAGGGGATACGTGACACATTGATAAGCAGGGGCGGAGCCATAAATTTAACGTAGTGGGACAAATTTTAACAATTAGAAGGTACAAAAATTAAACTACTTATAAATGTAAAAGCTTAAATATTAATTGTAACATTTCTATTGAATACATTTACAATTGTTCCAAATCCAGACTTGTTTTTAAAATTTTAAAATATTACGTGACAATCTTTTGATCCGGAAATATTACATGATAACTTTTTGATTAGGAAATATTACGTGACAATTTTTTTGATCAGAAAATATTACATGACAATCTCATTCCAAATTGGAGAGATGATCAAGTAGATTTAGTGTATGAATTTTTTTTTATGGGGAAAATTTAAAAATATATTAATACACATTTAATTTTTTTTATTTTTTTTTTGCGAAACAAATTGAGTAGGGGAAGACAGTTGGCCCCACAAATGGCCATGTAGCTCCACCCCCGCTGATGAGATTTGGCAAGTTTAGCTGCTCAGCTTTTCAAACACCCTAAAAAGCTGGCTGAATTTTACCTAGTTTGTTGGTTATGTTGGTTTTACAATCTCTTCACATGATTGTTAACCAACCTGATTTGCTTGAATCTGTAAAACAGGTTGCTATTTCACATTGAAGAAGTGAAGTTTTTCCTTAGTGAATGAGTTTTTTTGTTCAATACATTTTATTTAGTTTTTTCTCCAACTCTTTTGACCTTTAGGGCTGTTCAAATGTTACATTTCGGGGTGTGTGTAAATTTTATTTAATTGGGGGGAGAGAGGGGGGGGGGGGGAGAGAGATCCATCATGTAAGAGTCAAACATAGTTGTTTAGAAGCTGCACTATATAACTTGCTTAGTGATTTGCATTTCATCCCCACTGAGTATTTTGTTAAATAGGTACCAAACTGTATTGTACAAGACACTAAAGCATTTGTAGCCCTAGAAACCCATTTACATGTACACTTCTGGAAACTAACGTCACCAGCTTTCAACTATAAAGGAAGCTTGCAGACAAAGTTGCAGCTGCTGGATTCTATGTAGTGGTCCCTGACTTCTTCCACGGAGATCCCTATGCATCTGAAATTGCCGAGAAGCCTTTGCTAGGGTGGATAAAAGATCATGGACCGGTTAGTTATTATCTTAATGGATGCCTATAATCAGTCACCGGGTCAAACTAAATTTCACGTTGTGGACTTTTGGGATCAGCTGGCCCATTCATGTCTGTTTTCTGCTGAGAATTGGGGAAATTTCTTTAGTCTTTGAACCATTCGGGACCAAGCGTGGGCCTTTTAGTTCCCAAACTCCACTATAGTATTAAATAAGCAGTACTGTAAAAACTTTAGCCTCTTAAAGCATTGCTGTTTCTATAGAATCAAGGGTTTGAAGATGCAAAGCCAGTCATCGAAGCTCTGAAAAGCAAGGGAGTAACTAAGATCGGAGCTGCAGGCTTTTGTTGGGGAGGTGAATTTTTTTTTTCTAAAGTCCACTTTTGCAATAAGATATGCGTGCAACAAACAATTACAAGGAGATATTAGTATATATTTTCAACATCATAGTTTGACTAAAATTCAATTTCTTGAATTCTTATCAGCCAAGGTGGTTGTGGAACTGGCAAAGTACGCTTATATCGATGCTGCAGTGATGTTACATCCTTCATTTGTCACTTTAGATGACATACATGGTATACTTCCTTTACTATACTACATCCAAGATAATTTTCTTATTTCCATTTGTTGAATCAAGAATTTGATTCCGGCGATCGAAGTAGGCCGCCTGTAACATTCTGGTGGCAAGTTGAAATGTTTCTTCAGTTTTCTTTTGAACACATAGGTCTAAATATTTGTCTCCATAATTTTCTTTTTTATCCTTCCCGACTCTTTCCTCATGGGGATCATTACATCCTTCTTTAGTTTTCTGTTGCGTATGGAAAATTAGTAATTTGGTTATTTGTTGAGTCATTAACAGCTGGTTTGATTTTTAGGGGTCAAGGTTCCAATCTCAGTACTGGGAGCTGAAATCGACCAGAGATCTCCACCGGAGCTCTTGAAGCAGTTTGAGGTGGCCCTAAATGCCAAGCCGGAGGTAGGAAATTTGAAAAACTTAAGCAAGCAATCTATTAATTACACAAAGATGTGTTTTGTGGGCGCATCCTGCTGACATAATGTACTCATCTTTTCTCTCCGTGTTAGTAGAATATTTGAATACTCCCAACAAAAAATGAGAAAAAGAAACTGAAAGGAATGCTAAAATATAAAAAATGGGGAGTAGTTTTGTTTTGAAGTGTTGTTACATGCTTATTTAAACACAAGTGGCACTGAAAGTCGGAAGATGCTCACTCGACTGGTAGAATTAGGAGGAAGTGTAACATGCTTATCCACCCTCATTTTTCTTCTTTCTTTGTCTATGTTGAGAATTATCTACACATATTCAAGTAATTTAAGTCTGAAATATTAGTCTGAAACTAAACTCTGTACCCACCCCTTAATCTACAATGGCTTAATCAAATGCCAAGATTTGGAGTAAATTACAAAGGCAAACTAATCATCTGTCTATATATATTTGTCTATGCATATATCTAGCTATCTATTTTCTCGAGTGAGAGGGCTGCTGCATTGTAACATCACAAGCAGCCATGTATCAGAAGATCTCTGATCTTCTCGTTAAAATCCCACATTACCTGGAGGAGACTTGATTTCACTCAATCTTCTTTCAGTTTTTCGTCTGCTTTGCCATCTTTCAGTCACATTCAAATTGTCAATGTTGTTTATTTGTCCCGACATTTAAAAAAATTTCCAATTGCTCTCCCAGATCATTTCCATAGTTTTCTCTATAGCAAGCCACATGTCAAAGCTGTCCTGGATTTATTTCTATCTCTTTCTACTGTTTTCTTTAATATTATCTCTTCCATTAATTATGTTCTACCAAATTTATCAATCTAGGTGTTGCATTATAAACATTGCACAGGCTTCCTGCTGGTTGATGATGATATGAGACTCATCGTGACCAGCATCAATCTTGCCTTACTCACAAATCACTGATTTTATTGATATCCTCCTGTATATTATGGCATTTATTTATTAGAAAATACGTAGAAAGGTAATCGACTGTTGTGTAAGTTGGGCACCCCCCACACAAGCACAGCCCGATGAAGGGGGGACAGGGAAGGCTACAGGCCCAAATCCTTTGACCCGCCTTTCTAAATGGGGGTGTCCGGGGCACCTCATCTTGTCATTGCTCATTTCCGTTAGGCCGAAGTTATTGGCCTTTCCTTCTCCGCGCTCGCTCAGGCCTTGCTGACTTCATCTGATTTAAATGTGTTTTTTTTCATGTCTTGCATCTACAGTTGTGTTGCACTTAGCATATTGTGGTCAGTCAGATTTAGTTATATCTAGGTAAGTGATCTACTGCCACAGCAGTTAACTAATTGTCTATTTTTTCCAGGTTGATGGCTTTGTGAAGATATTTCCGGGGGTTGCACATGGTTGGACTGTCAGGTACAAGGATGGAGATGAAGTGGCTGTTCAGTGTGCAGAGGAGGCACACTGTGACATGTTGGATTGGTTTTCTAAGTATCTAAAGTAAGAACATTAAACTGTATGATGATATCATGGACTATACCTTGCCCAGAAGTGGCTTGCAGAGATGTGTTGGATTTGGTTTATGATGTATCTTTAAGTTAGATATTATGAGATTATGGAACTACTAGTGTGTAATACCTTGTTTTTACTCTAATAAGAGGTGGGAGCATTGTTACCCTCATGAAGTTCTATGAATAATATGATTGTAATGATTTGGACTACCAGTTTACTTTGACATTGCTATTGTTTACTGATTATATTGTATCGAAGTTACTACAGAGTAAGAGTAAGATAAAACTCAACAGGGTGAAGTGACGATAAAATGGAATGTTTGAGATCGATTGATTTTGTTAGTAATAACTCGACATGAGCTAAGGAATATTAGTAAAGAGTAGGAATATATGTTCCACTCAAAAGAATAGGAATATATGTAGTAACATGACTTATAAACCATTCAAACCTCTATAGCATGGCATTTGATCCATTTTCCAATGGATAGACTAAAACTTCTATTACTCCCAATTAACTTGTAATTATACCCGCAAGTAACAAAATGTGACTTTTAGTATCAATTTCCTCTAATATACTTTCTTTCAATTTCGTTAGATAGTAGACCAATCATCCTATATCAATGACAAACTAACTTGTAAATTGTGGGTCATTCTTGAATTCATTGTGACCTATACACCATGGACAAAATTTTAGAAAAAAACAGTATATTAGAGATGATTTCACTCAAAAATAAAGGTATTATTATGATCTAATTAATTGAGATTGCGACAAAATAAATTTATTTATAATCGACATTAAAATGTGTTGGGAAACTAGGAGTCCATGATCCAAGGTCCAACATACATGTCTCAAACCCATATCCACCTAAAAACTTAAGTCTATAAGTGGTGAATTAATTCATTGTATATTAGGACACTTTAAGTTATTTTTCTATCCGATATAAGATTCTCATACATGTAATACCCGACAATCTCCCCTCATGTGTGAACCATATCGGGTTTTGAGTTTGATCCACCACTCTTCACAAGCAAGACATCCAACCATTATTTAGAAGAGTATGTTTCTCAAAGAACCAAATTTTTATCGTTCTTTATGAGTTATTATTTTGCCAAGAACCCTTGTGCCCAATCTCCCACCCTGTTTTTTTTTTCTTCCTCGAGTTGCAATTACATGATTTCAATATTAAGAGTCCATCACTTTTCTTAAAGAGCCATCAATTATTCAATACCAATGGCCCATAACTTCAACACACGGTTGTTGAATTTAAATGTTTCATGTTATAATTTGATTCAAATTAAATCATAATTTCTCCAAATTAACTCACGGCGTACATATCAATGGGCCTTTGATCCAATAATACTTTTTGCCTTGTAAAAATTTTGTCTTCTTAAGATCAAGAGTTCAAGTCCCTTTTCCCTCGCCCTCCCCTTCACAAAAAAAAAAAAAAAACTCACGGCGTACGTAAGCTATGATGCCCATATATTTCCTTTTCCTCTTAAGCTTTTCCTTTTCTGTCGTTTTCTCTTGACAAAAACTACGTCAGAGATAATGCCTAGTGTTGTTCTATTCTATTAATATATAATTTTATTTTTTTTGTGGGGGCAGTGGGAAGAGAAAATATATATTAGGATGACTAAACATTGAGTTACGATAGTGGCAAAGCACTACTGAGCAGATCATGGATGTTTTTTTATTTTTTTGTTGTATCATATTATAGTCTTGACCTCTGATCGAGCTACGATCACGAGTAGATAAGTAGCTAGGTAGGGTAGGGGGTGTGGGGCGGTTGGGTTGCCTTTTCAATCAATCTTTGACGGTTCAGTGTTGCTATTGATGCTAGTTCGTAAGAAGTCTTGGTCTCAAGTCTAACAAGGGAGTCATTTCACTCTCGAACTAAATTATTTAAACTCAATAATTTATCATGCTGTTTATATTGAACATCTTATTTACAAAAGAGTATAATAATAATTCAGACCGTTTGAAATTAAATATTTTTAATTTTTTAACTACGATAAATTTATTTATTTATATTTAATATTTCAATCATAATAAAAAAATTAATTATATTTATCTTTTAACCATAATAAATATACAATGTTGAGTCCTAGTATTTTCTAAATTTATATAGTATTACAATTAGAAAGTTGAATTCTCAAATACAACAATGATCAATATTGATTCAATTTTTATCTATTTTGATTCAATGACACAAAAATCATCCACAAGTTTATTTTTTCGCTTAAAAATATCATATTATTTATACAACATGCAATGTCAAACAACTCAACCAATACACTTCCCAATACCATACAGCTTCATTAATCTATACATATCCTCTTATTTTTTTTCCTTCAATTTAATTTTAAATTATGTAATTAAAAAAGAAAAAAATAAATTATTATTTTGAATATAAAAATCTTGCACGATAAATGTTTAATTTTTTATATTACAAAGTGCATTAAGGCACGGGGTTTTTGCTAAGATAACTAATATTTTGAATTTTATTCCCATATATTTTTTTAATTCATTTCTATCACACCACCCATTACTATCACAAGTTGAATTATTTATTTTTTTATTAATTTGTAGTTTAATGTAATTTTTATTTCAACCATTATTCATATGTTATTGTGTAAACTTGTTGATAATTTTTTGAGATAATGTATTTTGAAAAAAAAATTGACCTTTTTTTAATAATTCAATGTTTGACCACTATACCATCTCTAAAGTTTTTTTTTTACTTATTTATATACTTACTCATTATTCCTTAAATTTTTATTTGGAAAGTACAGATCCATGCCTAAAGGTACATATTGAACTAAAATAATATTTGTAAACTATAATAGTTATTTTAGGACCCTATAATTAATATATATTCAAAATTAAATAGTTTATCACTTAATTATGCATGAAAATTTATTTAACTTAATTTAATTTATTTTTATGAGTAAATTTGTGTCTATATGCATATAATATGACGCTATCAAAGTATTCTTATTCTCTATTTTTTTTTTAAATTTTATTATTATTCTCTCGCTCTCGCTCTCGCTCTCGCTCTCGCCCTGAATATAAAAGTTAGTTGAACAATTTAATTGATAAAAATAATATAATTTAAGAGTCACCTAATCTACATAGTTAACTCAAGTAAAACAAAACAATGGTCAAATATTTGATTTTTTACATGGGCCTGTTTGGTTAGAAGGAAAAGGATGATAGGGAGTGAAAGTGAACTCCCACAACCTTAGACGGAGTATTACAAGTGGACACATTTGTCTACTGAATTATTCGGTGGTTGTGAGCTTCTTGTCAATAGACTGAACTCCAAGAGTAAGGGATGTCGGGACCTCAGTGCTGTGAGAACCCACCAAAACCCAGCTCAAGCTGTGGAGCAGGGCATGTGGAAGAAATTGGAGGCCTCAAATCTTACGTTTCTGGCCATTCTGATTCCAAACTTGCTGTTATTCTCGTGTCTGACGTTTTTGGTACTTACCCAGTTCAAAATTTATGTTTAATTAGGTCCATATTTGGTGTATAGTTCAGTTTTTTGATCGGGTATTTCTGTCTTTGGTGTCTAGTGGAGTCTTTTTGATCAATTTTATTAGTATTTGATTGTTTATGAGTGTTGTTGATGGATAATTCAAGTAGCATTTGGTTAATTGATGCATGCTTGGTGTTATCGAAGGGATTAATGTGAATTTAAGGTTATTGTTTCGATGGTCTTTAGAAGTGAGTTTTGTTTATTTGATTATTTCTGTTGCAATGTTGCAATTTTGACGTGAAGTTCTTTTGATCAATTTGAATGCTATTTGATCTTTGCTTATGGATGATTTGATTGGTTCTTTGAGTGGCATTAGCATTGGGGTTACTGGTGATTGTTTTTTTTTTGGTCAACTGTAAAGGGCTGTTGATTTTGTGAAAAAAATATGAAATCATCGGCAAAAGAGGGGGTCATCCACCCTTAGAAACATCCCATCCCTCTTTGAACCTCATTCTGAGAATCTGAGTTGAGAACTGGTGATTGTTTAATGTTTATTGTTTCACCAAGGTTCATGATCAAGCGATAATTATCTTTAATACTGCCAATAGCATGAGTATTTGGTTAATTGTGGAATTCAATGCTATTTATCAATTCTTAGAAGTTTTGTGGCTTTACTTTTGTGCCGGGGAAACATCTCCTTTTGTCTTTTGTCTTTTTTATTTTTGTTGTTGTTTAAAAATGGTTTCTTGAAAGGAAATACTTTTCTTCATTAAAAAGTGCTTCCACATCCTGATTCTTGATAACTTCTGTTTTGTAATTATCCTTTTTCCTTATGAGAATTTGTTTCTGATACGGTTTAGTTGGAATTGGAATGGAAAATGGACTTAAAGGAGGTTGTCAGTTGAATCATGTGTACTTGATACTAATTGTCCTCATCACTGTCTCAATGCTAATTTTATGTATTGTTTGATGTGGCAGGCTATGAACCTCCAAACTTAAGGTATGATTAATCTCAACCCGGTTTGTGAGACAACATTACAGTTTTTCTTTCTCTTGTTGCTAGGATTTTCTTAAATGCTTTCCTTCTTTTAAGTATTGTGAGCTTAAATCTACCTAATCTATGGCTTTTTAGTCCTTCGGTGCTATGGTAAATTGAAAGCATGCTATTTTGATGCCATCAAAAGAGAGCCATCCAATGTTTGCTTATGTCCTTAGTTCCAAATCTTAATACCTGATAAGAGTTAATAGAATCCCATTTTGTACTGTAATAGGAAGGAAAAATTTAAAGATAAATCATAGCCTTGGATGATTAGAAATATTCATCTATCATGCTTTTTCTTGGCACATTTTGATGTTCATGTTACTTATGCCAAGGCACGTATAATTCCATAGTTCTTTCTATGTTTTGAGTATCCAAATGTAGATATCATTCCGATGGACTTCTGGCATTGCCATTGTCAGAAAAATAATATTTGAAATTCACTAGAATATTTAAAATATTGCTGTTTATATCATTCCAGATGCTCTGTTTTTGATAGAGAAAAATGTTAGTTGGCCTTATGGCCTCCTTTGGGTTAGTATCATATTGTTCCAAAGTTTCTCATGACATAGAATAAGGAAACTCCTACCCACTTTTGAATTTGTTGGAAAACTAACTTGGAACAGAACTGCAGAAGTACTTAAGTTTGTATGGAACTGCATGCTTGCGCATTAATGAATGTGTATTTGTATGTGTGCATGCAAGAATGTGCTCATACCTTAGTACATGCATGAGAGTTCGTGTTTGTATGCGTGTGTGCATGAGTGCATCTGGTGGAGGGGATACGTGACACATTGATAAGCAGGCCCGGAGCCATAAATTTAAGGTAGTGGAACAAATTTTAACAATTAGAAGATACAAAAATTAAACTACTTATAAATGTAAAAACTTAAATATTGATTGTAAACATTTCTATTCAATACATTTACAATTGTTCCAGACTTGTTTTTAAAATTTTAAAATATTACATGACAATCTTTTGGCCAGGAAATATTACGTGATAACTTTTTAATTTGGAAATATTACGTGACAATCTCATTCCAAATTGGAGAGGTGATCAAGTAGATTTAGTGTATGGAATTTTTTTCATGGGGAAAATTTAAAAATATATTAATACCCATTTATTTATTTTTATTTTTTTTTTTTGCAAAACAAATTGAGTGGGGGAAGACAGTTGCCTCCATGGCCATGTAGCTCCACCCTGCTGATGAGATTTGGCAAGTTTAGCTGCTCAGCTTTTCAAACACCCTAAAAAGCTAGCTAAAATTTACCCAGTTCATTGATTATGTTGGTTTTACAATCTCTTCACATGATTGTTAACCAACCTGATTTGCTTAAATCTGTAAAACAGGTTGCCATTTCACATTGAAGAAGCGAAGTTTTTCCTTACCGAACGAGTTTTTTTGTTCAATACATTTTATTTAGTTTTTTCTCCAACTCTTTTGACCTTTGGGGCTGTTCAAATGTTACATTTTGGGGTGTGTGTGTAAATTGTTTTTTAATTGGGGGGAGTTGGGGGGAGAGAGATCCATCCTGTAAGAGTCAAACATAGTTGTTTAGAAGCTGCATTGTGTAACTTGCCTAGTGATTTTTGGCATTTAGTGATTTGCATTTCATCCCCACTGTGTATTTTGTTAAATAGGTACCAAACTGTATTGTTAACATAACTAGGGTGGGTATGTACAAGACACTAAAGCATTTGTAGCCCTAGAAACCCATTTACATGTACACTTCTGGAAACTAATTTCACCAGCTTTCAACTATAAAGGAAGCTTGCAGACAAAGTTGCAGCTGCTGGATTCTATGTAGTGGTCCCTGACTTCTTCCACGGAGATCCCTATGCACCTGAAATTGCCGAGAGGCCTGTGCGAGTGTGGATAAAAGATCATGGACCGGTTAGTTATTATCTTAATGCATGCCTATAATCAGTCACTGGGTCAAACTAAATTTCACGTTGTGGACTTTTGGGATCAGCTGGCCCATTCATGTCTGTTTTCTGCTGAGAAGTGGGGACATTTCTTTAGTCTTTGAACCATACGGGACCAAGTGTGGGTCTTTTAGTTCCCAAACTCCACTACAGTATTAAATAAGCAGTACTGTAAAAACTTTAGCCTCTTAAAGCATTGCTGTTTCCATAGGATCAAGGGTTTGAAGATACAAAGCCAGTCATCGAAGCTCTGAAAAGCAAGGGAGTAACTAAGATCGGAGCTGCAGGCTTTTGTTGGGGAGGTGAATTTTTTTCTTTCTGAAGTCCACTTTTGCAATAAGATATATGTGCAACAGACAATTACAAGGATATATTAATATATATTTTCAACATCATAGTTTGACTAAAATTCAATTTCTTGAATTCTTATCAGCCAAGGTGGTTGTGGAACTGGCAAAGTACGCTTATATCGATGCTGCAGTGATGTTACATCCTTCATTTGTCACTTTAGATGACATACATGGTATACTTCCTTTACTATACTACATCCAAGATAATTTTCTTATTTCCATTTGTTGAATCAAGAATTTGATTCAGGCGCTCGAAGTAGGCCGCCTGAAACATTCTTTTGGCAAGTTGAAATGTTTCTTCAGTTTTCTTTTGAACGCATAGGTCTAAATATTTGTCTCCATAATTTCCTTTTTTATCCTTCCCGACTCTTTCCTCATGGGGATCATTACATCCTTCTTTAGTTTTCTGTTGGGTATGGAAAATTAATAATTTGGTTATTTGTTGAGTCATTAACAGCTGGTTTGATTTTTAGGGGTCAAGGTTCCAATCTCAGTACTGGGAGCTGAAATCGACCAGACATCTCCACCGGAGCTCTTGAAGCAGTTTGAGGTGGCCCTAAATGCCAAGCCTGAGGTAGGAAATTTGAAGAACTTGAGCAAGCAATCTATTAATTACACAAAGATGTGTTTTGTGGGTGCATCCTGCCGACATAGAGTGCTCATCTTTTCTCTCCGTGTTAGTAGAATATTTGAATACCCCCAACAAAAAAAGAGAAAAAGAAACTGAAAGGAATGTTAAAATAAAGAAAAACTGGGAGGAGTTTCGTTTTGAGGTGTTGTTACATGCTAAATTAAACACAATTGGCACTGAAAGTCGGAAGGTGCTCACTCGACTGCTAGAATTAGGAGGAAGTGTAACATGCTTATCCACCCTCATTTTTCTTCTTTCTTTTTCTATGTTGAGAATTATCTGCACGTATTCAAGTAATTTAAGTTTAAAATATTAATTTGAAACTAAACTCTGTACCCACCCCTTAATCTACAATGGCTTAACCAAATGCCAAGATTTGGAGTAAATTACAAAGGCAAACTAATCATCTGTCTATATATATATTTGTCTATGCATATATCTAGCTATCTATTTTCTCGAGTGAGAGGGCTGCTGCATTTTAACATCACAAGCAGCCATGTATCAGAAGATCTCTGATCTTCTCTCTAAACTTAGGGATCTTCTCTTTAAAATCCCACATTACCTGGAGGAGACTTGATTTCACTCAATATTCTTTCAGTTTTTCCTATGCTTTACTATCTTTGAGTCACATTCATATTTTCAATGTTGTTTATTTTTGTCCATATTTACTCTATAGCAAGCCACATGTCAAAGCTGCCCCAGATTTGTTTCTCTCTCTTTCTACTGTTTTCTTTACTGTTATCTCTTCCATTAATTATGTTCTACCAAATTTTATCGTTGCATTACAAACATTGCACAGTCTTCCTGCTGGTTGATGATGATATGGGACTCATCGTGACCAACATCAATCTTGCCTTACTAACAAATCACTGATTTTATTGATATCCTCTTGTATATTATGGCATTTATTGTTAGAAATACTTAGAAAGGTGATAATCGCCTGTTGTGTAAGTTGGCATCTGATCTAAATGTGTTTATTTTGTATATGTCTTGCATCTATAGTTGTTTTGCACTTAGCATATTGTGGTCAACCAGATTTAGTTATATCTAGGTAAGTGATCTACTGCCACAGCAGTTAACTAATTGTCTATTCTTTCCAGGTTGATGGCTTTGTGAAGATATTTCCAGGGGTTGCACATGGTTGGACTGTCAGGTACAAGGATGGAGATGAAGTGGCTGTTAAGTGTGCAGAGGAGGCACTCTGTGACATGTTGGATTGGTTTTCTAAGTATCTAAAGTAAGAACACTATTAAACTGTATGATGATATCATGGGCTATACCTTGCCCAGAAGTGGCTTGCAGAGATGTGTTGGATTGGTTTATGATGTATATTTAAGTTAGATATTATCAGATTATGGAACTACTAGTGTGAAATAGCTTGTTTTTACTCTAATAATAATAAGAGGTGGGAGCATTGTTACCCCATGAAGTTCTATGATAAATATGATTGAAATGATTTGGACTACCGGTTTACTTTGACATTGCTATTGTTTACGGATTATATTGTATCGAAGTTCCTACAGAGTAAGAGTAAGATAAAACTCAACAGGTTGAAGTGACGATAAAATGGAATGTTTGAGATCGATTGATTTTGTTAGTAATAACTCAACATGAGCTAAGGAATATTAGTAAAGAGTAGGAATATATGTTCCCACTCAAAAGAATAGGAATATATGTAGTGCAATTCTAGCCTACCAATTGTCAGTTGGAGTGTTTTAGAGGTAAATCAACACAATTCTTTTTCGGAAAAAAAAGAATGAAAAAGTATGTTTTGGTAAATAGAAGGACGGAACCAAGATTTTAGCCTACAACATATGGTTTCTAATTTTTTGAAAAGCTTAGGAAGGCACGCCTACATAATTTACACATATTTATAGTTATTAATGGTATAATATAATAAAGGGTATTTCCCAAACTTTTTTTGGGTGTGGGTGGGTGTTTTTTTTTTTTTTGAGGGGGGAGGGGGAGGTTGTGGCAGCCGGCTCACAATTTTGATGCCAAAAGGTTATAAAAAAACAAGTGGTAGCAGACGAAAGGAAATGGCTTCTTGTCCAGGGGTATATGTTAATGTTTTTGTGGCTATCTGGTGGGTTTATTCTCATCACCACTCAACATGTTCAAGAGGGCCCCCTTCAAAACATAAAAAAATAAACAAAATGAAAGTTTATCATAATGGAAAAACATGGATCAAACATGAAATCCATCTTTTGTACAAATGATAAAATAAACCTTAGAAGAGATGAAAAGTAAGGTAGAGTATTCCATGAGCATACAACTTTTTGGTACCCACAAAAAATGGTTTTGTTATCTTATCGAAAATGATGATTAGTATCTGTAAATTGTGATTTGATGCATTTGTAGTTATTAATGATGACAATAATAAATTAAAATACAATGATCATGCACGTTTTTGTTGAGAAAGAAAAGAGAGATGGTATCAAAATTTTTCGATATTATAACTTGACCCCAAAATTTAAAAGTTATGAATGTGGGTATTTTTGTCTAATTTCTTTTTCGTAAAGAGAATTGCGACAACAACAGTTAACCGTGCGACAAATATTGTTTTTAAGAGACATTAATTCAAACAGGTATAGGGTTCAAAACTTGTGGACCCCCAACATCTGAATAAACAAATGGAAGATTATCATAATAGAAAAGTTGGGATTAAACATTAAAGCCAACTTGCTAAAGATGATTACATAAACTTCAACTTGCTAAAGAAATAGTTTAAGTGATAGTAGGAATAAACTGTAAACTCAGACGTCCTGAGTTCGAATCTTGAAAATTTTTTGGAGTCAGACCATGAGAAATTTATCCCTCGTGAATACCTTAATCCCGGTGTGGATGACTTGCTAAAAATAATTATTGGGAAAGAAATTTATCATAAACTGATCTGAATACCACTGACGATTGAAAAAAAAAATGATTACATAGACCTAAGAAGGTATCACTCCACAAACATATTTACTTTTTAAGGTCATGAATGTGGGAATTTTTTACTACCTCCTTTCTTGTAAAGAGAATGTGATTTGTGATGGCAGCACTTTGCCGTGTGACTAATTATGATTCTAAGAGACATTCAATCAAACAGGTTTGGGGTGGTCCAAAACTAGTTTGTGTTATGCAGTTAGATTAGTTTGGGACCGGTCGTAAATTTAAATCCAGCTTAAAACCAAAAGTTGTCTATTGGCAAAGAATGTTCTCCAGGGGGGGGGTTAGGGGTTGGGGGTTGGGGTTGGTGGTGCCACGAATGGATGGCCAAGACTTGTCTAAGAAACAGCTTAATGGCCACAAAAGGTTTTGGCTTTTGCTTTTGCTTTTGCAATGTCATTATCATTCACGCGGTGGCCTAGCTGCCTCCCCTGGCCTCAAGGCAAGTGGCGAGCACAACGACTCGGTCAGCGTTTTTAGTGTCGGGTGATGTAACCGTCTATTAATAAGTAAATAAAGACACAAGTGAGTCATATAAAATATATGTTTTCTACTTACAACACCCTTTAATCGTGTTTAATTTTTAATTTTACTCATTTATTATTCGTGTCAATTGATTAGGTTAGTTTTGAGTTTCTTGTCAAATCGAATTCGTATCTCATCTCGATGAATAAAATTAACACCCCTAATATGTGTGACCATGAATCACTAATTCAACATTAAATTTTGTTTCATTCATTCCCTATTTATTTATAATCTTTTGTATTCAAATTCGTGTCACTACAAACACGCGTCGTATATAAATTATGCTTAACTAAGTTCATATTATATTTAACAATTTTTAGCGAGACAACAATTTAATAATTATAGGTGAAGGTACAAATAATATAAAATTATGATAGTTGAAAACATAATTTAGAGAGAATCACATTTTGTGTATCTTTAAAGATTAAATGTTTTATATTATACCTTTAATTTATTAAAAATATTATAATATAACCCTTCCGTTAATTTTCATTACTTATTCTGTAAACGTTAATAGGTGATTTTTAACAAAATTAGCAATGAAATGACCACACAGTAACATTTTTAAAACATTGAGGGTACAATTTAAAAAAAAAAAAAATTGACCCTGCCCTGTTGATACGAATTCGACACGACACGATTCTAAAATTAATACAATTATTAAATACGCATAATAAATGATATAAAATAATATTTGATACTTAGAACACATTAAATAATTATTTTTTTTTGTGAATCTTGATATGAACACGACACGAATAACAACAACATAATACAAAAATACTAACACGTAGGTTACACGATAGGAGACAAGACACGAATTAACACCCCTTTCAGAGCGTAAAATGAGATTCTAAGATACAAAATAAATTACTCCATAGTTAAAGGGATTAAAGTATAATTTTCCTTGACTATGCCTTAAAATCTTTGGTAATTGCAGTGTGGATGAAAATATTTAGGGTAAATTATACGGATACCCCCTGACATTTGAATTTATTATACAGACACTCCCTCACATTTTAAAAACTACACTGAAACCCTAATAAATATATGTCGTTAACAGTATTAGCAAAAGACTATTTTACCTGGTTAAAAAATTAGCAAACTGAGACATATCACCTAGGAACCTCTTTGTCCATCTCTCTCTCTAAAAGCCCCCAACACCCAGCGATGCAGTCCTCCACCACCCCACCTTCATACCATTGTTACCAACACGGTCGCCAAAAATCCAAACGCACTAGAGAGAGACCCACAACAGATCGCCTCAACCATCCAAAACCCACAGTCGACACCACCGCCTCTACCAATCCGAAAACCATAGCCAACATCATCGCTCACGGTCACCACCATCACCGCATCCTTCCCCCAAACCTTGTCACCACAAAAACTTGTGTGAGAGAAAGAAAGAGAGAACACTGCGGAACTTTGACAGAGGGGGAGATTCGAAGGCTAGATATGAGGACATCGAATTAGCTGTGTGTTTGGTGTTGGGGTTATAGTTGTGGCCGTTGGGTGATGTGTGTTGTGTGCATTTGTTGTGATGTTTGGGTTCGATTTTGATTTCCACTAGTGAGTTGTCGATATTATAGTTTAATGAAGAGGTGTCTTGCGAGGATCAAACCACTATTCGCTCACGTGAAATTGGGGCTGAGGGTTAGTATACTATTCCTAGGTTGGATCGTCCCTGCCGATACGTCGATATATGCCGTTCCTAAAGTTGAGTATCCTTGCGAGGATTGGGTGTGTGCGTTGGTTTTGGAGGTGATGACGGAAAAAGATTGTATTGGTGGTGTAGTGATCGCAGAAGTGTAAAAACACACAGATAGAGAAAGAGAGATGATGGGGTGGGCGGCGACGGTGAGGAAGAGGCGGTGGCAGGCGTTGTTGGCAGTTGTATCCCAAAAAAGGGGTTTGGTGTTGTTTGACTAATTTTGAACATTTTTTTTTGTAAATTCATTAGAAATTAATTGAAAGTGAATTATTAGTTGATACTACTAATGAAAATGAATAATTAATTGAGTGGTTGATGATATTGGTAATTTATAAATTATTTGGAATTAGATAATAATTTAATTTTAATTAGTAACTTACTGTATTTGGTAATTTTTAGATTATTAGAATTTAAATAATAAAATTTAAAATTATAATTAGTGTGATTATAATTAATTATTTAAAAATCGTAAGGTGAGAGGGTATTCTTGTCATTTCACATTTAGTTAATGGATTAATATAATCTTTTACTTGGCTGAAGGGTATTTCTTTCTGTACTTGTTTTGATGTCTGTTATACGGAAGGGGTGTCAGTGTCACTATCACACGCGTTCAAATATTAAGGGGTCTCAGTATAGTTTTTAAAATGTGAGGGGTGTATACGTAATAAAACCAAATATTAGGAGGCCTGAGTGTAATTTACCCAAAATTTATTAACTATTTGGTCCCCCTTCTCATCTCTCTCTCCCTCCCTCAACTCCAACCTGTAAGAAGCTAATCGTACTGTCACACATTGGACTTTCCTCTCTCACCCCTTCTCAAGGTCCAATTCCAAAGCAAACTCATCTCTTTTTAAACCATTGTTGTGCTAATTTCTCTCTGTAATCTCTTTGTTCCAGATTATTTTACAGTAGACACTTTGTGCTGTTCGAGATTATCGACATTTCATAGAGATCATCTACTAGATTAGCGGACCAACTTAAGAAATTCTAATTTCCAGCTATATCTCACAGAGGGTTTCCCTCAATTTTTTAAGAACGCTTCTGTTCTTTCATTTCAGTTAAAATCTCTGAATCTAAGAAATCATAGTTTCTGTTTTTTTCCCTTGAAAATTGTTTATTTACAGTTCCTGAACTCAACAATTTTTGCTCTCTCTCTCTCTCTCTCTCTCTCTAATTTGGATACAAAGTTGGGGTATTTACTTCAACTCTTTTTCTGGGTTTGGCTGTAAATTGAAGCATTCGTGCCACTTTGATCTTCTCGACTTACTTTGTTAGGTTGGGTTTGATCTTGTGACCTGAAAAACTTTATTTTTCGTTGGTTTTGAGGTAAAACTCAACTTTGTTATTGTCCTGCTGTGATCTATTGCGGGTTGAAATCTATTTTGGATCTGTTGAGTTGGGTGGTCTTGATGCTTTGTTCCTAAGATGCAGCCTGATCAGAGAAGAAAGGTACTTCTCCTCATTCCACACACACACACAGCAAAAACACACAAGAGAACCCATTTATATGTTTGTTTTGTGTAATAGAAATGCCTCTGTGTATCTATATTGGTTGATTATAGTTGAAGTTGATAGTTCAAGATCTCAATTACTAGTAAATAAAGATATGTGTATGTTTTTGTACATGGCTTATTTTTGGGATGCAATTTTTTTTTTTATAAAATGCGCGAAGGCAAGCCCCCACTATCACCTCATTCTGGCCCTCTTATTGTCTCTGCTGATGTGCCACATGTTTATGTTTCCTTGAAATTTAATGCCATGGAAGCACATGTCGAATTGAATATGCATGATTTTGTGTTCAGGAATTAACTTCTATACTATGGCTCTCCTCAATAACTTACTGGCCTAAGAATTAAAGCTGTTAATTAGGAGGATCTTATATTTATTGGTTGTAGTTTTATTGGGTGCTTGTTGGTTCTTTATGTTAAGTATCTAATCTATGTGTAGTATCCACTACCTTGTCCATGTCAGACCCTTCAATCACAATGTCCCGCGTAGAAAATGTGTGCACTCTTTTTGAAAAATTAACAGTGATGTTTTTTGTACAAATGGATGAACTTATATGCTTTTCACATTTCCTTTTTGGTGAAGTAGTGAAGATAAGTCTCACTGTGATTTTGGTGTTAAATAAGCCCTACAGAGCAAGTAAACAAATTTCCATACCATATCTGTTGAATATCTACCTGAGTTGGAAAAGTAAGCTACTGGAATATATGGTGCAATTTCTAGTGAATAGTTTTGTTGATGTTGCCGTATGGAGTTCGACAACTGAATGAAATGTTAATGTTTCCAATTTTTTGTGGCAATAGCAGTGACAGAAAAAAAAAATTACATGTAGCTTTTTGGTTGTGATAACAGGTCAGATTATGCAAAGCCAATATTAAAAATTACTGCAGCCTTGCTAAATGTGGCAATGGAGTGTATTCAAAAGGTTTAATATGTTATTAGCCACTTTGACCAATGTTCGTAGACCCATTTTGAGATTACAATGTTAATATCTGATGGTATGAAGCATCATTACTTATGAAGCCCACATAATGCGCGGAGTGTGGTCCTGAAGTATTTCTGGATGAAAACATTACTTTTCTCTCACCTTTCTCTGAACTACTTTAAACTAGCAAGACATGTTGATAACTTGGCATGTTACAATGTGACGATTCAGGGCTCTGCAGATGTAGACTTTTTTACGGAATATGGCGAGGGGAGCAGATATAGAATAGAGGAAGTGATCGGTAAAGGAAGCTATGGTGTTGTCTGTTCTGCATATGATACTTATCTTGGCGAAAAAGTCGCGATTAAAAAGATCAATGATATTTTTGAACATGTTTCTGATGCCACCCGCATTCTTCGTGAGATAAAGCTTCTTAGGCTTCTTCGTCATCCTGATATTGTGGAAATCAAGCATATCTTATTGCCTCCTTCCAGACGGGAATTCAAGGACATATACGTGGTTTTTGAATTAATGGAATCTGATTTGCACCAGGTTATTAAAGCAAATGATGATTTGACACGGGAACATTATCAATTCTTTCTTTATCAGCTTCTTCGAGGCTTAAAGTACATACACTCAGGTTATTTGTTGCCAAGTTCTTGCAATATAATTTTATAGCTTCCTTTTATTACCTGATTGAGGCTTACTACTTCGCACAACTACTGTGTTGGATGTGTTAATATATTTATTACTTCATATAGTTGCTTACTTGTTATGATTATTCTCGTTCTTATTTTTATAGGTTTTTATGTATTATTTTGCAGCAAATGTATTTCATCGAGATTTAAAGCCCAAAAATATTTTGGCAAATGCCGACTGCAAACTCAAGATCTGTGACTTTGGCCTTGCAAGAGTGGCCTTTCATGATACCCCTACTGCTATATTTTGGACTGTATGTTCTTCCCATCCTACTTCAGCAATTAATTTTACTGCAGTGGAACCCTCTTTATTTATGGCATTACAGAAGACAGTTGATAATAGTTCTATAGTTCTATGGTTAATATTTCCATTTGTCATGCTCATAGGATTATGTTGCAACAAGATGGTACAGGGCTCCTGAGTTGTGTGGATCTTTTTTCTCTAAGGTGCAATGGTCATCTCCACTTTTTGTTTCCTAAGAGAATTCTTTCACTGTCTAATCTATCCTGGTGGCTGAATTGAATATTGTATCACTTATCAATTTATCGTACATGGTGGTGGTAAATGTTATGTTCTAACTCACATTCACTTTATATAATATTTTCAGTACACCCCTGCAATAGATATATGGAGCATTGGTTGCATATTTGCAGAACTTTTGACGGGAAAACCTCTCTTTCCTGGAAAGAATGTAGTTCACCAATTGGACCTCATGACTGATCTGTTGGGAACACCATCTCCTGAAGCAATTGCCAGGGTCTGTTTACAGTGTAAAGAATTTGTCATTATGGGAAATTTGTTATTGTATGTTTACTTTAATTGTATTGTATGTGTCCATCTATTTAGCAAGTGTGTTTGCTCAACCAACCACTCATCTCATGCCTACAGATAAGAAATGAAAAGGCTCGAAGATACTTAAGCAGTGCGCGGAAGAAAAAGCCCATTCCTTTCTCCCAAAAGTTTCCAAATGCAGATCCCCTTGCACTTCGTTTGTTGGAAAGAATGATAGCATTTGAGCCCAAGGATCGACCCACTGCTGAAGAGGTATAATGGGTATGACCATAGTTGTCAAATCGTGTATCGGAAGACGTATCGTTTTTTAAAAATAGTGTATCGTATCGTGTATCGTAAGATACACGCAATTTTAATTTTTAAATAATTATTAACAAAATATATGCATATACCTTTGTAAAAAAATCATAGACTCATAATAACATAGCATTTCATTAATATTCCACCAACTATTCAAGTTCCTAATATATTTCAGTAATATCAAAATACAAAGACCTCTAATTCAAACTTTTAACATCAACTGCTTGAACAACCTTAATATTAATCAGGAATTTTGAATTCAATTAAACAACATTAACAACAAATTTTATTTATTTATTTTTAAACCATAACCACTGAAACGACGTTGTTTCATTAGTTAGTGATTTTAAAATAAGTTCTGGGATAAAACGATGTCATTTCAACCCCAAAAAACTAAAAAAAAAAATAAAAAAACAAAATCGTCACGTATCGTACGTATACGATACGTGTATCGTACGATACGGTGCAAAAACGATACAGAGACACGATACGTATCGTTTTTCAGGTGTATCATGACGTATCGTACGATACGTATCGCGTATCATACGATACTAATAACTATGGGTATGACTTAGGATTGATGCTTGTGCAATGTATGTCCTACTTCTAAAAGAGCATATTGTATTGCAAGCTGGCAGGCTCTTGCAGATCCGTATTTCAGGAACTTGGCCAATGTTGAGAGAGAGCCTTCAGCTCAACCAGTTACCAAAATTGAATTTGACTTCGAAAGGAGGAGGACAACAAAGGAAGATGTAAGAGAGTTTATATATCAAGAGATTCTCGAATATCATCCAAAGATGTTGCAAGAGTACTTAGAAGGAACAGAACCAACAAACTTCATGTATCCAAGGTACTTTATTTAGATATGAGATTAATCTTTGTTTCTACTAAAATCTTGCTATGTATGCTGATGCCCTTGTCATGCTATCACACCTCACTTTACTGTAGAAATGTCAGTATCTCAACAAAGTATTTATTTTCTGGTCAAGTCGTTCTTTTATCAGCCAGTCAGTTTTTCTTCCTGATGACACAACCACTGAATCTTTTCTTCTTCATTTCCTTTTTGTTTACAGTGCTGTTGACAAATTTAAGAAACAATTTGCTTACCTCGAGGAGCATTATGGAAATGGTGGAGCTGTTGCCCCACCTGAGAGGCAACATGCGTCATCTTTACCCAGGTAGCCTTCAGAGAGTGTTCTTCTCATGCTGCTTGTTTCAAATACCACCAACACAAATGACTGCTAATTATATATGTACCCTCTCACTTTTGAATCATCTAGACCATTGATAGTAGTTTTTGGATGCAGGGCATGTGTCCTATATTCAGACAATTCAACACCGAATTCAGCTGAAGTCACAAATGATCTCTCTAAATGCAGTATCAAAGAAGCTCAGAAGAAAAATGTGGACAGGACTTCAGGGATCCCTCTAACTAGTCTTCCTCTCCAAGTTCCTCAAAGCATTCAAGGTGTGACTTCTGTTTACCATCGTCATCTATTGTCACTCAAGTTTATTCTCAAAGCGTATTATTGCACTTTTCCTAAAAAAAAAAGTACTATTACAATTGAGTATACCTATATGGAGTATAATAGTCTCTTCATTATTTCACTATCTGTGTGTGAGAGAGAGAGGGGTAAAGTTAAGAATCCCATCTCACACATTCTTCTCTACAGTTATTTGTACTATTTACCCTACATCTTTCATCTATCTTCGTTGTATTATGATTGCAATGTGCTCTTCTCAATTGGAGTTACTTTTTCTGATTGTGTGAAGTGCTTCTCAAAAGGATTATCCAATATTTCTTGCTTGAGACACGTCTCTCTCTTGTTAAACAACCATCTTCTCCAAAAACTTAAGTTGTTAGGGAGGGCGTGACTTGAGCTATTAGGGAGGGTGTGTAGGCTAGATTTTGAGTGTAGTATGTAAAAATCTTTTTAATAATCAGGGTGGCGGCGAGTAGGGGTGTTAATCGAGCCAAGCTCGACGAGCATCACCATGCTCAGGCTCGGCTTGACAATTTAGGAAGATGTTCAAGCTCGGCTTGAGCTCGATCATCAAGCTTTTTTTTAAGCTCGAGCTCGGCTTGACTAAAAAATGAAAAGTTCAAGCTCGGCTTGATTAGACTTGTTATCTGTTAACAAGCTCGAATCCGAGCTCTAGCTCGTATAAAGTTTGACCAAAGATCAGACTTGTAAATAGGCTTGAATTTTAACAAAATTTTACACCACTTAACACAACATACCAAATTAACACAACATAACAAATTCATAATCAGCTTTTCCATAGGGCCATAGACATCACCCAACACACAACATTCACATGCACTGATGCACATCACCAACAAGAAAATTTGTCAAGTGTCAAGTGTCAAGTGCAAAAGTGCCACCAAATAAATTAAAAAAGAAGTTCTCAAGCCTTACTAAATAAAAGGAGAAAGCTAAACATAAGACATAAATTAGTTCTACCCAAATAAATGGAAACTAAAATTATGAGTTTGTGATTATGGTATCCAATAGTTAGCCTTCCCATATGATAGAGCAAGAGATTGAAACTACAAAGCTGGATCATCCTGGAAGATGAACTTCAAGAATGTAGAAGTGTATTCTTAAATACTTTCTTAACAATAGCTAAGATTCACATAATCTGAAGCCTACACCATACAGCACGAGCCAAAAAGAGCATTGAAGGATAAACATGGATTACAAGCAAATTATTTAAGTGATCACTGGGCTTCACAATCAAATATATAATAAAGTTGCTGCTGGAAGCAATAGATAAGATATTCCTGGAAGGGACAAACTGGACATCTTTCAACGTCTTAGAATTGGGCCAACCAACTGACATAACTTACACGAAGTTCTTGACAGATGGAAAAAGGTGACTTTTCAATTCCAAGCAAATGAATATATCATTACATACATCTTTCTTTTCCCAAATAAGAAACAACAGAACTCTTCACAAGCTACTTTACAGAAAGTGAAGAAACCGTCACAAGTTCATGAAGATAGATCTGGAGCAATGTAATGATTCAAGTAGTCCACTAAACACAACATAGCTAGCATACAGAATGGATGATCTGAAAAAAGTATTCAAAACACAAGCAAATATAGCTGATTGATTCAACTCTAGTAACTCATACAAACTTCCAACTCTTAATAGTATCCTCATAAAGACTAACCACCACTTTTGGCAAGAAAATTGTTGAAAAGCTTAAAAAAATATATGTATTCCAACACTCTCCCCAGAAAACCTAAGCAGAATTGACAAACATGATTCTAGAACTAGTTTTAAATCCCTTAGTAAAAGCCATGATCAAATCTATTCAAATCACCACTGACATTCATCCTTCGCAAAACCTTTATGGACGAGAGATGGGTAACATGGGTTGTACCTGATCTTGGACGAGAGATGGGCGAGAGATGCCTGGTAGACGAGAGATGCCTGGCAGACGAGAGATGGACGAGAGATGGAGTTGAGGGCTTGAGGCAGACAAGAGGCTTGGATTGGAGATGGAGAACGGCGCTTTAGATTTGGGTTTGGGGTGTATTAGGATTAGACTTTAGACAGGTTAATATATGTGTTGTCCTCACCATTGGATCTCTTTTTGGAATGGACGGCTATGATTGAACCACTAAAAAATAATAGGAAAACTAGGTAAAAAATATCAAGCTTAATCAAGCTTGTCAAGCTGCTCGAATTCGAGCTTGAGCTCGGCTCGTTTATAAACAAGCCTAAAATTGTGTTCATACTTGACTTGTTTACTATATTCGAACGAGCCCAAAACGAGCCGAACTTAAGCCGAGCTCGAGTAACTCAGTTCGATTAACAGCCTTAGCGGCGAGATTTGAACACAGGACTTCTTGCACTAATACCATGTTAAACAATCATTTACTCCAAAAGTTTTAAGCATTGTAAATGAATTTATAATTAGTTGGAAAATCAATATACGATATGAATTTCTAGAATGCTAGTGATAGGGCGGATGAGGTTTTTATAGTTGAACTTCTGACAAAATCATGATTATTAACAAATCAAAAAAAAATAAAAAATAATCATCATTATAATAATACCTCATATGGTTGCAAGTCTTAAGAACTGCGTATAAGTCGATGCATTTATTCAGATCGGGGAGAGAGAGAGAGGATGGATTTAGAGAAGTATCTTTCCATCCTTCCCCTTGTTTCTACTTGATCATTCTGTTGGCTTCTTGTCATCATTAGATGTACATATATATAATATCCGTACTTTTTGGAAATTCTGGAGTTGTTGACTTAGAGAGTTGAATTGATATCTATCTAGTATAGAAACTTAGAAAGCAAAGCAGTGGTTTTATTTTTCAGGTAATGACGTAATGTACACAGCCCATATATTCATGAATAAAATTGGAATTTAAAGAACCAACGATACAGGGGCATCCAGCAACAACTGGGGGCCCTAACTGGTTTTTCAACAGTTAGGAAATTACCAATCCAGTCCCCTCTTGCCAAAACTACTTCCGGTTGCAGCCCCTCCCTCTCGTTCCATGCGTGCTTGTCAGGGCCGGAGCTAGCCATTAGAGGGGGCAAACTATTACAAAAAAAAATTTCACCAGTTTATACAAAACATTTCTAAGCATGAAAAAATATTTTAGGATTCAACACTAGATTACTATTAAAACAGTAAAACCAGTTTCCATTTAAATTAAAAAAAATATGAACAACAAACCATAAAATAAAAAAAATATGAACAACAAACCATAAAATAACTTATGGTATTACATTTCAACTCAATCACATATTAAAGTAGAATACGATGTTATTTCAAATCTCAAACTTCGTCTATAATGTATTGATGATAAACTAAATTTTTAAAAATTCTCTTCAATATACAAAACCATATTATCCATGACAAAATTATTATTCATTTTATATTGCGAAAACTAGTTGAAATCATCATTTATTTTGTTGATTTACTCAATCCAGAAACTAAAGCATTTTTTTTTTTTGGGGGGGGGGGGGGGGGGAGGCAATGGGCCACTAACTTGCCAAAAATTAAAAATAAGTTAGGACCGTTGTAAACATTTTCAAAAATTATGGGGGGCAAATGTATTAAAATAACTAATCTATCAGCCCTTAATAATACATAAATAAAAAGATTGAAAAACTCGGGGGGGGGGGGGGGGGGGGGAAGTGCCCATCCTCCTCCCTATGTGGCTCCGCCCTTGGTGCTGGTGCATCTGCATGTGTGCAACACAACAACATTGGCTACTATGGTTAAAAAAACAGTGACCTACATTTTTCACCTCATCTTTGCTTGGTATCCTAATTGTACCACATAAAAGTTATTCTTAACACTTTTTGATCAGTTTTGTTAGACAATATTAGCTTATTTAAGTTTGAACATTTTTTAATATGCATGTAGAGTGCTTGATTATACTTTTAAGAGGTAAAATAACCTATCCCTTTTGCATTTTTGCTGGGCTGCCTCATGCTCTTGGTACCTAATCCCAGCATGAGGCAGTTAATCCACATCTGATGAATTTACTGCCTCATGCTCTTGGTACCTATGATAATTAGCGCCTTTTTCAGCTGGAGTCCCTCCAAGGCCTGGGAAAATTGTTGGTTCGGTATTGCGGGACAACAGCTGTGGAGCGGCTGCTATTGAACAGCGAAGAATGGTAAAGAATCCAGCTGTTCCAGCTCAGTATGCTGTTGCTAGCTCTTCATACCCCAGAAGAAACACGGGCTGTAAAAACGACAGGGGAGAAGATGGCAGTGGAGGATCCAATGGGCTGCAGCCTAAACCTGATCAATACATGGCAAGAAAATTGGCTGCTGCTCAAGGTGGGTCTGCAAATCAATGGTATTGACTCCATTATGATTCTTCTGGTGAAATTTGTTGGCTCAGCTTTGCAAACTCCATGGGCAACTTAATGGTGGGGCACCGGAGGTCCCCAAGGTTGATTGGCTTCTAACAGTAAATTCATCAGATGTGAGTCACAGATTTCAAGTTGCTAGCTTATAGGCACGGGCGTTCGAAGTTACCGAAACTTTGTGACTTTTGCTGCTAAAACATAGTTAATCTCAAGTGTAGAAGACACTGTTGGATTCCTGCTCATGACTGCTGTTATTCTTTGATCCAAGATCAAAGACACGATGATTTGGAGGAGGTGATCATTTGAAACCAAGGATTAGTGGAACTAATATTTTTCACTCATTCTTTCTGTTTCTTTTCCATTCTTTGCAAAACAGATGCAAGGTAAAAATTTCTCAATAATTTCCTAGGAATTTAGAAAGTGATTTTATATCTCCTCACCTATATTATTCTACTTCAACAATTGGCCATTCCTCCAATTCCAATTGCAAACTTGGACAAGAAATTGTGTAGAAATGACTTCTCCGGCGATTACGTTTGTTGTAATAACTTATTTGCTACTTCTATCAGTTATATACTCATATATTAGTGGGTTTATTTGAAATGTACAGCTCTGTTTTTGCTAATGTGAGGCTGGCTGGCCATGCTAAAAAGTTGTACATTTTTTGCTATATTTGTCATGATAAGAGAGATTGGTGCCAGGCAAATCACACGACTGGTTACACTCAAGACCCCATGTCAATCTCCGAGTGAGATGGATACCCAACTACCAGGCTCATGGTTCAAAGTATTGACATATATTGATACAAGTCAAATGAGTTGTATCTAATTCGACACTTGTCATGATGATATCGTTACACAATATACATAAATTCTGAGTCTTACACCACTTGACCAAGTCATCTGAGTTATGTCCGAATCAATCTCGAATCGTTGAGTTGTTGTCGTCAAATCAATTGATACGATTTCGCGACGCTATAATATGACCTGAATTTCTCGTCTTATTTAATTTTTTTTTGAAGTCGTATTTAATATTTTCTTTTAAGTTGTATCGCTTGATACTGCACCGCTGTAAATGTGTTTCAGAGCTCTCAGAATTGATCACCGATACCACAACCTTGAACCATAACCGGGCTATCTACTTGGTAGTTGCACTAATTTTGTCAAGTTCACAACATTATTTGATTGAACTCAATTTTCTTTCAAACCAATAAGGCCACATTCGTGGTAACTTGAACATTGGAACCTATCCCCCACACATAATCTAACAAGCTTAAAAAGAATCATCAAAAGATACAGCGGCTGGTGGGTTCATTATCTGCAGGCAATTGGTACAAACATAGGATAACCCCAGGTAGTATTTAAATCTCAAAGAAAATTACAGTACATATCATAGTCGATAAGGTTTTTAAGTACACCTATTAAGAAAGACTTACATACATATATACCATGAACCTCATTTTCCATATAAATTGAAGTGAGTACAATAGTAGAATGTCTTGATCCTGAAAAATATTAAATCATGGCCAAAGAAGGGATGTGAACATCAGGTTCCTAAATCAGTATACCCTTTGCTTCACCCGTCTCCCATTCACTTCACTGACATCCACAGCTTTCTCACTCCCGTATCCATAAGAAGTTACTGAATGTTCGCCAATCGTAGCTACGTATTCCAGCAATTCAGTGATGACAGAAGGGCAGCTTTCCTTCAGGTATTGAAAACCTTCTGTTTGCATCACAGCTGAAAATATAACACCAGCAGTTATCACTTCATGACTTCTTCAAAGTGGAATATATACAAAATAAACTTTCTGAATGAAGCTTACTACTAGTCACTGTTCTCAGAATTGAACAAGAATTAGATAAAGGAAAATCATAATGTAAAAAGATTGCTTGCTACAAATAAATGGATAAAGCAAATATTTTCAGTAAATCTCCACAAACCAAAAAGAAGCCATTTCTTGTACACATGTGTTCAATATATCGTCACAATGCAGACATGGGCAGAGAGCTCTCAGGAGTCAACCCAAAGGCCACCCTTTAGGCTCATTTAATTGGACATTGAGACGAGTCCTGTGCAGTTGTGAATAAACCCTGCAGTAATTTCTGCCACAGTTGGACCAACAGCGCCTAACACAAAATAGCGTGAGCATGAAATACAAAACAAGAACTATGGTAGAAGCAAGACAGCTAAAAAGATACATGATACTTGCAAAAGATAAATATCCCCGGATGATATTTTATCACGATATAAAGTTGTGTATTCCATGTTGCTCTTAAAATAAGCTTTGAACACATACCTTCGGCTGAGGGCCTTTCTAACAGTTCAGATAACCAGAAAAGTAAAGCTTTCTGCAACACAAGAGGAAAGTTGAATAATTTTACCTTTCAAATTTTCAGGCTGTGCCACGAAATTAAGACAAACAGATTTCAGTGGGAAACAGTGATGCTGTTCTGCCAAAGCTAAAGTCGTGCCTACAGTGTTAATGGCAACATCCTCACAAAGTTTAGCCTCACAAAGCAATCTGAGCCTCTCAAGCCCATATCGGTCTGCTGCTGCAAGCAGATGCTGAGACATCAGTGTAGAAGCCCATTTTGAACCCAGACCCACAATCTCTTGCATGTCCGGTAGGCCATCCCAATATATAAAATGGAGCAATGCCTGCAAACAATCACCGAAGGGGAGCAATTATTGGTTATAGTATGCAACGTTGCTCTGGTTTAAGAATCATATATAACTTAAGAAAAACATGGAGCACTTTATACCTGCTAGGATAAGTTCCAAAAAGAAAGGAGTTTTAGGAGGGAAAAAAAGGAGGGGGGGGGGGGGGGGGGGGTGTGTGTGTGTGTGTGTGTGTGTGTGTGTTGGCAAAGAACTTGATGAGACTAGATAACTAAAAATATGCAGATAAATGTTAAAAAGCAGAATGAAAGAACAAAGTGGAAGCACAGCAAAGTGTAACTTCAGTTTGACCTGCTTGACAAGATCAGTTACTTCTGGCAGCTCAATTAGCTGCGAGGTGAATGGATCTGCTAGACCATCCACACTGATTGCATATGCTGAACTTTCAAGCCAATTTAACCCTCAATCAAGCATACCCGGCAAGATCAAAAAAACTTCCAACAAGCTCTAAACAGAGTAAATTTAGTTAACCTCAGAATAATTGTTATTTTCACCACGAGGAGATGGGGTCTTTATTTAGAGAAAAAGAATTCTTAGATAGAAGATAAGCAAATCTTTAGCTGCAAACAGGACATAAAAATTCATTAATACAAAAGAATGGACCATCACATTCTATTTGCAGACGCTTGTTTTCCGCATGAGTTCATGTATGATGCAGATAAAATTTTATTGAATTCTATTCAAATAGCAACTCTTCACCATACCCAAAACTGAGGCACGGAGGGAGAAAAGAGAGGAGGGGGGAGGAATAAGCACACATATTTGCATGCTTTTAAGATGAAAAGAATAAACTAAGATTGCATATTTGAGGGATCCTCTAGAGACTTATGCTAAGGCAATTTTGAAGCAACTCCAGACTTTAAAAAAGGCATAATGCAAAAAAAAACCTTATGCTTTGGACATTAAGCAGGGCTTCATTCAGCATATAACCCACCAGAGTTAAAGAAGTCCTTTTTGCACAGCCTCATGATACATATACACATAAAGAGTATATTGCAAAAAGAAAACAGCCAATGTCCAATCAACAATACAACCACAGGGGTTCAGTTAACAGCCAAGGTCCAGAATATAAAGGCCAAACAAGACTCAATCCAATAACCACCTGAAAAGGTCGAGGACATATTCTTAAGAGATATTAGGAGTTCAGGAAAAGAGCCAGAAAGAAGACATCTCTAAAACTTCAGGCAGGGCAAGTTAGTATCCCCGAAATATCTTTTCATCCACTTATTCCACACTGGAAAAAGAAGGCAAAGCTACAATCCAAAGAGTTTACTATGTTTCCTTATTTAGAGCACTGATTGCTGAATAAATCTAACCTGACTAGCATGACCTAAGAAATCTCTAAAACTGTAGGTCCCAAAATCTAAACTCTCAAGTCAAGGAAAGCATCTTACTTGCTACACTTCCCACCCATGACATGACCTAATTGAATTCCTTTCAATAAAATCAAAGATTTTATAGCGTATCTCTATATGTTGGTACTTATATGACATAGATAGATAGGAAATAAAGTCATATAAAAGACCCAGAGATAGAGATTACCAAACCTTAAAAACTGGAACCTCCATTTCATCAACTTTAATCCACTGTGTGTTTTGATCCTTCAGTGGACCAAATAGCTGTGCCCTGAACACCGGCGAGCGGCCTGCAAGGACCAACTTGTGGGCGGCAAATATTTCCCCATCGACCTCAAAACGTACATCAGTTCCCTCTCCATTTTCTAAAAGCTGTCCGAAGTGCTGTCCTATATCAGATGGCGGTGAAGATATGGAATAAATCTTAGGGCCCTCCGTATGTGACCTAACAACACCAACAGTGCATTGAATAGAAAGGCAATCATCTTTAAGGTAGTCTGATGTCTCTAGGAGAGTTCTTTTGAAAAATCGTTTATAACCCCTGCCAATGTCAAATGCATCCACCAATTTTTTATGGTGGTTGCCATCAATAAAGAGTTCTATCAACAGTTGTGCTGAAACAAAAACTTTAAGCCATTAAATGAGATAATCGAGGGGTATAACAAGGGAAACTTATTTGAAATAATAAAAAATATGCCCTTCTTTTTAAAAAGATGCATTTAAAAGGAAATGAATCAATTTTGTTGGGAATTTTCAGAACTTATCATTGAATTCTATTCCCAATAGTGTGGTTTAAAAGCATCAAAATATGTTGCAGAATTTCAGTGGCAAACCAGTGTCAAATCATTTTTCTGTAAGTAATTGGCTAAAGACTAACATATAGAGAGAGATCCATAGACAAGAGAAGTATGTCTGGCTGATGTAGTTTATTGTCTTCAAAGTAGTTTTTAATCAGACAAGTGAACAAGTCCAAAAATTATGTGTAAAACAATCCAAATGGTCCTGTTCTACCCATAAATAAAAGCCAAACACTCAAATATGGTATTTGGTTAAGAAAGGTAGAAACTCTTTTTGCAAAATGGCAGATGGGCAAGGACAGATTTATATAAAGGGAAATTTTGCACTAAATCTTTTTTAGAAGAAAATTAAGAAATAAAAAAGGGATATCAAATTCACACACCGTTTACATCACATGGTCACAAGAACTCATCCACCACTCCCCGATCACACATAAAAATCACCACCGACTCTAAATCTACTAAAATTTCGTCATGAAAAGCCCCAAAAAGGAAATTTAAAGGATAAAATAGGATGGTGCACTCATGTTCACGATAGAATAAAGCAAATATCCCATTTGGACCTATTGAAGAACAATAATTGGTCAGCAATCAAACTCAAATGGTTATGGATCACGATGAAATTCTTAGAATCTGTCAAATTCTAAGAGATATTCACCAACATAATCTTAACTCTATCATGGTTTCTGGCTAACACAACCAAATGTGGAATTGCAATCATTGTGGGTGCATTTTCAACTGCTCCTTATGGTTCAGAATATAGTTCCACAAGGGAGGTGTACAGACAACACCTTCGGACTGAAGAAACAGGGGCATTCAAGCAGCTACTTCAAATGCCACCTAACAAGTTGCTTGATTTCACTGTTGAAGCTTCAAAACATATAGCTCAACATATTCATGTGAACTCCATGAATGTGCCAAAAATGACTAAAAAAACCAAAACAGAAAAGAAAAAGGGCAAAAAAAAAAAAAAGGGCAATAAAGACGCACTTGCCAAGTTTTATTGATGGGGTGTGCTAGAGGATGAAACAATCAACAATTCGACCTGTTTTTGTCGTGCAATCCATCCTTAAGTGGGGCCACCCCAGATGAATTTGCCAAGACGGCCTTTAGGCTCAATTGATTCGAAAGGATATTAATATTGGCATATACTGAAAAATAATTCATACACCCTTTTTTGCAATAGCTGTCCCTTCACCTATATAATTATAAGGCGGCAAAGGAGAAGGAAGAAACATAGTTTACTTTCTCTTACCCTCATATGCTCAAATAACACAAGGGTGTTGGTTGAAGAGGAAAGGAGAATAACATGTTGCTACCTTCAACTTAAAGGTTGCAACATGTTATCCTCCTTTCTTCCCCCACTAGATTGCGGGGCACACGTGATACGTGTGCAAATTGTTGATCTAAAGTTTATACAAACTATTCTTCTGGATTTAAAGAGTGGTTATAATTGCTTGCTAAGTTTTGAGACTTCAGAGAGTTTAACAGGTGGTTATAATCACTTACCAAGTTTTGAGACTTTAGAAAGTTTAATAGGTGGTTATAGCGGGAGTGGATAGTTATAGTGGATTAGTGGACTCTGGCAGTTAAACACAATCTGCCATAGACTATTAACTGCCATTATCTATTACTACAAACTATTAATTAAGGGAAAGGGCACCAAACCCCACCATCTCTCTAAATTTGCACACGTAATACGTGTGCCAATTGTTGATCTGAAGTTTATTCAACCTATTCTTCTGAGAAAAAACAAAGAGGGTTTAAAGAGTGGTTATAATCTCTTACTGATTCTTAACACTTTAGCAGGGTCCCATCCACTACCAAAGGAATTCACGGGCTGGAAAGGATTGGAGGGATCCAATTTTTCTCTTCCTTTCCTTTTTATTATGTCTAAACAATGGAAAATATCCCTTTTCCATCACATTTAATTCCTTGCAATGTTCCCCTCTTAAGCTTACTTATGTCAATCCTGTATTTAATCGCATCCTTGATCACATATTAGCCAAAAAATCCTAAATACCATAAAATAAAATTTTGTTGCTAATTAAAACAAATATAGTGAGCCATGGACACCGATACCATTAATGCACCAACCCCACATCATGCTATAACCATGACAATCCCAAATCACTTCTTAAGAGGGTCCGTCTCCATTTCTACAGGGAAGTGCTCAACAAAAATGGCTTGACTTTCACTTGTGGGGAACGAAAGGAGGAAGTCAGTGGACTCACTGTCAGTTCGCCCGCCCCCACTGCCAGCCCCACCGAAAACTCTGGCTTGAGAGATTGTTAGCCAATTTGGCCAGTGTGGGTATGTCCCTCCTAAACCCACACAATTGCATTCATACATCTACTTGTACTAAATACTTAACCAATTGATAGAAAAAGAATTTCATGTGAACAAGGTTATGGGTTTGGACCCATCTATTTCTTCTTACCATTAGTTACAAACAACTCCTAAACCGCACAATTGCATCCATACATCTACTTGTACTACATACTTAACCAATTCATAGAAAAAGAATTTCGTGTGAACAAGGTTATGGGTTTGGACCCATCTATTTCTTCTTACCATTAGTTACAAACAAAAATACATAAACAACAAACAATTACGAACGCATAAAGTAGAGATATATTTGCATAAAACGCATGAGCATTTTCCATACAATCTAAAATAACCCTCAAATCAAACAATATTAAAAAATCAAGAATTCATAATAAATCAGACATATGCACCAAAATACATACATACAACAAAATTATATGAAACTTACCACATGCTACCACGGTATTTGAGGGTGTACGGCCCACTCTCTAACGCCCTCCCAAAATGGCTATGAATTTTGTGCCTCTCATTTCCACTCTGATCCATGAGCGACAATTCGAACAACGCTCTCACATCGGTCCCTTCACTCGCTAAAGCGATAAACAACGATACGTACACGGCATTATCTTCGACGCTTTTCCCGTCCGGGTAAAAATAAATCGCCCACAAATGACCCCCAACCATGAATGTATCAGAAGCTATGTACTTTCCGATTCCCATGCCTTTTGATAATGAATAACCAGTGATCTTGAATTCGTGGTATCCATTCACGGTCTCGGTACGAGAGGTCGATGTGGTGCTTTGTGAGAATTGTGAATTTGACTGTTTTGAGGTTTCTTCGGAAACCCTAATCGTGCCCATCTAGAAATTGACTCAGAGTCTTTACAGAGAGTTGGGTTTTTTGGGTTTGCAGAGGTGGGTATTGGGATAATAGAACCCGATCAAGATTCAAATGCAAGATTAATGGGTTTTCAACAATATTGAAAATTTGAGCAACTTGGGTTTGGAATTAGGGTTTGAATTAAGGCTTTTGGGAGGGAATTGAGGGATCGATGGTGGGATTTGAAGATTCTTAAAGGGTTTCAGATGAAGATTTTCGGTTTTGATTGCAGTGTGTATGTATACAATTATCCAAATTGCACACACACACACAGTTTCGTGGGTTGATGTTGAAAACGTAGGGGTGCAAGGGTTTCTTTATAGGAGAGACTTGCATGCAAATTAATTTCTTTTTTTATTATGTATTACCGTGAGGGAGTTCTCCTAATTTATTCATAACTCGATTAATTTTTTTTCTAATTTAATTAAAAACAAGTCATCCACATTGGTGCTAGAACTAGAGAATTCATATTTCATAGGGCTCGTTTTGGTTGCCGTATAGTAAAAAAAAGATTATATTAATTAATACGAGTTAATTCTGTATAAAGGATAAAACACAAAATTAAATATGAGATAAAATTAAGGGTTAATTATACTAGGAGCAATACTATGCTGCATAAATATTTGCCCAAAATTTGTATCCCAAATTAATACAGATAGTTGGATTAGTGAGGTCCATTAACTCCACAAAATATTCAATGCATGAGATTTTGACACATCACTTGGGATACAAGATTTGTACAACAATTTGTGCAGCACAACTTTATCTTTACACTAGAGGTCCCCAAAGTATAGAGTTTGTCTCATTTTAGTTTTCAATATTTTAATTGCATCATTTGGTCTCTAAAATATTGAATATATTTTTATGTGGTCCCTTAAGCAGACAATATCGAAATTGCTAACAGTTTTTTATCATAAATTTGTCACATGATACCTAAATATGGATAAAAAATAATTTAGGTAGTTTTGACCAAAATTTGGGTAACTCTTGATCAAAAATGTGTAATGTGTGTAGCTTTTGACTAAAATTTGAATAGCTCATGATCAAAATTGTGTAATTTAGGTAGCTATTTTGACCAAAATTTGAATAGAAACTTGGTCAAGAGTTATCCAAATTATTTTTTTACTCATATTTAGGTATTACGTGACAAGTTTTATAATAAAAAGTCGTTAACAATCTAGATGTTGTCTGCTTGAGAGACTACATAGAAACATATTTAATACTTCAAGGACTAAAATGATGCAATTGAAATATTGAATATTAAAATGAAACAAACTACATACTTTGGGGACTCCTAGTGCAATTAATCCTAAAATTAATATTCATTGTAATCTAGTATTTGGTAAGACGCTAGATAAGAGTGGGATAATAGATTCTTAATTACATTTTGACCAAAAAATTATCAATCTTGTCTAATTATTAATATTTTTATTTATTTGGTAGTGAAATAGTAAATTTATAACTTAATAACTTGAATTAGATTATAATATCACCTAAGAATGTGGTATTATAATCGACTCAATAGTACAGATAGAGTATATTATTTGGATATGCATTTAAAATAATATTATATATAATATGGAATACTAGTCATTGCTCGTGTCTAAATGCACTATATAACAAACAAAAAAATCTTAAACAATTGCTCAAATTCAAAAGGAATGACCTTAAAAAAATCTTATACAAATGCCTCCTGGAAAAAAAAAGACTAACATAGCCCATTGAAATTTATAATTTTTAAGCAACAAATAAAATATTGTTTATTTATAAAACTCACGAATTTATCACATTTTCTACCACTCAATCCAATAACATAACATAATTATAAACTCAATCATCATATTTTCAATTCATCCTATCAACATGTAATAAATACCTCAACTAAAAAAAATAAAAAATATAAACATAACACAATTAAATTCACAATCTTTAAGCGATAAATAAAATCAATCAAATCTTGCTCATTTATAAAACTCATGAATTTATCACCACTATTAACATTCAACCCCAAAATTACACAACATAATTATAAATTTAATTACCAAACGTCTAATCCTCCACATATAAATACACACAAAAATACACCCACACACATTTATTTTTTGGTTATTAGCAAACCTCATACCTAATAACTATTTTTATTAGAAATACAATAATTCAAGTTTTAAAGATAAAATAAAAATAAATTAATTTCTAATTAAAAAAAGGGTAAAAATCATGGACATCTCCTGAGTTTTGACAATATTATACGGACACCTCTTAACATTTTATAAATAACATAGAGACCCCCTGATGTTTGAAATTCATCGCATAGAGACCCTCTCTGTCTCCCTTCCGTCAATGTTGCTAATGAAAATTGGTGATTTCATCTCAAAAAACTTTATTATTTTACAATTGCCCTTCTCCAAATTTAATACCAACAAATTTTAAAAATTTAATAAAATCAAATAAAATTTAACTTAGTACCCAAAAAATTGATTAAATGAATTTCAATATTAATTTGATAACAAAGTTGAATACAAATTGAATAAAATTAAATGTTAATTTTTTGATAAAATTATATATTAATTTACAAATCTAAGGTTCATTTCGTGTTGTATATTATTTTGTGTTTATAGTCAATGTGCTATTTTTTATTTAAATTAAGTGTTATTTATAAATTAAGAAGCAAGTGGCAAAATACATGCCATCAGATATATAAAAATTTTGAATTAATTTTATAGAATAAATAATTGAATAACATGTAGTTTCATCTATTTTATGCAGTAAATAATAACAAAAACAACACATGAAAAACAAAAAAAGAAAAGAAAAGATAATAGTATGACAGAGAAATAAATAGAGAGAGTTATATGAGATATGAGAGTCTTAGAGTTGTAAAAAGAATGAAAGTCTAATTAAGATCATCGGATCAAAACGATCTAAGCTGCGAAAAGCTCAAGACAAACAATCTAGCTACTTTACTATATAGACTAGTCATTGTCTGTGTCTGAAGACATTATACAACAAACAAAAAAATCTTAACACTTGCCCAAATTCAAAAATAATGGCCTAAAAATATTTATACCTATTCTTCTTTTAAAATAGCTCGAAATATACCGTCGATCATATCTTCCACATTAATGGAGCTCTCATAAAAATATATAAAAACTCTCCAAAATAACATCATATATAAAAATGCCTCTGAAAAAAAAATAAATACTAACATAACCTATTGAAATTTACAATCTTTATGCAATAAATAAAATTTTGCTCATTTATATGACTTACGAATTTATCACATTTACTACCACTCAATCTAATAACACATCATAATTATAAACTCAGCCACCACATTTTTAATCCACCCTATCTCTATGTAATAAATACCTCAAGCGAAAAAAAAAGAAAAAAATACTAACAAAACACAATTAAATTCACAATCTTTAAGCGATGAATAAAATCAACTAAATCTTGCTCATTTATAAAACTCATGAATTTATCATCACTATCACCATTCAACCGTAAATATAATCACTAAATATCCAATCCTCCAAATATAAATATACACAGAAATGCACACACTCACATTTCTTTTCTAGTTACTGACAAACTCTTCTAACCAACAACTATTTTTATTAGAAATATAATAATTTAAGTTTTTAAGATAAAATAATAATAAATTAACGTTTAATTAAAAACAACGTAAAAAATACGGATATCCCTTGAGGTTTGAAATTCATTGCATACAGACCCCCTCTGTCTCCTTTCCATCAATGTTACTAACGAAAATTGATA